>OZ010794.1:367989909-368538595 GCA_963932465.1 Maratus speciosus | reverse complement strand
ATATATATATATATATATTCATTGGACTATTCGGCGCGCAAATGGTCGGATGATTAAAAATATATTGTTTTTGTGTGAAAATACTCTGATGTGGATCGTTTTTTTTTTTTTCTTCACATGTAAAAGATTTTTCTTTAATCAGAAGGGTACACCGCAACACTATACACTTTTTACAACATTTACATCTCTTTAGATATTTTTTTGGAAATTCGGAATAAAACCTTAGACACTTGTTTATAGTTTTAGTTCAAAAGTTGACTACATATGTTTACATTTTTATCACACAAGAAGCTTTTCCTGGTTACACCTTTTTAACTTTTCTTTATTTAAAAACGCATTAGTTTTTTTAACATTACGTTAGACATTCTTTTTGGAACTCTTGATACAATGTTGTTGGTTCCATGTATACACGAAGGATTTTTGTTCATAGAAAATACACCTGAGTTCATAGGATATTTTGTTCATAGTAAACCTTACACAAGTTCATTGAGTTGCCAATTCTTTGTGTGCATGAGGGACTAACAGCACTATTATTTTGTTCTTTTGTGACGATCTTTAGTTCATTGCATTTTTTTCTGTTTTCTTACTCACATTAGTTCATAGTTTGTTTTTCTTTCGTTCGGTTTTACATATTAGCTCATTGTAGTATTTTTTTTTCTTACACACATATGTTCATAGTTTGTTTTTTTTTTCGTTTGGTTTTACATATTAGTTCATCGTACTCTTTTTTTTTTTTTTTTTTTTTTTTTTTTTTTTTTTTTTTGGACACATTAGTTTATAGAATTTTTCATCTTTTACACACACTTTAGTTCATTGTATTACTTTTACACTAGTCAGTGAAGTACCCCTACACATTATTTCTTTGAAATAATTTTTCACTTTTGTTCATTGATATACTTAGATTGCTGTATTCATTTACACATGCAACTAAGTCGTTGAATTTAACCTTTGTTCACTGACACACATTGCTTCGATACTCGTATACATCGTCAGTTCATTGAGATTTGCTTACATTTTTAGTCATGGATATATGTTTGTTTTTAAACATTGCATACTGAATTAAAAATATTCAATTTTTTTTTTCAAGTTTTGAACCTTTGCACATTAACATTCTTTTTGTATGTTTGTTTTTATGTCTCACTATACCAGGACTACTTTCACTTGGCGATAATTGCAACATAAACATTTATTAAACTTTACATTTTGCATACACTTAATTTTTTTTGCTTTTTCATATTTTGTTATGTTATGACATTCTCATGTCACCATCACTTTGTTTAACCACAAATATTTCTCAGTATATAGGAAACTACCTCTTCACATACTATGCATATTTTTTTTTATTTTAGGCTCATGGTTTTTTTTTTTTCTAGTTTTATGTTACACCAGGTTTTCAACATTAAACTGTCTCACATTTTAAAAGTTACCAGATATTAAATTATCGTTTAATTTCTTGGTTCTAAATACCATGACACAGTAATATCATCACCACTTTGCTTAATTGCAAATTGACAGTTTGACATTTTTGACAGTTACATAATTTTAATCCTTCACTGATATTTAAGACAACTCTATACTTTTGTAGCAGTTGCTTTTCTCTTTTGTCATATGCTTTTTCTACGATCACATAATACATTTTCTTTTCTCAAATAATACTTTTAAAGTGTTTTTTTTTTTCGATACACACCACTTTTAAATTATACAAGTCAGACGATGTGTTTTTTTTTTAATAAAAACAGTTACTTCAAATCACAAATGCTGTTCAGTTGCAGTAAATTGTTAGGAATTTCCTCATCTTTATCCATAGTACAGATCCTCACTAACACAATGTCATCTCGACATATTAATAAGTTAAAACTTTGATAAATAAATGGGCTCACTGCATGAGGTATTTGTAGTTGCTATTAGTAGGTAACGACTACTACTCACAAAAAGAAATAAAAAGAATTTTTTTTTTTTATTATATTTTGATATTAGACACTTTTGTTTTGTAATCAAATCATCTCTTTTGCTCTTCTAATCACTGCACTCAGAAATTGTGTTTAATGTAAAATTATGGTTCTATGGTCACACACTTCATTTGCGCTGAGAGACACTCCTGAAAGGATGCCCAATTACTTTTCTGTGTCCATCTATATCGCTTATTCATTTTTTTAATAAATATTATTTAGCTATTTTGCATAGTGTATGTTAATTAGTTATATGTTGAGTTTATTTTTTTTTGTCCACTTTTTTTTTATGATCTGAAATGGATCAAGATTTTGAGAAGAATTATATAACTTCTTTTAAAGCTTCTCAATACTGGTTATGACAAGCATTTTCTAACAAATATTTGCAAATTTATTGATATGGTACTTTACTTTTAATGTGACGTCACAAAATACAAAACAGGTAAAAAAAAAATCCTGTTTTTGAATTAATATGTGCACAAGTACAGTAAAGAATACTGTTTATTAAAACATAGTCTATAAGACTAGTACACGTGAACCTTTTTGAACTTCTACTGAGCCTTTATAAAAAAGGACATTATGAAGAATATTTAAGTCATGTCATGACATATATAATCATATATATATATATATATATTTGCAATTTCAAGATATTGTTTTGTATTGTTTCATGTAAAGTTTTATTATTTCTTTGGAGAAGACACAGATTTTTTTTTCTCTCTTTTCCCTTCCCCATCTCTGGGCATTCCAGGCTGGTCGGTTTTTGGGGGGAAATATGTGATATCGTTTGATATCACATATAATATTCTTTAAAGGTATTTCATATGATCCCTAGATAGTTAAAATTTAATATGAACTATCAATATAAAAATCCCATTTCTATTTCTTTTTGTATATCTAAGTTTTAAATTAATCTACTCCCCTTTTCACATTACTTTAACGTTCCCAGTAAACTCTCTCTGCTCTTTTATCTAAGTATATAAAATAAAAAAAATATATTATTCACAGCCATTTCTTTTCGATAGATTCATTCTTTTCGCGTTGCATCTGCCTATAAAATTTCTCTATGTCAGATTTTTAATTCGATCCTTTACTAAGAGATAGTCAAAACTTTGGTTAAACCAGCGGTTAGATAATAATATCCAGATGTACTTTTAAACGTATGTCGCCTTTCAGTTTACCACACTCATTCCAATGCTATTGACAGCTTTCGGATTCTTTCTTACTTGCTCACGGACTAACGCTTGGCTAATTATCGCCTATTAGGCTTTTCGTCTAAATTTAAACTACCCCATCTATTCCAATGTAACGGTCACCCCTTGGCAAGATCTGTGTCTTACCCAATATCTATCTATCGCCAAAACTTTACGAATGAAAATGTGAACTTTATCACTCTTTGCCTGCATCTCATGATATAAAGTTTAAGTCTTGATTGTGTGTGTCAGTGGGGTCACTCCCAAGGCACTTATGTGTGTCTTCAAATTTTTATTAAAGTTTCTTTTACGCTACATGCATTATTTAAATCTTCTGGACCTGTATTATTGTGTTGCTCGCGCATTCGTACTCCACTACGGAAAATCTAAAATCTCATTTAAGTAATTCAAATGATATTTCCATTTACTTATCAATATCTCAAGTTTTTTAGGGAAGAAGACTCCCGCAACGAGAAACATCGCTATTACACTGTCACCTATTGGCATATTTGGAAACAATTTATTAATTTTCGACCTCTCATATCGGTTTGTGACCTACTTACTGACTTTCTCTCGTAAGACGTAGATGTTCTCTAAGAAAGTTCTCTAAAAAATTTAAAATTTATGAGCGGAAAACATTCAAAAGGTATTTTAAATTACGATTTAATTGGAAATATTTTTTTAATTTTCTTGTTAATTTAAGTCTCATGTTCGCCTTAATACAGTATATGAATGAAGTTTACTCAAAATGTGACTTAATTAGTAATTTTTGAATTTTCTGTCGCAGTATAATTTCCTCTATTAAAAATAGACACACAAACACTATTTGAAATATTTTAACAATTTTGCGAGCAAAGCAGTGGATTTTGCTAGTATAACAATAATTTTACAAATTATGCTGCTATTTATAACTATGTATACTATATCATAACTATAAACAATGTTGGACTATTACACTATAGATAAACTTTAAATAAGTGAGATATGAATAAACCACAAATCTTTTGTTATCGGTGTACAAAAATTTAATATACATTAAAACATTAAAATATTCATTCTACAGTTTCAGCACACCTCCGTGGCCTTCCTCAGGAATGTAAATAAACTAAGCTGGATGAGAAATGTCAAAACTCCGCCTGACAGAAAATCGAACAACACGGGAAAAAACAGTCAATGAGATGAAGACAGAGAAATCAGATTCTACGGGCGCCATCTGTTGCAATATGATGATAATACAAATACTCTGTCGCCATCTCTATGTGAAAGTAACGATGAACTGCAAAACTCAAACTTAAATGTTTCTTAGGATATTTAACCAAAGTGTTGGAATATTATATGACATATTGTCATTACATACTTCATCTATTCTTAA
This sequence comes from Maratus speciosus, assembly GCA_963932465.1. Taxonomy (NCBI): domain Eukaryota; kingdom Metazoa; phylum Arthropoda; class Arachnida; order Araneae; family Salticidae; genus Maratus; species Maratus speciosus. Next base: position 368,534,081 of record OZ010794.1, on the reverse strand, counting down.
ATTTCGATTGATTCTCTGATTAAATTCTTCTGTGAGTCATTACCTGGAACAATAATGCTAGCACATTAAAAATCAATGTATCAATTATAATTAATGGGTTAAAATTTCGACAGGGCTGTAGATGGTTTTTGATGTTTTATATCATTACGGTGCTCTTTAAACCTTTCCACAAACTTCCTCTTAGTCTTACCTATATAATATTTCCTACTATTATTATCACTTGTAATGGGTGTAATCATATCTCAATAGATGGCGCCAGTAAAATCTGATTTCCCTGTCTTAATGCTCATTGTTTGTTTTTCCAAATGGTTGGTTGATTGGTTGGTTGATTTTGTGACGGCCGATTATCTACACTAGGGATATAGGCCCGAGGGGGAGTGCCCTTCGTGGGGGGTCTTTCTAAGGGAACCTAACCCGTATTAACGCATGGAAATCCATGGTTCGAAGAAAACCACGAAAACTCCGAACGATTAGGCCGACGGGCGCGATTGGGATCGAACCCAGCACTTTCCGTCTACCAGTTTCTAGAGCAGAACCTCTCAGCCACTGGTTTTTCCAAATGTGTACGATTTTCTGTCGGGCGGAGTTTTGACATTGCTGATCCAGCTAAGTTTATTTACATTCCTGAGGAAGGCCACGGAGGTTGTGCTGAAACTGTAGAATGAATATATTAATGTTTTTAATGTTTTAATCTATATTAAATGCTTGTACACCAATATAGCAAAAGATTTGTGGTTTATTCACACCTCACTTATTTAAAGTATATTATATCTGTTGTAAATTTCCAAACAGGTGAAAAAAGTCCGGGCTAGGACTCGAACCACTGAAGTCTTGGCCGCCAATGCTCTACCAACTGGGCCATCCCGGGCGAAACTCGAGGACCAATTCAGCTTGTTCGGCTTTAAAAGGTAATGTGCTACTGTTAGAAGAAATTTCATTGAAAGTTATCTTTCATAATGTCTCCTTCTTTAGTCGAGCTAGCTCTACTAGTCAAATTCTTTTACTTCAACCAGTGCAATGCGCCAGCCGCTCTTCGTGCTTTTATAAACCACAAAAAAATGCGTAAAGGTAACGGTCCTTTGTCATTTAATGGTTTAAAAGCAATGGTTGAGAAGTTTGAGAAAACAGGTTCTCTAAATGTTCAGTCAGGCAGAGGATGAAAACCCATATCACAGGATACAATCGAAGAAGTGGCAACGGCGATTGCCGACAGAGCACCAGATAATATTGCTACCACCTCCAGTGCTCGTGGGATAGCTCTGAATCTGGATATGCCTTATTGTACGGTATGGAAAAGCCTACGAAAGATTACCCACTTCTATCCGTATAAGATCATCTGTGTACAAGAGTTACGTCAAACCAACCATGATAAGCGATTGACATTTGCTCTCACTTTTCTTGCCAGAATGGAGTTGGATGATGCTTGGCCCTGGGAAATCTTATGGGCCTACTTTTACCTGAATGGAACTGTAAATACCCAGAACTGCTGAATTTGGAATAACAAGTCACCTTTTCATTTGCCAAAGATAACCGTTTGGTGTGGTTAAACAGCAGATATGATCATAGGTTCATTCTTCTATGAGAACATTACTCCGACAGGACTGTAACTTGTTCTGTTACCGGAGACAAATATCGCCAAATGCTGAACAACTTTGTTATTCCGGTACTTCAGCAAAGACAGCGCCTGGAGAAAATAATTTTCATGCAAGATGGAGCCTCTCCACATATTGCTTTGCGGGTACAGCAGCTGCTACGACAGAAATTCAAAACAGAAAGAGTCATTAGCCGCTGTTTTCCAACTGCATGGCCACCTCGGTCCCCTGATCTTACACCCTGCGACTTTCGGCTATGAGGCTAAGGTCTATAACGGAGCTGTCTAGGACCTGGCTACGTTGAAGGATAACATATCGCGAACTGTATGGGAGATTCCAGTAGATATGTTATTCTCTGCTGTTGTAAATGCTGTGCACAGAATGTAATATGTGGTCCACAAAAACGGTGGCCACATCGAACCTGAGTTGGATGTGCTAAATAAACGTTAATTTTATTTCAGTATTGATTCTTCTTTTTTTAAACTCTCTTTTTCGAATACACAACGCCACATATTCCCCTGGCGGTGATTTTTGGAACTATTTTTTTCGCGGAATCCTTCGTCCCCCGTCTTATCTTCCTACAAAATTTGGCACCATTTTCGCAGTTAGATCGCGCTACAGAACACTCTGAGTACCGCCAGTTTATTTATGGTCACCTTGTACTTAATTAATAATGCATAGGTATGCTGAGGGTGTCCAAAGGTTCATAGGAAGTACTGTGAGTTCGGATGCACAAATTTTAAATGCTGTTGAACAATTTGCAGAAAACCGTAAGCATTTATCTCCAATATTTCGTGAGTTATAATCTTCTATAAGGGTAGCAGGACTTAGTGGACATCCTGTACCATAAACTTAACATCATAATGTCAACAACCAGAGAAATAAACTGAAACTTAGTTACTTCAGAACACTTCGAAAATAACACAAACATTAATCTCGTATGTTTCTTGAATTGTAAGGATTTTTAATGGTACACTATGACGCAAAAGTTTAGACAATGAAGAAATTCTTACATACTTTGAAAAATATTTATTCAATTTTCAAATCACTGCTTGAAATTAATGTGCTGTACATATAAACAATATTTATAACAAAGAAAAGTGGAATTGTGCATATTGCAATAAATTAAATGGTAACAAAAATAAACTGCTGTCTCAAAAGTTTAGACACAAATTAAATAAAATCGAAATAAACAATTTTTAAAACCTGGTTGCGCATCCATGCTTATGTATTACGTCATATACACGAGATTGCATGGAAGAAACTAAATCTTGCATAGTTTGTTGATCGATATCGTGCCATGCATTCTCAATAGATGTCTTAAGTTCCTTTTCAGAAGAGTATTGTCTAGCGTTGCTATAAACTTTGCGACACATGATGCTCCAAAGGTTTTCTATAGGGTTAAGATCTGGGCTACATGCTGGCCAGTCGAGAACTCTTATATTATCGGAATTAAACCAAGATTTTGAATGTTTTGCAGTGTGAATTGAAGCATTGTCTTGCTGAAATTCCCACTGAGACCCCCTAGAAGCTCAGGAAATGGCAGTAGGTTTTCTTCTAATGTCTGTGTATAATGCTGTGAAGTTTGACGACCACTGGTGAAGGTCAGAGATACTTGTCCATTATAGCAAAAGGCTGCCCAAACCATCACCGAGCCCCCTCCTTGTCTGCGACTAAAAAAAACGTCGAGGTTCCTTCCGCAAGTCATGCCAATACGATAAACAACCATCTGGACCATCCAGATTCCACTTTTTTTCATCGCTAAATATGACTGACTGCCATTTCTCTCCATATGACATATGCTTTCGAGCCCACATAAGTCTTTGTAACTTATGATGTGGTTTCAGAGCTGGTTTCTTCTGCATTTTGCTATAAACGATTGTTCCTTTTTCCAAAATTCGTCTACGAATCGTAACCTTTGATACAGAGAGTCCCGATGAGCTTTGAACTCCACGTACGCTCATTTGTTGAGTACTCGCTAGTCTTTGTATCAGGCGATCCTCTCGTACATTTGTCACACGTGGCCTCCCAGACCGACATTTTGCTTTATATTCGGAACCACTCGATAAAACTCGATAAATAGATTTTTTTGACCTATTAATAATAGCAGAAATTTCAGAAACGCTCTTCCCTTCACCTTTCAACTGCCAAATCCTTGAAACCTCATTCACTTGAATTTCTTTAGCTCTCGGCATGTCGACTATGAAGCGCAATCGTTTGCAGAACTTAAGTACTCCAAATTTGTGACATCATCGATTCTAAATTTGCATATGCCAGCGAATATTCAAAGAAATTTAGAATAGTGTCTAAACTTTTGCGACAAGCACATTTGAATTTTTATGAAAAAAATTAGTATTATAGCAAATAAAACGACTGTCTTTTGTACATAGCATTTTAAATCAGTTTTTGAATATATTTACAGGTTTTTGTAATTCTGACGTCATAATTCTACATTTTAAAGCTGAATGACGTCATTGTCTAAACTTTTGCGTCATAGTGTATCAGGACTTTGTAGTGACCATGTATGAAATACCTGTAACGCCAAATAACTACTTTTTAAGATGTATAAATTTACTAGACTATTTTCTTTAGGTGCAAGTGATTACTAATTACTAAACTGTTTTTACATCAGAAGCATCATGTTAAATCGTTCAGCCATTCTCGGGTGATAAACATATTTATCATTTCTGATTAGGGTGTGACAAGCATTAATTCAAATATTCTTACATTTAATACTGAACGTGAAATTTTACAAAATTGAGAAGTATATTTTGTAGTGTATATCTGAACAGCTTTCAGTTACAATGTGGATTTTGATAAATGCATTTTATTTATTTTCTACAAAATATCAAAATATGCATTTTTTGAGAATGAATTTAAAAAAAAAAATTAATCAGATATCCATTTTGTCACGTACTTTGCGATATCTAAATTTGATTTTATTTCGATATAGTGCTTAGAACACCTTCGAAATGTTTACATAACTTTTCTTTGATTTTCTCACATTTTAACATATCGCCCACCCCCAAGAAAAGTGACACATCTCGACAAAAGTAAATTTCACAGGAGAGGCAAAATAAATTTTCTATGATTTAACTGTACTATGAAATTATAGCCCTTAGCTGTGCATGTAGGAATAAAAACGTGCAAAGAAGTATAAAACCCTTAAAAATGAAAACTTAGGATGAGGTTTAGAGCGTTGGGTAATTTTACCTCCCCACACAATCCACCCCTCATCTATGGTCGCAAATGGACACATAGCGTAATAAAGTGATTTTCCGCTTAGCTACACTTATGAAACTGTTTGTGTAGCAAAATCCACATATGATAGACTTATTAATGGAATAAAACGTAAAATGAATTTTTGCGAGATGTGTCACTTTTCTAGCGGGTGAGCGATATGTAAATACTATAATGTCATTATGCATGTTTCAAATCGAAAAAAGGAATTTATTATAGTTGAAATATATTTAAATTTGCTATATAAGCCTACGCTTCTAATCTATTTATATAAAATACAAGTCTGTGTGTGTCCCTCACGATTCCGGTTGGATCACATCATTCGTCGGGGCCATGTTAGGATTCCTATGGAGAAATCGATATCAGCTTCAACAATGAGTAATTGTTGAAAAGTACTAATAGTAGCCACGATAGGTTACCTCAATAGAGCCAAATATTGGCTAACTTGGCAAGATATCGCAAAATTTGGCGACAAAAATAAGTTGCCATACATGAAGCCAGCTTAGTGATAGCTGGCTAATTTGACGAAATTCCTATTGAAACACACTATTTTTTCATAATCAAGCTCACCAAAATTTAATTTAAACTCCGCACATTTAAGGTTTTTTCCAAAATCTATGTGGCAGATTTCAAGTGTAATGTACAAAAATGTACGTCTTTACTTCTTCAATCCGATGCTCCTTATAAAATAACAGCCACAAGATGGCGCTGTACTATCTGAGCTCCTAACTGTCCTGAATGAACTGTCCTGAATGTGCTTCACATACCGAATACTGAAATTAAATTATCGGTACTTTTCCGGTACAGGGGTCTTGGCAAAATAGAAAAAATTTTATATATCTTGACATCTTTTTTCCCGTCAATTTTGACGGGCTAACTTTCTAGTATTGTATAACCACTTTAAGTAATTCTAAACAGAAATCAATTAGACAGGCAATAAATATAGATCCAAATTTCTACAAAACAAAAGACTTTTAATAATAAACAATTAAATTTAAAAAATCAAAAAACCCGACTGCGTAAAAAGCGAACTAATTAATTATTTCTCATCAATGGGAAACAACTTGTTTTTCAATTCCTACTATTAGCTCACACTCTCGCTGTATATATCTTGTTCAAATTTTCAATCGTTAATAAAATACTTATTATTTATCCAATCAAGCTCAACTAATTTTTTTTAACTTGTAGTGGATGACACTTGATGTTAATTCCGTTTTTTTCAAATATTAATTCATTAATTAAATTTAACTAATTAATTTTCAATAATCGAGAGAGCCCTCTTCTTGATCAAGGTATTTTAAGACCGAGAGAGCCCTCTTCTTGATCAAGGCATTTAAAGCGCCACTCAAGAGGGAAGAAGAATGGGAGAAAAAAATTCTCTTATTGACCCAAGTAGGAATTGACTTAAAATATTTTTTGTTATATTACTTACCTATTTTTTTATTTACTTATTGATGACTTTTAAGTTGTGTTTAATTGTTAGTTACTACCTATAAACACTGTTTTGATGAGGTCTATAGATGTCTATGATGGTTAGAGTTGCAGTAAAGCTAGAGATCCTACATACACAACTTCCAGGTTGCATAGTATTTTAACGGAGCTTCTGACTGTAAAATAGTCAAAGAAACATCGTCTCCATTTTGAAAGACCTATCCAATGATATGCCACTCAATAGGGTGCGTAATTTTTTTTTTCGTCTCTACCGCCATTTTGAATTTATAAAAACAAAAACTAGCCTATAACCACTGGGCCGTAAAGACGAATTGATAGAGACCTCATTCATTAAAATCCCTCCAGCCGTTGGGATGTTTCGAGGGCATAAAGAAATCCACATACCCGGATACGCTTGAAACACATAACCCTTCTTTTCAGTCGGGTAAAAAGAAGACCCTATGGCCAAGGGGGCAGAAAATCTATCCTTAACTAACAATCTCATTTTATTGCACTGGGGCCCAAGTGAACCTCATGATCTATTACAAAAAAAATGTTACGTATTTTTGAGAGTAGATCATTTTTTCCCATCAAGAGACACAGTCCGGTTATCTGACATAGAAATTTTTAATTACGATTTTATATGTTATTTCTAAATATTTTTATTATTGAAATGGACATAGGATTACTTTTATAAAAGTTTTGCATGGTACTGAGTCAAATTTTTGAATTGCACAGACAAATATTTACCTTCATAATGTGTTCAGAAAATTGTGCTTTTCTTTGCTGAGCCTTAACTAAAACAACAGTAATTTTTTAACAACACACACACACATATATATACATAATCAATAAACATATGATATAAAATAGGCTTTAAAAGTAAATATCAAATGCAAAATGCCATATGCAATGAAAATATTTATGTATATACAGGGTAGTCAAAAAAAAATGTTCCCGGATCCTCTAGCGACCTAACCGCTCAACCAATCGAAAGGTAATTTCAGATTTAGTCATTTAAATTTTTGCGTTCGAAATGGTGATGATTTAAAACAACAGATTTCTTACGGTTATAATGCAGAAATTTCGAAATTTTCGAATGGCAACTCCCTTTTTTCCTGCGCAAATTCATCAGCGCATCTAAAAACCATAAATGGCGTTGGGACGATACATGTATGACAAAAATTGCCGGTGTAATATCGTGGCACTCAATCCTAATCAGTTCCCATCTAACGTAATATTCAGCACTAAAACAAATGCTTATATTTTTAATTTCACTATGTGTACACAAACACAACTCAAAATCACAATTTAAATCAAATCTTAAAACATTACTCAGTTCAGAAGTGAAAAAAAAATCGCTACTGAAAAACATGTCCTGTAGCTACTTCTTCGTTTTTCGCAAAGGAGTTTTTTTGAACATGTTTTACGCCGGCAATTTTCATCGTACGAGTATCATTCTAACGCCATTTATAGTTTTTCAATGCGCTGATGAATTTGCGCATGAAAAAAAAAAAAAAAAAAAAAAAGGTGCTACCATTCGAAATTTTTTCACTATAACCGTAACTGTGAGAGCTCTATTGTTTTAAATAATCACGATCTCGAGCGCATACCTTCTAATAGGTATATCTAAAATTTCATAAAACTCATAAGCCTTCTTGGCAGTCGGGTAAAAATATAGTAAAAGAAAACTACTTAAACGATAATATTGAACAAATGATTTTGTATAAAGTGGCAAATAAATAATTTAATATAAATGTAATCTCATGAATTGTCTTTTGATTTCCGATATTAAAGATTACGCTTAAAAATCACTAACTTTATAAATACTGAAAAATATTTAATATAAGCATTAATTATGTTTAGACAATGCAGTATAAATTTCCACTTAAGAAAAATGTTCCGCGTAAAAGAGGGTCATTTTCAACACTTTCCAACTAAGATGAAAAGTGTTTATGCATTCGGTTTGTCTGGCCGTCTGTCCGTTTGTACGCGCTCTAACTCCCGTAAATATACTCAGATGATTCTGAAATTTTTGGATATTAGTTACCTCTACCATAGCACGAACCCTATTTCAAATGAAGTTTGTAGCATATTTAGTTCCTTTACAGGGACAGTGAAAATTTTTCCGTTACATTACGGCCTATGGGAAAAAATCGTTCAAAATGATTTTTAATGATGTTACATACTTTCAAACATAAGAAAATTGATATGCATTTATCAAGTGAACTAAAATATGCATTCCGTAGAATATGCGGTGCAAAGAAATATTATTATTCATTTACACGGCCACACAAAATAATTCCGTTACATAATGATATAGGATTGGAGGGAATTTTTTCCGGCGTATTTTAATTCTGTTAAATTATTTCATGTATAATGAAATTGATATACGTCACTGAGGTTTACTATAACTTATTTCGAGTATAATACGAAGTGCATATCATTTACAGGGACACACAAAAGATTTAAGATACTACATTGTATCCGAAGTACTGTACGGTAGCGATGATTGCTGGAAATGCATTTTTTATTGTGTTGCGTGTTTTTATATTTCACTATATTTATGCCTTGTATATGGTGTGTATAAATGCTGTAATTCATATACAGGGCTACACAAAGGAATTCGTATTGGTTACTGGGTATGATTGTAAATTGCTTAAAGGTGGTTTTTAAATCAGTTATGCATTTTTACGCTGAACTGCATTTAGTTTACTAAGAAATGTTTGTAGAACATTGATAAAATTATATACAGGGTCACGCAAAAAAATGGATATATGGCCATCTATAAATGATAATTTCTGGAAATGTGATTCCAGTAGTTTTAAGAGTGTTTTACTTTGAATAAAACTTTAGCTAAATAGTGGCGTGTAATAAAGGTGATACATATGATCATAGGTTAACTACAGGGTTGTACAAAAGTAGGGGAGACCGTGGCTAGTAGTCGCAGTTTTTAGTTATTAATTTTTATTAAGTTTTTTTTAGTTTTTTAACAAACTTTAACTGCACTTTTAAGGAACAGGCATTTGGCTATAAATACCCGGAGTTTTGAGTTTGTAGCTTTAGCAGTTAATGTTTAGCGGAAGCCTAAAGTAAAAGAAAAATTGTGCTCCAAACTACCCCGTCACGGGGCAAGTTGCTTATACCTATGGGGTATGTTGGCACATGCTATATAAAAATTTAAATAAAGCTCAAATAACACACGGAGTTAAAATAAATCAATTTCTATAAAACCAGTAAGTTTAAACAAAGGCGTTATCGCCTTACAATGTAAATTCTAAATGATACAGATATAAAAATAATGAATAAAACATTAACATTGAGTAACTTCTATCCTACTCGATATCATCATCAGAGTTACAGTTGTCACAAATAAAAATTCGACTGTCTCTGTTTGGGCAAGCCTCATGTGCCCAAAATCTTGCATTGCTACCACTTTTCTCGGTGTTTGCTGTTTTTCAAGCTACCAGCACACACCAGACACCGAGCCAACTTGCCCCGTGTTCAATGTGCCTACTAGCCCCATAATGAATTTCTTCACAAAAGGGACACGTAATCTTCTAAACATAAATAATCCAAGTAAATCCCAAATGGAGTAGGTACAGTTACTCATACACTAAGAAAAACTGCACAAGTTAAATCGCAATTATTAAGTTAAGTATTAGAAATTAGAAAAAGAATGAAGTAACAAAAAATTTCTTATGAGTACAAAAAACAGAAAAATCGTAATAAATGTCCACTGCATGTACGTAACGCTGCAAAACTACAGTGAGGATTATAAAAAGCAAGAAGAAAGATCTGTGACTGATCGGGCAATCTATCCACAAACAGTCGATTTATGGGGACTGCGCCTACTTAACCCTGTAGACAACTAGTCCCGGTCTCCCCTATACAAGTATGTTTCCATCTATTAGTATATACGAGTTGGAACCCGTCGAAATTCGACGAACTAAAATATTAGGAATGAACTGTCAGATCGAATTTATAATAAACCTACAAAAATAATCACAATAAAAAGTTCATCTTACATTGGTTGTCTAACTCTTAAAACAAATAATATTTTTAACCTAAAATTACCAAAATATTATTTCCACAAACTTCAACTGCTGAAATTATTGAAAAAATTAAACTGTATTAGAATATATAATCAAGATGATTAATTATGATGAAGTTATCGATTGAGGTTCTTACGTTGTTTTTACGGCATGAAAAATCAGTAAAAAAGATTTCGCTTTGTCACATCATAAAATTTTACCCCATAAAATCTAAACTGTACGTTATTTTCAAATTCTCATAATTTACATACACACGACTCAAATTCGCAATTTGAAAGTATTTTAACGCGCAATAGATTATTAATGAATGTATTTCCAAACTTAAAGTCACGTTTGTCCGATACAACTTTTCATGTGAACAATCGCACAAACTATAAGTTCTAATCTCAGTACCCGCGAAAAAAAAAAAAAAAATCAGAAATTTGTTTTTAGTTGCCATAGTATTGGCCATTTAGTATTGTTCAAATGTTTAGTTTTATCAAAAAAAAAAAAAAAAAAAAAAAAAGATCGTTTTGTTTTAAATATGACATCATTTTTACTCACTAAATCATTTTGCCTAGCGTCTCAAACTCGGTATCAGCGTAATATAAAAATATTGAAATGTAACTGATTTATGAAGAAAAATGCGTATTTTGTTTAATGTCTGACGTCATTTTCTGTTCGAAAATTATAAAACAGTTACTTTTATTTGTAATTTGAAAATGGCATCTATAAGGATATAATCAATAAAAATAATAAATCATGACTATTTTTCCTTTACTTTCAAAATATTAATGGAGTGCTTCAGTTGCCACAATTACAAAATTTGTATTTAAAACTACAAAAAAATTAATATCTCAAAATTAAATTGAGATACAGCTTTCAAACAAATTGCATTTAAAAGCACATTTTTCCCTTATACGAAGGTGTGAAAATTGAAAATGTGCAATGTTTAGAAGTTTAAAAATTTGCAGTAGAGAAAATTGCAAAACCGAAATTTTATTTCAAATTTCAAAATGTTGCCATTCGCAAAATGACGTATGCGTTACGCACAGATATGTTTGTCCTTTATAATATAGATTGCTGAAAGAGAAATTTCAACCTGTTATTCCTTTTCTTGCTAAACTAAATTTCCCCATTATACAGTATATATGGGGCATTCTCACAATCTTTTGACTTTTGGAGAAAAAAATCTGACAAAATTAAACTTACTAAAATAACATGTTAATCTGGTAGACGAATGCCTTAATGATTCAAAAAAAAGAAAAAATGGTCAGCTGCGAATTTTTTTTTATTTAACTGAGGTTTAAGTTAAACTTGCGATTTTAATTTTCCTTACCATTTTACCCCTATAACTTTTTATTTTCTTCTAAGTTTTTACTTATAATGAATTTGCATAGTACCCACGGACATTCAAATAAGAAATAATAACAATGTAGTACTTTTAATACAGAATTTTTGTATAACATTGTCTTAAAGGGGTGTTAAAGAAGGGGCTGTAAGGCAAAAAATAAACGGTCAAATGCGAGCATTACTCGAGTACAGAGGGTTCCGTAGAATAAATATATGAATTTCTAATTGTATTATAAAAATAAAAAGTTGCTAAAAGAATACCAAGACTTTTTAAAAAACTATATAACGTAGGGTTGGGTATAACTGTATATATTAGAAAAGTGTAATTGGGTATACCATGAAAGTTCAAAGAGATATGTGGAACAATATCAAATATAGCTATTGGTATAATTCTTTTTTTAATATTATCCTAATCTGTTTATGATGAACTTAATTCGATACTGACAATAAAAGCAGTGCATGGTTAAACTTCATTTGGCATTTCATGAAACTAAATTCAGCGTAGTAATAACCTTTATTTCTACAGTGTATCTAAAGCAAAACCTTTGTTCAAAGTTTAAATTTGGCATTGTGCTAAGCGCGCTTCGAATTGAGGTTTCAAAGTTGCAACGCCGCATTGGTCAGTGCCGCGTTTTTCCGGATAGGTGTTTAATTAAATCTTAAATTCACTCGAGGCGTATTGAGAGATACAATCAATGCAAACTATCGCGAATCTCACAGTATTTATGCGATTCATTCTAATTAAATATTTTAGGCGCGATGCCCCTAAAAACGGACACATAATTTTAATTCCAAAACAGACAATTGGCACCAAGAATATTTAATTAAAATTTTCCTTTTATCATGTACGTGAAAATAAGCAAGTTCGCATTTTCTAATAAATTCGTTTATAAATTCTGGTGTCAGTTCATTATTTCATAAGTTTATAAATAGAATTACTCCGTGCCGGAAAGGATTAAGTGTTCACAGGACTTTTAAAGCTTCAAAATTTAAGATATTTTAATTTTTTTTAGATGTTAAACTCCTATCTTTTCTGAATATTTTGATATGTTTCCTTGAAATTCCCATTAGAACAGAAGTTTTGGCTTTTAGAATTATACCCGCTCAATAGCTGAAGCGGCGTTTCCGAAACTTTAAAGTCATTATTTTCCAAATGGCGTTTTGGGGTATAACGCGCAAAATACCTCAAAAACTTCTGAATATTTTTTCATGAAATTTTCAAAACATATATTCCATGTTATTCTGTATAAACTGAACCTAAAATTTCCTTTTTGTTGTTCAAAAAAAAATATTTTTTTAGGTGATTTTACTGTTGAAATTTTCAAAATTTTGTACTAGCTAAATGCAATGCAGCATTGCATTAAAAATATAAAAATGCTTTAAATACAAATTTATTTAAGATCAGGGAAATTATTACAATCTGAAGTATAAGTAAGCACCAAAATTGTCCTTCTAGTTACAATATTTATTTTGTAATCCTGCGCGTAAACTGTTATGCCAATTTTTTGTTCGACAAATGTCTAACAGTTTCGAGTCCCCTATAAATACTAATTATGTATCTTGCAATTTTTTAAATACATGAAACGAAAGAACATACTTATATCTTTCATTCCAATTAAAATTGTGTTTTAAAATCATATACGTTTTAAGACATTAAATGTTGAAAATGGTCTTTTTTTCATTTTTTCCACTTTTTAGAGTCCCGAGACCCCTTAAATTAGTATGTTTTTAACAATTTGACTTTTATTGCTTTTATACTGTTACTGGACATTACATTACACATATATCTATATTATAAAGGACAAACATATCTGTGCGTAACGCATACGTCATTTTGCGAATGGCAACACTTTGAAATTTGAAATAAAATTTTGGTTTTGCAATTCTCTCTACTGCAAATTTTTAAACTTTTAAACATCGCACATTTTAAATTTTTACACCGTCGTATAAGGAAAAAAATGCTCTTTTAAATGCATTTTGTTTGAAAGCTGTATCTCAATTTATTTTTGAGATATTAATTTTTTTGTAGTTTTTAGTACCATTTTTCTTATTGTGGCAACAAAAGTACCTCATTTCTATTGAAAGTCATTGAACGTAAACGGAAAATAGTCAAAAATAGGAGATACTGTATCTTTTTGTTGCCATTTTCTCATAAAACCTGAAAAAAAAAGTTGAAAATAAAATATGTGCTATGTCAAGAATATTGTCTGTTACTCCTTGATAATGATGTCATAAGTTTCAGACAGGATTGTAAAAATGGATTCCATTAGCGGAGGCAAATGACGTCATTTTATAAAAAAAAAAAGCGTGCGTGTATTTTAATTCTTAAACCTGAATTATGTTTTGTAGAAGTGCATCATTTTCACAGTGCAGCTACTTTGAAATTCTTCACAGGTGAAATTGCTTCACTTTAAAAAAATAATATAATCGAAATCACACACTGATAAAACGCCGTTTTACAAAAATTTAGAGTGTCTTTATAAAAGTGAGGTGACATGCAAATAATAGCGATTTATATTACAGAAATTGATGACTCTATTGGATGGATTTGCTTCGCTGAGTTAGACAAGCAAACAAATAATTCGTGATTTAAAATAATATCGTGTTCCTGAAGTTTTTGTCGAAAATTCTCTAGAATAATTAATTTTAATGCTATTCTTTAGGGCATTCTACTATAATTTTATCAAAATAACATAATTTGCTTAATTTAATTTTTCCCAATTTTATATAATCTATAACACAAGTGTGTCTTTTAGTCATCTGCCCTGATCTTTCTGCAGAACCAATTTTACTAATATATTTTTCTTTTAACTGAAAGCTCTTCTTTTGCAGATGTGACCGCACTATCTGTTTTTTTTTTATATATTCGCACTTTTATATTTTAATTTTAAAAGCATTTTATGAAATTTCTTCAAAATGATGAAAATTAGATAGCTTTCATTATTGCAGACAAGAGAGAAAAAATGAGGTATTTTTAACTTTATTCATGCTATTTTCTGATAAAAATGCATAATTGTTGATAAAAAGTGTTCTATAGAGTTTAGTGGCGCAAAATCTCATTAGGAGCAGAATATTATATTAGTGGCATAATAACGGAAAATGACACACTGCTTTTGAAAACACGCATTTTTCCTCATAAATTTTCTATATTGTTTTTCCTTCTGCATGTGTACTGATACTAAGTTTCAGACACTAGGCGAAATGCTTATTTAAATGAAAATGAAGTCATATTTAAAAGAAAACGATCACTTTCTTAGATAAAACTAAACATTTTAACACAAATGCGTCTAAAAAACATAAATTGTGGAAATTTTTACTCTCCGGAATTGAGATTAGAATCTCAAGTAAGGGGTGTGTCTGTTCACATAAAAGATGTTGCTGACAATCGCGACTTCAAGTTTTGAGTTAAAATGATTTTTAAATGATCAAACAAAATACAATTTTTTTTAAAATGATGAACATGGATATGAGAAGTGCGTATGCAAATTTTGAGAATGTGAAAATTGCTGTTTTCATTCCGGAAATCCAAGCATAAGAGCCTCAATTGATAAGCACATCCTAATAACTTATCTTTATTATATTTTACTGATTAAGTATCTATATTATAAAGAACAAACGTATCTGTGCGTAACGCTGAAGTCATTTTGCGAATGGCAACACTTTACGATCAAATTTCGGTCTTGAAATTTTCGCTACTGCAATTTTTTAATCTTCTGACCATCGTACATTTTCGATTTTTGTCGCACAAGGAAAAAAATTTAGTTTCAAATACAATTTGTTTAAAAACTGCATTCGTTGACTGATGTATTATATTTTCTAAAATAATTTTTAAGCATGATTTTTTCTAAGTTTATCTTATCACGTGCCGGTTTCAATACATAATAATAATAAACATTTTGCACATAAAGCAACAAACATTTTTCAGCATTTGTTTCTGACTATTTTTGCATAACGAAATTAATACTTCCTTTATAAACAAAAATAAAAGAATAATATTAAAAGAACCACCAATCTAACATATTTCTGAAAGACAAATTAATGACATAATACTTCTTTTATAAACAAAAATAAAAGAATAATATTGAGAAAACAGAAATCTAACATATTTGTAATCGTACAATTTAAAATTTTAGATCACCAAATATGATTTTTTTTTCAAATGGAATTTGTTTGCAAAGTTCATCTCAGTTTACTGATTGTCTATGGTTTTAAATACAATTTTAAAGCATGAAATATTTTTAATTTATCTATATCGCGCGGAGCTCGATTACGAAAGATTAATCCGATTGCCCTTAATACAAAATAAAGAGTTCATCATTTTCTTACGGCTAATATCCATTAAAAAAATTCCCTATGAATAAATAAATAAAATAATATAAATAAAACACAAATTTACCAGACATGTATAAGCTCTGAAATTACCAGAATATAAAAGGATGCCATAAGTAGCAAAATCTTGGCAAATAACTCTTAGCATGCGGCTAATAAGAAAATATCGCTTTTGATAAACTTCAAAAATTTATTTGATTGTATAATTCGTATTTTCCATAGGAAAAATGCTTTTTTTAATGTAAGTGAGCATTCTAAAAAATTTATTGCATATAAAAAATTTATTAGTTTTCAATTTAAAAAAAATATTTTCGCCTATATTCTTTAACCCGGGAAGCCCGGGTACGATCCTCTAGTATCATTAAAAGTTGTTAACTAGGCATAGAGTACGCCGCCCTGTCCTTGTGTATGTCCAAACTGACCGTACCTTTAAGGGTTAATATCTCAGCTAATTACCGATGATTTTTTTCGAAAATCATTATCAACAATGCTTTTATTCTTCTGCAACGATAGGTATATTCAGCGATGCTCAACAATTTTTCTGAATGCCCGTAAATCGAAATTTGTGTATAACAGAAAAATGCTAATTACTCAAAAACTATGTGACCTAGGATAATCGCTATAATTTTCCGGCAAGGTTTATATTAACGTCTACTACCTCTAATTTTTTCCATAATTTTAGTTTCAGTAGATTCGGAATTAGATGGGGGGGGGGGGGGACATATTTTTGCGCTACATTTTCAACAATATCTTTGAAAATATAATACCTAAAATTAAAAGGAATGTATTTTTGTGTTCAGCGTTACAAAAGCTTTCACAGGATACCCCACATGATATACAAAGAAAAGATTTTTTTTTCAAGTAGCATAATTAGCCCCTCTACTTTTTTACTAAATATATTTATGAATGTTTATTAATCTGAAACTATGTGGGTCAATGGTCTTTATTACTTCCCCGAATTTGAACTTTCCACGTTCCATAGTTTACAATTAAAATGGCTGTGACAGACAGACAGACAGACAGACAGACAGACAGACGGACTGACACGGGAGTGATCTTATAATGGTTCCGTTTTTACTTTTTAAGTACGGAACTCTAAAAAAGGGGATGGTATTGGAAAAAAGGGACGAAATTGTAAAAAATAGGACGGTAAGGATGGAACGATAAGGAAAATTACCACCTATTTTCAGGAAAATCATGTTAAGACTAAGTGATAGCCACAATGCTAATTGATTTTTAGAAACAGTTATTAACATTGGATTAAATTAATTTTTTTTTTTATTTACCTCGAAAAGCGCAGGAATAAACCTTGAGGACGGTAAGACTACCAATAAAGCCACGATGCTTGAAATTGATATTTAAATGCTGATTTAAATTCTACAGTAAATTTCCTGGCAAAGAATTTTAGACATTATTTCTCTAGCATACTTCTGCATGAGAAAAAACTTCAAAAAAAATTCTGTGGTTGCCTCTGAAATGATTTTCTGTATAATTTTAGAAGAGGAATGGTAAGGAATCTAAAACCCAGGCACAGAGTTTAAAAAATAATAACAACCCTAAAAATGTGTGCAGGTTAATTTTTAGCTACATCTACCCCATGTATATTATAAAGGACAAACATATCTGTGCGTAACGCATACGTCATTTTTCTAATGGCAACACTTTGAAATTTGAAATGAAATTTCGGTTTTGCAATTTTTTCTACTGCAAATTTTTAAACTTCTAAACATCGCGCATTTTAAATTTTTACACCGTCGTATGAGGAAAAAAATGTTTTTTTAAATGCAATTTGTTTGGAAGATCTCAAGATCTGGAAGATCTCGAGGATATCTCAATTTATTTTTGAGATATTAATTTTTTTGTAGTTTTTAATCCCATTTTTCTAATCGTGGCAACAAAAGTACCCCATTTCTATTGAAAGTAAAGGAAAAATAGTTTAAAATAGGAGATTACTGTATCTTTTTGTTGCCATTTACTCATAAAACCTGAAAAAAAGTTGAAATTAAAATACGTGCTATGTCAAGAATATTGTCTGTTATTCCGCGATAATGACGTCATATGCATACTTTTCTATAGACGAAGTTTAAGACTCGATTGTAAAAGTGTATTGCTTTAGCGCATGCAAATGACGTCATTTTATAAAAAAGCATGTATTTTAATTCTTTAAACTGAATTATGGTTTGTAGGAGTGAGTTATTTTCACTGGCCAACTGCTTTGAAATTCTTCACAGGTGAAAATGCTTCACTTTTGAAAATAATGTAATCGAAATCACACACTGATAAAACGCAATATTTTACAAAAATTTAGAATGTCATATAAAAGACAGGTGACATGCAAATAATAGCTATTTATATTGCAGAAATTGATGATTCTCGCCTGGATGGATTTGCTTCGCCGAGAGACAAGCAAACAAATAATTGGAGGTTTAAAATAAATCACGTTCTTCAAGTTTTTGTCCAAAATTCTCTCTACTAATAAAATTTTATTGCTATCCTTTAAATATGTTACTGTAATTTTATCAAAATAACAAAATTTGCTTAATTTAATTTTTCATAATTTTATATAATCTATATATTTAAAACACAAGTGTGTTTTTTAGTCAATTGCCCTGATCTTTCTGCTGAACCAATTTTACTAATATATATTTTTTTAACTGAAAGCTCTTCATTTGTAGATGTGATATCTCTATCTTCTTTTTGGTACCAGTTTGACTAATATATATATATATATATATATATATATATATTAACTGAAAGTTGTTCATTTGTAGATGTGATCGCACTAACAATTTTTTTTAAATATTTCCACTTTTCTATTTTAATTTTAAAAGCATTTTATGAAATTTTTTCAAAATGGTGAAAATTAGATAGCTTTCATTATTGCAGACAAGAGAGAAATAATGACGTTTATTTATCTTTATTCATGCCATTTCCTGATAAAAATTCAAAATTGTTGATAAAAATTGTTGTATACGGTTTAGTGTAGAGGGGCATTTTTCCTCATAAATTTTTTATATTGTTTTTCCTTCTGCATGTGTACTGATACTAAGTTTCAGACACTAGGCGAAATGGTTACTTAAGTGAAAATGAAGTCATATTTAAAAGAAAACGATCATTTTCTTAGATAAAACTAAACATTTTAACACAAATGCGTCTAAAAAACATAAATTACGGAAATTTTTACTCTCCGGAATTGAGATTAGAATCTCAAGTACGTCTGTTCACATAAAAGATGTTGCTGACAATCGTGACTTCAAGTTTTGAGTTAAAATGATTTTTAAAATGATCAAACAAAGTACAAATTTTTTATTAATGACGTAGATGGATATGAGAAGTGCATATGCAAATTTTGAAAAGGTGAAAAGTGCTGCTTTTCATTCCGGAATACCAAGCATAAGAGCCTCAATTGATAACCACATCCTAATAACTGATCTTTATTATATTTTACTGATTACGTATCTATATTATAAAGAACAAACGTATCTGTGCGTAATGCTGACGTCATTTTGCGAATGGCAACTCTTCACGATCAAATTTCGTTCTTGAAATTTTCGCTACTGCAATTTTTTAATCTTCTGACCGTCGTACATTTTCAATTTTCGTTGCTTAGGAAAAAATATACTTTCAAATGCAATTTGTTTAAAAACTGTATCTTAATTGACTGGTGTATTATTTTTTTAAATAATTTTTAAGCATGATTTTTTTTTTTAAGTTTACCTTATCACGTGCCGGTTTCAACATATAATAATAATCAACATTTTGCGCAAAAAGCAACAAACATTGTTCATCATTTGTTTCTGACTATTTTTGAATAACAAAATTAATACTTCAGTTATAAACAAATAAAAGAATAATATTAAAAAAAAGACCAATCTAACATATTTGTGAAGGTCAAATTAACGAAATTAATACTTCTTTTATAAACAAATAAAAGAATAATATTTAAAAAAAAAGTACAAATCTAACATATTTGTAATCGTACAATTTAAATTTTTAGATCACCAAATAGGAATTTTTTTCCTTTAAAATGAAATTTGTTTGCAAAGTTCATCTCAGTTTACTGATTGTCTGTTGTTTTAAAAACAATTTTAAAGCATGATATATATTTTTTAATTTATCTATATCGCGCGGAGCTCGATTACGAAAGATTAATCCGTTTGCCCTTAAAACCAAATAAAGAGTTCATCATTTTCTTACGGTTAATATCCATTTAAAAAAAACTTCCCTATGAATAAATAAATAAAATAATATAAATAAAACACAAATTTAACAGACATGTATAAGCTCTGAAATTATCAGAATATAAAAGGATGCCGTAAGTAGCAAAATCTTTGTCAAATAACTCTTAGCATGCGGCTAATAAGAAAATATCTCTTTTGATAAATTTCAAAACTTTATTGGATTGTATAATTCGTATTTTTCATATGAAAAATGCTTTTTAGGTGCCTTCGTAATTATATAAATACGTAGTACCAATAGTCGTCGTTCAGTCCGTCTGTCCGTCCGCATATAACAGAGCAAAAACTACCCTACCGAATGGTCTGAAATTTTAAATATATGATTGTTGCAAAATTTTGTCGAGCTATTTTAAATTTTATGAAAATCGGATGTATAGTTTAATTACAGGGACATTCAAAAGTTTTTCTTTATATTACGGCCAATGGGGAAAAATTATTGCAAGTGCATTTTAATGATGTTGCAGTCTTCCGAATGGTCTGAAATTTTAAATATATAATTGTTGCAAAATTTTGTCGAGCCATTTCAGATTTTATGAAAATTGGGTGTATAGTTTAATTATGGGCACAGTCAAAAATCTTCCGTTACATTACGGACAATGGGAAAAAATTACTGCAAGCGCATTTTAATGATGTTACAGACTATGCACTTATGAATTGCAAAAAAATATACATTCAGTACAATATGGGGTGCAAAATATATTTATAAAACTAGTTATAGTACGAACGCACCTCATTTGCCACGTTTGACGAGCAATTTCCTACTTGTTTAAAGTAAGTGGGCAATCTAAAAAAATTATTGCATATAAAAAATTATTAGTTTTCAATTTAAAAAAAAATGTTTTCACCTATATTCTGTAACCCGGGAAGCCCGGGTACGATCCTCTAGTATATATAAAATCCTAATGAAACGAATTTATGAAACGGAAGTATGAATCGACTGATTAAACAACAGATTATGTTTCACGGCGATTTCTCCTAAAATATGGAATACTTTGCGATGAAATTAACACCAGAAATCAATATTGATCCGCAGATTTCAAAACTGGTATTAGAATTTTTAAATTCGAATTAGTTTTCGAAATATTAATTTTTTTCTAATTTTATATACATTTTTCTAATGATATCAACTCAAATTTTAATCAAACATATATATATATATATATATTTTTTTTTTCAGAAAAGGTTGACATGGTAACCCGGCTATTGTTGTTTATTTGATAATAAATGTTTATTTACTTTTATTTCTTTTTACATATTATATAAATTATTTTGTTCTATGATTATTAATTATTTTTTTGATATTTCCTTTAGAAAATAATAGAAAATAATTAAGAAATACAGTTCTACTTAGTTATTCTGTCGAGCAATTTCGCCAAATTATATAAATCGCCAAATTATACAAATTGATATAATTTTTATTTTAAATAACGAAAGAACAAATAAATTAGTATAACGTTAATAAATATACGTCGAAATAACGTCGAAAAAAAAACGTCGAAATAAAAATCACTTGATGACGTAAACACGCGTAACTTGCTTAAAGTCAAGTGAATGTGATATTTACGATCAACCATTATTGGCTTGATATAGTTTGGCGATAGATTTTTGGTCGTCGGGATATCTAAGGAACACCTTAAATGCATATGCAACTGGTATTTGAAAAAGAGGTTTTCGCCAAATTTTCGTAAAAAAATAAAAATCACGCCAAACCTGCAGTGCGTATCTGACAAAATGTTACCACTCGAAAAAAAAAAAAAAATGCTAACTGGCGAGTTGAAAAAAAGCTATTGGCGAGATTTGCATCCTGCTAGCGTAACAGTACCTAGAATTCTTTGCGTTCATGGCAACTTTTATGTACTTTCATTCGAAAAAAAATTTTTGATTTTTTAATCAAAATGGAAAACTGACGGTCGCATATTGGCGCGATTTTTTTCTGACGCCAATGTCATATACGGAACGGGCACATAACTGGCTCCAAAGTATCGTTATTTTGCTTGATATGGTAAGCCGGATGTTGCTGTTTATGCTGTTAATGCGTTCCCCAAATTGGCGTCGTTAAAAAATCACGCCAATATGGTATGTATATGACAACCTTTCTCAAACTTTCATATGAACGGCGAAGGGATCAGACCGTATTTGTTTACGGCAGTTGACGACTTGAACTATTATAATACAGATGAAATGATGGCGGTAGAATAATATTTGACGTCATATCACTTGTGCCTGGCTAATATTAAAGTACCAAAATGGTACCTAGAGTATAAAAAGCTAAGTGGTCCGCCTGGAACTGTTGATGATAGTTACATGACTTAGGCTATTGTTGTAGAGATTGTTTTAAAATACCGGGAGACAAAGACTCTTATACTTAATTTATTTTATTTTAGCTTCTTTTCAAATGTTTAACTGATCCTCTTTAATCAAAAACGAAAACAACCATTGGATATCTTAACAGCAACTGATTCGCCCTTAAATTTTTGCAATCAAAGGGAATTGAATGGAAACCCGTTTACAGGGAGATCTGCACAGCTTTTTTCAGTATAATTCCATCTTCTCTAATATTTTTAAAACCCATCAGTCTAGCGTGTTTTTAGATTTTGCGGTGTCTGAACGGGCGTTGGCGAGCGTAGCTTGCAGGGGGCAGAGCCCCCTAGTATTTATATAAAACAATAGTTCCAGTTTCAGAAAAAAATTACATCGAATTATTTTTATTGAAACAATTTTATCCAGACAGGTCTGAACATAAAATTCAGCATCAGGGCCACGGGACGGTATAGGAGGTTTCCAGGTGTTTGGACCCCTAACATCGTCCAAAACTTATTTATCTCGTTAATATTGATGTGCAATCATGCAATGGGATGTTCCCAGTATATAAAATAAAAAAAAACACAAAAAAGTGTATTAAAGTAAAAATTATTATTCAGGGACATGAAAGTCAAAAGATTGTGAGAATGCCCCACGTATCAACCTACAGATCAACTACAGAGCTGTTCAAAGAAACTGGAATACATATTTGCTATGGACGGTAACAGCTGAAATCAGTTTTTCAGATGTTTTAAGCGTTTTCTAAAATGTTTACTTAGTTCACTTATATACCTTATTTCCCTAAATAACGAAGCTTTGTTAAAGAATTAAGGAAGTGTTGAAAAGTGTTTCATAATCTATGCTCAACGCATGACTTTTTTTACTTGTTATACTAGAAAAGAAAAAAGAAATAAAAAGAAACAAAACCATATAATAAAACTATTATAGTATTAATAAAATATATAAATATATAGTAGTAGTAGGAAAGCTAAAGTGGTGAATTTGACTTTGATTAAATAAATATATTTAAATTTAAACCAGAGTTATTTTCATAAATCAAACTAATTCTGTTATAAGTATTTTTAAAATGAGCGGATTGAACTTTGTGTCGATATATTAACACTTTCGCTGCCGATCTCGCGCCAGCGCGTGATGCATTTTCGCCGATCCCAACCGTTATAGCAAAAATGAGAAACAGCGCATGCGCGGGGACTTAGATTGAAATTCACTTACTAGAAAACAAATTTGTACAAGGTTACCAGTTTGGCGCTTTTATCATATCAGGCGTGGCATTTTCATCCCATGAACATTTTTTTCAGTTGATTAGCAAAACTTTCTGTAAATGTTGTAGCAAGCCAATGACTTATAATAAATAAAAATACCTCTACTATCAATTATACATTTTTAATCTTATTATTTAGTTATTTTAAATCACCTGCAAAATATATTTTATAATATTATAAAATATATTATGCTATTAAATAATTAAAGGTAATTTGGTGAAAGTCCATGTAAAGTTTTATTAATTTCAAGAGAAGGAACCGCATATTATTTAATATAATTCATTTATTAAATACACAACTTTATTTAATATTCTATTTTCATTTGTTTTGTAATTTCCTATGTAAATTACATTATCATTTTATTTTTATTGACAAACAACACTGCTTTAGAAATAGCTTCATGTGATTTTATTAAAATATTCAATACTAACGCAATTAGGAAATTATTTATTACTCAACAAATAAAGAGTAAAATTTTGCAAATGAGCTTATCAATGAGTAATTTAAACGGATTACTAATAAAAATGAAGCTGCAAATGTATATTATTCTTTCCACACTTAATAATAAGAAGAATGATTATCTTATTTTGTTTTTACATTATATATTTATTTTTTTTAACATAAAGTTAAAAATATGTTCTTTTAAATCGTGTATGTTCTGCTGCCAAAAGAGTATATTTTTAAAGAAACATTAGTAATTTATTTTAAGCAGTACATATAAATTTCAACGTAATAGTTTATGATTTTTACAAATTTAATAATGCATTATTTTTTTATAATTCTATTCTACTTTATATAATTTTACTAAATATTAAATACATTTTTTATTGAATATTATTACTACGGCCTTCCTTTTTAAATACAACTTCTTGTAACTGGTTTTTTTTTTTTAATTCAGTTATAAGCAATTAAAAGCTATCTATTCAGATAATTATAAAATTCTTTTAATAACCAATTTCGTTTAAATCACTGGATATAGATGGCAGCACAGTAATTTTTTTTAACTTTTTGTGTGGAGGGGGGGGGGGGGGCTGATATTATTTGATCCAACATCAATATCATTTATACTTCTTTAGATTTTTTTTTCAGTTAATGATTAACATGATATGATGTTTTTGTCACATTATAATTATGGTGTATAAAAATTAATAAAGAATTTATATGAAACTGTTTTTCGGGATACATTCAAATAAATAGTAGTCTTCTCTTATATCGGTGATCTTTCTCTTTTCTTTCACTCCATATACAAATTGTACCTTAATATTATGTATCATACATTTATCAAAAAATAAAAATTACTTTGAAAAGATATAAATTATTATTAAGAGTTTTTTAAATTTAAAATAGAGTTCATTTTAGTTATATTATTATCAAATTAAATTATAATACACATTAATTAGATAATTAACTATTTATAATTAATAAATAAAAACAATGTTTAGACATTCCAAATAGCTAATTAGATTTAATATTTTGTTTACAAATTATTTATTGATAGTATATTATTATGTAATTTTCATATAATTTATAAATAATTATAACATATTTGAATATGAAATAATAGAATTTTGAATATAGAACATTTGATAAATATAATTATTGTATTTTGTAATTTATAATTATCAAATTATTGTTGTTATTATATTATAAAATTAAATATGTCAAAGTAATTTATAGATAATTGGTTTTATAATAACAAATTATTAAAAATACAATGATACAATAATATTAATACTTAGATTATTATCAAATTATTATTATTATTATTATATTAGTAATGTAATACTATTCATATATTTCAATAAATAAAATTTTACATATCAATATTTCATTGAAAATTAATGATAATTTATGATATTTATTTATAAAATATCTTCTTTAGACAATAAAGAAGATAATATTTATTATGAATTACACCTGTTTTACTTATAATGAAAATATTTAATGTTGATAATAAGTAAATACTATAACGTTATAAAAATATCAATAATGATCAAATATTTCAGTAAACCATTTAATGATTAAAATAAATATATATTTAGATTTAAATACTACATAACAGTATTTTTTTTTTTTTTTTTTTTTTACAAAATATTTTAAAATTAAGTTTATAAAAATAATAATAGTTAATAAAAATAATTATAATTATATAATTAGGATAGTATTTTAATATTTTATAGTATGTATTATAAAATATCTCTCTATAACATATCTTGTAATATTATAAATTTATTTATCTAATATAGATAATATTTATTATAAATAGTATCTCTTTTTTATTTGTATTGATACAACAATAATATTAATATCTGGTAATATTTAATTACAATACGTTAATAATGATAAAAAATAAATATTATAAAATTTAACATACTATAAGTAATGCTAAAATATTTCAATAAACTATTTGAGTATCTTTATGCGAATAAATCAGGCAACAGATTTAAAATATACTATAAATTAATATTGGAGATTTAAATAGCTAGATTCACAAAAAAGTAAAATATCATAAGAAAATCCCAAGTCATAAAACACCACTGTCAATCTAATAATAATAATATTTTTGTTGTTGTGGTTCTTAATTACCAATTTAGATTATCTGTAAATTATATCTAGAAGTAGTTGCGATATTGAGAAAAATTGTTAAATTATCAAACATAACAATTTATTATCTAATATAGGTAATATTGTTATTTATTTATAAATCACATTAAAATTAGAAGAAAAAAAATCAAAACTGTTTAAGAAAATATTTTTATCATTTTTGGCAGGAATATACGTATATTGTTCAGGTAAATTCATTTTAAATATCAAATCAAATAAGTTTACATAAGCTCTACACTGTATCACCGTTTCACAATAACAAGACATTGAAATATTTTTGAACGCCAAAAAGTAATCGCCAATTGATATAGCAACCTCGGTAACCCTTACAAGTTTTCTAGCAAGAGAATTTCAATCTAAGTCCCCACGCATGCGCAGTTTCTAATTTTTGCTATAACGGTTGGGATCGGCGAAAATGCGCGCGTGATGCGGCGTCACAGCTAAAGAGCCAATAACGCGCCAGCGCGTGGTGCGAAGTGATGTCTCAGTGGCCAGTCACATGTTTGCACAGGAAAAAGCTGCACTTCAACATGTATTCTCTGCTTCAATCGACATTATATGTTAGGTGTGTCTGCTGATATTTGCGTGGATTAAAGTTTAGCACTTTGGCTGCCAGTTCCGAAGCATTTTCGGAGTTAAAGATTTGTACCTGTGTGCCGGGTCCAAACAACCTTCGGAACGCGACTTTATATTTCCTGGGACTCTTCCCAACACCAACTGCCTACGCTCTTTCTATTTTAGAGTGGCACTCAGTATCGCCTATCCTTTTCTACTATAAGAATTTTTTTTTTCATTGGTCTGACACACTTTCGGCGCTGGCATACGGGTAGAAAAAGATCTGTTGTGTATGTGCCAGCTTCAAAGACTCGTCGGGCCAATTAAAAAAATTATTAGAATACATATATACATTCTTGTACGCATCATGGTATTTTTTTTTCTTTTTTTAAAGAATAATGTAGGAAGAGAAAAAGTAGGTGGCACCTGGGGACAGATTTTGAAAAATGGTATGCAGCCAAAGTGTTAAGAAACAAATGCACAACACGATAAGAGCTCAAATGACAATGTCTATGTAGAATAGGGACAGACAGCTGTTTAAGAGATTATAAACCTCAACAAACAATGCAACAGTTAAAATCACCAGAAGAAAGTGAATTAAAACGCAGAAGATTGCAAACAATATAGCATGCATTCAAGGGCAAAAGGGTGTCAAGTGTTGAAAAACACTTACCTCTGGTAATTTTTACTCTTGTACTAATGATGTAGCTTTATAAACTTCGAAACAGCTGTGTCCCCATTTTCTACATACATATTTCCATTTATGCTCTTATCACGTTGTACATTTTTTTCCTAATTAAAGTGTTTTTATTTGACTGAAGTAAAATTTTAGGACATTCTAGCGTTAATCTTTGTAAAGATCTGTATGAAAAGTAAAACGGTAGCAAATATATTGAATTAAGCATCAGGAGAAAAAAGATTAAATGAAACTTTTTAACTCTATAATGGTCCGAGTTTTCGTTCACAGTGAAAAAACTCGACCACTTCCAATTAATCATTTGTCAGACTCTTTGGAGAATATGAGCAATTTCTACTCAGACATTTATCTCATACTGCTATCACAAACAAATAAGGTCCTAGTGCCTAATGACACTCAATTCCCATAGTTTGGGCTCATTTAGGATATATTTGACATTTTATTAAATAAATATATATTTTATTAAGCTGAAAATGATGGAATATAGCGTGAATACAGTATCTTCAGTGAAACATATTTTGTGGAAATTGAATCATTACCTGAAGTATAAGCAATCAATATACGATTGTCGCATTTAGGTCTTTTTTGTCGCATTTATAGTAGTTAAAACCTAAATGAGGCGACCAAAGTAACAAAATCTGGTAATGCATTTTATTCATGTCAGTTCATCATTCATTTAATTGCTATCAGTGTTTGAAATATTTAGTTTAAATAAATAAAACTAAAGATTGAAGCAATATTTAACTACTTAATATATTATTAAGTTAATTTAATAATAACTTAAATTATAAAAACATAAACTTTGTGATACAGAATATTGAATATTTTATAATTAAATAATGAATGTTCCAACTATCATATGTCGAACAATTTTCAATTTGACCATGCGTCCGAAACATTTTTGCTGTGTATTTTTAAGATTTCAAAATACTTGAAACATAATAGAACCGTAACATGCATTAGTGAGGTGCACTACAAAAAAATTGTTTTCAATATGAAGTTCGCAACATTTATACTCCATTTATAGAAAAACACACACAAAAAAATCGATTACACTACGATTAGGTGAGATTACTGGTGAAAATACGTCTACAAATGTGGTATACGTTTTTAAAGTTAACTAAATTTTATGGTGTAATTATACAGATCATACACAATAAACAAAAAAATTGTGAATATTTAACCGTCTACGACCGTACTTGCTGAATATGAGTTTCCAACTGTGTAATACGTTTTCCAAATTGCTTATTTAGATACCGCGTGTCCTAAAAAGGACTGACTGATTTTAAAATCCAATAAATCGCAAACGGTGACAGATATTTAAAAAAAATTCTTGCAGGATGGTTATGTACGATGTCAGGATTTTTTTTTTTTTTTTTTTTTTTTTTTTTTTTTTTTTTTTTTTTTTTTTTTTACCGTGATTTTCGAATTTAGTTTGAATTACAAACAATAGATGAAGCTGCAAACAATAGGCACTAAATTCAAGCTAGATTTTCTGACCCTTCTCTTCTCCCATGCCAAAAAAGGAGATTAAAATGTATTAAGTGGATCCCGAAGTACCAGAAATCGGGCATGGATTTACCGCATATTGCTCTTAGCGCAATCTATTGTTTGTAATTCGAACTAAATTTGAGAATCACAGTAAAAAATCTCCTGATATCATAATTAACGCCCCCGCAAGAATGTTTTAAATATCTGTCTCCGTTTGCGAGTTATTGAATTTTAAAATCAGTCAGTTCTTTTTAGGATACCCGGTATCTTGTTTCTATATATTAAAATATGAAGTTTCGTTGCAGGGCATAATCCTATTTCAACCCACCATTTGGCGTTTTTGAAAAAAGATGCCAAAATGGCGATTTTTTTAATTGTTTATTTGCAGTTAACGTAATGTAACCACAATAAATAAAAGGTAGAATGTTGCCATCCTTAATTTTTAAATATAGTTACTCATAGGAAGATAATGGTTTCAGAGGTAAAAACGTCACTAGAAAATAGATTGCCTTTACATGAGTGTAGAGACCAACCGGATGTGAGATTTTATTCGTTCAGACAATTTTGGACAAAAAAATGGTTATGGAAATACAGAATTATCAAATTAAACTATAATCAAAAGGATGTTTTTTCTAGGTGTTGAATTTATGAGTTTAATATAAATATTTTATTTCACAAATTTAATAAGGTAGATATAAGAAAGATTATATGAACGGCAAGAAATAAATTTTTTATACACGTTTTAGGGAAATTATAGAAACTTGAACGATTAATGTGAAGATTTAAAACAAACTAAAGAATACGAAAATCATTAATGCAGCGATCACTACATCGCACTTATGAGGGCTTCGCGCACATGAAAACTAAAAATACATCACTGAATGCAGCAACCGCCTTGTGTTGTAATCGAAAAATGCACGAAAATTAATAATGCAGCGATCACTTTACTGCATGTATGAGCGCTTCGTGCACATGAAAACTAAAGAAAAAGCATCACTGGACGCAGCAAACTCGTTGTATTGGAATAAAAAAACACACGAAAGTCATTAATGCAGCAATCACTACATCGCGCGTATGACCGTTTCGAGCACATAAAAAAAAAAAAAAAAAAAAAAAAAAAAAAAAAAAAAAATGAACGCAGCAACCTCCTTGTATTCGAATTGAAAAATACACGAAAATTGTTAATACAGCGAGCACTTTACCGCATGTATGAGCGCTTCGCGCACATGGAAATAAAAAGAAACATCACTAGACTCAGAAACATCCATGTATCGGAATCCCAAAAATACACGAAAGTTGTTAATGCAGCGATCACTTTACCGCACGTATGAGCGCTTCGCGCACATGAAAACAAAAAAAATCACTGGAAGCAGAAATCTCGTTGTTTTGGAATCGAAAAACATGCGAAAATTGTTAATGCAGCGATTACTTTACCGCATATATGAGAGCTTCGCGCACATGAAAACTAAAAGAAACATCGCTGAACGCACCAACCTCCGTGTATCGGAATCCCAAAAATACACAAAAATTGTTAATGTAGCGATAACTTTACCGCATGCATGAGCGCTTCGCGCAAATGAAAACTAAAAAGATCATCACTGGACGCAGCAACCTCTATCCATCAGAATCCCAAAAATACACGAAAATTGTTAATGCAGCGATAACTTTACCGCATGTATGAGCGCTTCGCGCACATGGAAACTAATAAAAATGTCACTGGATGCAGCAATCTCCATGTATCGGAATCCCAAAAATACCTGAAAGTCGTTAATGTAGCGATCACTAAAACATCGACTATCAGTAACTTTCATCAATAAAAAAAAAAAAAAAAAAAAAAAAAAAAAAAAGAAAGAAAGAAATCACGTTTTGAGTAAACAAGTAGATGGTGACATTTTTTCAATGCCTTTTCCTCTTTTAATATCATGAGGTAACCGATTAATGACGTAATTAATTATTTATTTGTATAAAAAAAGAAAACAAAAAATGTTTGAAATAAAAAGCAGATTAAGACTTTTTTCAATGCTTTTTTATTTTAATATCATGACGTCACCATTTAGAGACGTAATTGTTATTTTAACCCCTTAACCTACGATTTACGTCTAACAGCTCCACGGTTTCGCAAATCCATATCTACCACTAATATTTAACAGAGATTTTCGCCTTGTTTAATCATGTAATTTTGACGATTAAATTAAATTATATTTACTGTAAAATTTTAGTGGTAAGAAAAATTTACATTTGGCTCGATCATCGTACGCGGGCTATGCCCGTCATTGTAGGTTAAAGGGTTAATCAACGCAAAAACTAGCAAATCATTAAAATTCATTAAAAATATGCATAAAGCGTTGAATTATGAATTACTTTGACGCAACAAACGCGAAATCATAAAAATATCATTACTGAAACTTAAAAAAAAAAAAAAACTCCTGATATCATACATAACGCCCCTGTAAGAATTTTTTAAATATCTGTCATCGTTTGCGATTTATTGAATTTTAAAATCAGTCAGTTCTTTTTAGGGCACCCGGTATCTTGTTTCTGTATATTAAAACATGAAGTTTCGTTGCAGCGTTCTGTAAATGTTGAAAGGTGTTTCATAAAAATAAAAAAAATGTGTTTGAGATTTTTGATCAAGATTTCTATCTAAAACAAGCGTCATAAATGTTGTGTGAAAGAAAAATAAAAATACATGGTAAATTCATTTAAAAGTCTTCTTAGATATTATGGAACAACCTTAAGCTTGATCTAAAACCGTTTTCTCAACTTGAATAACATTCTTCAATATGTTATTTGCGCAAGTTTTATATTTCTTAATTTACCTAAGTGTATAAATACACATATTGCGTATATTTTCGTGAATTAATGTAAGATATATAATAAAAAACTATATCCCCTGGGTGCAATTATGCATAACAAAAAGGCGCAAATTCGCGTAAGTCGTCACAGATCTGTTGATATTAACTTTTACTAAACGAATACATTTTTAGAATTCTAATTTATTTAGTAAAATAACTTTCTTCTATGCCATATCGCAATATTATTTTTTAGGTACTGAAATTTTATCGATACTTTCTTACTAAAAGAATTTGTCAACATATATATATATGTGTGTGTATATATTTGTATTCTACGAATATTTTTTTTTTTTAGATTTCAAACAGCGACAGGAAATGAAATATTTATGAAGCTATACGTTCTTTTTCCTATTCTAAAATCTCCGACATACTTCAATATATTGGATATTTATGGAGGCTAAAAACTGGTATAGAAAAGTAAGATGCAATTTTTTTTAAAAAATAGGTAAGTCGGCACAAAAATTTCGTTTTTAAAAAAATTGTTTCAAATAATACTTATATTAACATGCTACGTAATAGTTTAATTAAAATAGACTTCTTTACTATATCATAATATTGTTTTATAGGTACGGAAAGTTTATCGATATATTATTTCTAATTGATTTCGTCAATGGATATACGCAATTTTTTCCTGTATTCTACGGATTTTTCTTTAGATTTCAAACAGCGCGAGGAAGTGAAATAAATGTGCTGCTATTCAAGAAGTCGAACGTTTTTTTTCATATTTTAAAATCTCTGAAATACCTCAGTATATTGGATATTTATGGACGCTAAAAACAGGTACAGAAATATAAGATGCAATTTCCTTTGAAATAGGAAATTCGGAACAAAATTTTGCATTTCAAAAATATTTGTTTCTAAGAACATTTACATTAACATTCTATATATTATTTGAATTAAAATATACTTTTATACTGGATGATAATATTATTTTCTAGGTACGAAACGTTTATCGATACTTTCTTTCTAAAAGAATTCGTCAATGGATATATACAATTTTTTTTCTGTATTCTGCTGATATTTTTCTTTAAGTAACAAACAGTACTAGGAAATGAAATGTATTGCCATTCATGAAGTCACACTTTCTTTTTCTTATTCGAAAATCTCTGAAATACTTTAATATAATTGGATATTTACAAAGGCCAAAAGCTAGTATCAGTGACGGAACAGTGGCACAGCAGTTGGGCATTTGGGTCACCACTAAATTTTAACAGTATTAAGTACCTTGAAAAGTCTCCGAAATTCTATCCTGAAATACGACGAAGAATACTAACATATTCAGAGGTGTCAATTAATTATCTGGAGCTACACTGTTCTATCACTGCTAGTATAGAAATATAAGATGCAGTTATGTCTTAAACAAGTAATTCGTAACAAAAATTTCGCATTTAAAAAAAGCTCTAAGAATATTTAAATTGAAATGCTATGTATTATTTTAATTCTAATAATCTTCTACACTATATCACAATATTATTTTCTTGGTGCGGAAAGTTTCTCGATACTTTTATTCTGAAAGAATTCGTCAAAGTATCGACGAAATGTTTTCTATATTCTGCTGATATTTTTCTTTAAATGACAAACAGCAATAGGAAATGAAATGTATTGCCATTCATGAAGTCGCACGTTTTTTTTCCTATTCGAAAGTCTCCGAAATATTTCAATATATTGGTTATTTACGGAGTCTAAAAACTGGTATTGAAATGTAAGATGCAATTTTGTTTAAAATAGATAATTCGGCAGAAAAATTTTGCATAATTTTTCTTTTATTTCTAAGAATACTTATGTTAACTTGCTCTGTATTATTTGTATTAAAATAAACTTCTACATATACTATAGCACTATATTATTTTCTAGGTACGGAATGTTTATCGATACTTTCTTTTTGAAAGAGTTCATCAACGGATATAGGACATTTTTCCTGTATTCTGCTGATATTTTTCTTTAAATAACAAACGGCGACAGGAAATGAAATGTATTGCCATTCATGAAGTCGCACGTTCTTTTTCCTGTTCTAAATCTCCGACATACTTCAACATATTGGATATTTACGAAGTCTAAAAAGTGATACATAAATGTAAGAATCAGTTTTGTTTAAAATACGTAATTCGGAACAAAAATGTTGCACGAAAAAAATTGTTTCTAAGAATATTTATATTAATATGCTATGTATTATTTGAATTAAAATAAACTTCTATACTATAGCACAATATTTTTTTCTAGGTACGGAATGTTTATCAGTACTTTCTTTCTGAAAGAGTTAATCAACGGATATGAGACTTTTTTTCTATATTCAGCTGATATTTTTTTTAAAAAAACAAACGGCGGCAGGAAATGAAATGTATTGCCATTCATGAAGTCGCACGTTCTTTGTCCTATCCTAAATCTCCAAAATACTTCAATATATTGGATATTTACGGTGTCTAAAAACTGGTACAGAAATGTAAGATTCAGTTTTGTTTAAAATAGGTAATTCGGAACAAAAATTTTGCATTTTAAGAAATTTATTTCTAAGAATATTTATATTAATATGTAATGTATTATTTTAATTAAAATAATCTTCTTTACTGTATCACAATATTATTTTCTAGGTAGGGAAAAATTATTGAAACTTTCTTTATGAAAGAATTCGTCAATGGATGTAACAATTTTTTATGTATCATGTAGATATATTCCTTTTAATAACAAACAGCGCCAGGAAATGAAATGCATTGCCATTCATGAAGTCGCAAACTCTTTTTCCTATTCTAAAATCTCTGAAATACTCCAATATATTGTATATTTTTGGAGGCTCCAAACCGGTACAGGAATCTAAAATGCAGTTTTATTTAAAATAGATATTCGAAACAAAAATACGACATTTCATAAAATTTTGTTCCTAAGAATATTTATATGAACATAGTGTGTGTTATTTTATGTATTAATGTTGTTATTAAAAAATAGATAAATAATACTTTGCATGAAATATCATTTATAAATTAAACTAAAATAGGTTTCATGATCTTATTGAGTTTCACAGTTTCTATTCAACAATATTTGCTTTGTATATATTTATCTTTTCGCAATTTTGCTATCTCTATTCGCTATATGTAAAAAATCTTTTTAAGGCATTTTGTACATTCAGTATTTAATTTTATCTTTATCTCACTAGTATTCCTCAACGCTTTTATAGATCTACAATATACGGTGGTTTCGCCATATGCGTTTTCTTCCTTAGCGAGATTTTTTATTTTGACGCTATCGTTTGCAACTACAAAGTCGCATACTGATAATTCATTTGCACCTAATAAAATGTCACATTCTAGAGCTGATATTACACTAAATTAATCTGTTAATTTCACGCAATCTACTTCTACTTCGTGGTAGAAGAATCCTATTGACTTCATTTCCTCACCGCCAAATCCGGGCATATACACAAATTTTCTTGGCATAACTCATTGTGGTATTCTTTATGTATAAGACTTACATTACTTGCGGTATCTATAATTATTTTTGTGAGTTTCTCATTTATTGGAACTACACGTATCCTGGTTCTTGCTTTGGAGTCTTCTTCCTTAGTGAGATCTTTTATTTTGACGTTATCGTTTGTAACTACAAAGTTGCATACTGATAATTCATTTGCACATAACAAACTGTCACATAGAGCTGATATTACATGAAAATAATCTGTTAATTTCTCGCCATCTACTTCTACTTTGTGGTAGAAGAATCCTATTGACTTCATTTCCTCACCTCCAAATACGGTCATATACACAAATTTTCTTGGCATAACTCATTGTGGTATTCTTTATGTATAAGACTTACATTACTTGCGGTATCTATAATTATTTTCGCGAGTTTCTCATTTATTGGAACTACACGTATCCTGCTTCTTGCTTTGGAGTCGTTATCCGCTCTTCAGGTTAATTCTCAGTACGCCGTAGTCTTTTTTTTACGCAATCGGGTTGCCATGATACGTGTGCGTGCTCATTTGATCTCTATTAGTACATTTGGCAGCAATATGGCCTGGAAAATTACAAAGATAAAAGATAACTCTTAAATCAATTACTCTTTCGCTTCGTCTTATATTATTCCGCTGTGCATTTTACTTCCATTGGTTATCTTTTCCCTTCCCGTTCATACTATTTTGGGCCTTATGTAATTTGAGGGTTTTGCATCCTCTCAGAGCCGTATCAAAGTCATCAGTTTTTCAACTAACACTTCTACTTCCTTAATCCTTGGAAATTCCTTAATAAAGCGTTCCCGGGTTCTGGCGGTATTTTTAGCTTAAGTTGACCTGTGTATAATAATTCCGTTAACTGATCAAAAGTTTACATCCATACCACGTTCTCATTCATTAAGTATGTTCTCAACTGAAAATCAAGATCGTGCCAATTATCCGTTGGTTTAATTTTATGTGTCATGATTTTTTTCTATTTTTTTCCGATTACATATTGGACATTTTCAACAACAAATTATATATATATATCGATCCTCAGCGATAGCCTTTCTGGACTTCAGGCCATCTTTGCACTCAGAACAAAAATCCACTGGTACTCCAGATCAAAGTAAAATTAAAATATCTCCTTCAAAGAACACATCTTGGCCATGTCTACGCGCACAAGGGTATTCAATTCAATGAGCGCGCGGATCAACTTACCAAAAAGGATATCTCAAAAACAACATAGATCACAACCTCCCAGTGCCCTAGTCATTTATTCAGAGGGTCATGGGACCCAGTATTGTCACTGAGTGACAGGAGTACTGGGATTACACTGACATTGGAAGACACACGTTTGAATAAATCCCCAAAGTCTCACTCCACATTTACTATCTCACATCCCACACAACAATTTTCGTGATGGGAAACGGTACTTCCAATCCTTACCTGTACGAATTCATGTTTGTACTCATAGCAAAACCATACTGTTTCTGTCCACTCACGGAAAATTGGCATTTAAAACGTTCAACCTATCTACCAAAGGAATGACTTCACAGAATTCTAATGCGCCCCACTCTTCTCACCAAAATAAAAGAATTCATCTTCTACACTTATCCAAATTAACAAATTAATTGTCTGGGTTCAGCTTGCCTCAGTGTATTGCACCGAGTGGTACAGCCTAGTGATGGGCGATTTCGATTTTTTTAATCGATTTAATCGATACTATGGCGAACTCGATTTAATCGATTCTATAAATTTTTTAATCGATGTCTCTAAAGGTAATGTCATTTTCATTTTCCTTAAAAAGTTGAAGGTAAAGTAATCGAATGTGCCAATACCAAAACTTTCTTCTATCTCAAACATGTTAAAACTCCAAAATTCGTATCACAGTGTCAAATTTAAATGATAACCTATGGCCATCATGAGGGTTCAAAAAGTATAGGTTCGTTGAAATATGTGCATTTTAAAAGAATGCATTTTCCAAACAAATAATTGAATTTCGGCCCACACCCTCTTAGATGTATGCAACAGAAATTCCCTTTCCAATAAGCGAAACCTGTTGGGCAGTATACTTCCAAGCCTAATAAAAATCTATTTATGTGATAGTGTAACAGTATATGAAGTTTGAATTAATTCCTTGCACCTTGCATTAGTTTTTAGATATAGCTATTACGAATATCGTGTGAAATGCAGTATATCAGCGCAGCCTGTTATATGATTTACACGAAAACCTAATCAGGAACAACTTGTGTCAATGTCTAACTGAATATTAGGTTTGATTAATT
This sequence comes from Maratus speciosus, assembly GCA_963932465.1. NCBI lineage: Eukaryota > Metazoa > Arthropoda > Arachnida > Araneae > Salticidae > Maratus > Maratus speciosus. Next base: position 368,496,375 of record OZ010794.1, on the reverse strand, counting down.
TCCGTTCATTAGTTCTTGAGGTATTCTCGCTAACATCGTGTAAACCCTGAAAAACAGTGTTGAATTCAGGGGGTGGTACCGGAGGGCATCCCCCCGGAACATTGAAATGTCCCCCAGGAAAATTTCAGATTTTTTGCTTAATGGACAAAAGTCTCCCCCCCCCCACCCCCACCCCCACAGAACTCTAGAATGTCTCTCTAACCGCAGAAATCCCTCACGGAGAAAAATGTTTGAATTAAATTTGCTGAAAACAGCAGCATAGCAGTGCAACCTGTTATATGATTGGCATGAAAACCTAGTCAGGAACAACATATGACAGTGTCTAACGAAATATTAAATTTGAAGAAATTTCGTTCATTAGTTCTAGAGATATGATCCCTAAAATCGGGTAAATCCTGAAAAACGTGTTAAATTCAGGAGTTTCCCGGGGGGGGGGGGGGGGGAACACCCCACAGGCTATCAAAGCCTGACAGCTAATGTGCCCGCCGGTTCTGTATTTAGCCGGTATTGCGTTGACTTTATCTGTATTATCATTCATCTGTATTATCTGTATTCAACGTAGTATTATCTGTATTGCGTTGAGTATGGATGTACGTAAGTACGTATGAACGTAACGCGATAACTCTTAGTAAAAATATCCGATTTGCTTCAAATTTTCTTTCTAGGTTCATTCTGATAAGGCGCTTCTCTGATTAGTTTTGGGGGTTCATTGGTTAAGTATAAAGGGGGGAGGGGGCTTATCTCCCCCTTAATTTAGATAAATGGGTTTTTCATGCAGAATTATCATATTTTGGTATACCGGTTCATTTTGATAACGAGCTTCTCTGATTAGATTTGAAGGCTGATTGTCATAGTCTAAAGGGGGGACCGGTTTGCTAATTCCCCCTAATTTAGATAGATGGGTTTTTTATAAGATTTGCTACAAATTTGGTATACCGATTTATTCTGATAAGGCGCTTCCCTAATTAGATTTGGAAGTTCATTGGTTAAATATAAAGGTAGGGGACGGTGGCTAATACCCCTCTTAAATTTAGATAAATGGGTTTTTCTATCCGATTTGCTTCAAATTTTATATACCGGTTTATTTCGATAAGGGGCTTCCCTGATGACATTTGGAGGGTCATTGTTTAAGTATAAAGAAGGGAAACGGGGGGCGCAATTTCCTCCTTAATTTATTTTTCGAGAGGCATTATTATTTGAAATAAGAGTATAATATACCGTTAGTGTGAATACCCTGCGAGTTCAATGCCATCAGTTTAATTGGGCACTTTTCTTTTTAGCTCACAGGCTATCAAAGCCTGAGAGCTAATGTGCCCGCAGGTTCTGTATGTACGTATGTATGTATGTACGTAACGCGATAACTCTTGATAGAAACATCCGATTTGCTTCATTTTTTTTCTTCTAGGTTCACTCTGATAAGGCGCTTCCCTGATTAGTTTTGGGGATTCATTGGTTAAGAATAAAGGGGGAAAAGGGGGGCTAGTCCCCTCCTTAATTTAGATAAATGGTCTTTTTATGCAGAGTTATTCGATTTGCTCCAAATTTGGTATACCAGTTTATTATGTTAAAGGGCTGCCTTGATTAGATTTGGAAGTTCCTTAGTTAAGTATAAAGGGTGGAAAGGGGAGCTAGACTCCGCCCTTAATTTAGTTAAATGGATTTTTCATGCAGAATTTTTCGATTTGCAAAAAATTGGGTACACCGGTTTATTGTGTTATGGAGCTGACATGATTAGATTTGGAGGTTCATTAGTTAAGTATAAAAGGGAGCTAGACCCCCCCCCCCTTAATTTAGGTAAATGGGTTTTTCATGCAGAGTTATCCGATTTGCTCCAAATTTGGTATACTGCTTTATTATGTTAAGAAGCTGCCATGATTAGATTTGGAGGTTTATTGGTTAAGTACAAAGGGGGGGGGGGCGCTAATCCACCCCCCTTTTTAGATAAATGGTTTTTTCATGCAGAAGTATTCGATTTCCTTCAAACTTGATTTACCGGTTTCTTCCGAAATGGCGCTTCCTTCATTAGATTTGGAGGTTCATTAGTTAAGTATAAAAAGGGGAAAGGGCGGCAAGTCCACTCCCCTTAATTTAGATAAATGGGTTTTCATGCAAAATTACCCAATTTACTTTATTTTTTTTTTCTAGGTTTATTCTGATAAGGAGCTTTCCTGATTAAATTTGAAGGTTCATTTGTTATGCATAAAGGGGGAAATGGGGGAGCTAATGCCCTCTTAATTTAGCGAAATGTTTTTCATGCTGAATTACCTGGTTTGCTTCAAATTTGGTATACCAGTTTATTATGTTAAGGAGCTTCCCTGATTAAATTTGGAGGTTCATTAATCAAGGATAACAAGGGGAAGGGGCCTTAAGTTATATAAATGGGTTTTTTATGCAGAATTATTCGATTTGCTCCAAATTTGGTGTACTGTTTTATTATGTTAAGAAGCTGCCTTGATTAAATTTGGAGGTTCATTAATTAAGTATAAAGGGGGACGGGGGCTAGTCCCCCACCCTTAATTTAGATAAATGGGTTTTTCATACAGAATTATTCGATTTGCTTCAAATTTGATATACCGGTTTATTTCGATGTGGCGCTTCCTTCATTAGATTTGGAGGTTCATTGGTTAAGTATAAAAGGGGGAAAGGGGGGCAAGACCCCTCCCCTTAATTTAGATAAATGGATCTTCATACAGAATTATCCAATTTACTTTAATTTTTTTTCTATGTTCATTCTGATAAAGACCTTTTCTGATTAGATTTGGAGGTTCATTAGTTAAGTATAAAGGGGGTTAGACTCCCCCCCTTAATTTAGCTAAATGTTTTTTCATGCAGAACATCTTATTTGCTTCAAATTTGGTTTACCAGTTTATTATGTTAAGGAGCTTCAATTTACATTTGGAGGTTACATTTGGAGGTTCATTGATTAAGTATAAAGGGGGGAAACGGGAGCTAATTCCCCTTCATTTATTTTTTGAAGGGGATTATTATTTGAAATAAGAGTATAATATACAATTAAGTGTGAATACCCTGTAAGCTCAAAGCCATCAGTTTAAATGGGCACTTTTCTTTTTATTTTTTTCTCTCTAGAGTGGCGCAACCAGGATCTTCACCATCACCCTCACCTGGGAAGGATTTTGAATTTTTACTACTCATAAACTTAAAAAAAAAAATCATTGCTTTATATGATTATAAATTAGATTTTAGTAAATTCGTGGCACGTAAAAACCAAAGCAATAAAAAGCATAAGCAACTATTGTAAATTTAACATTCAGATGACCGAAGTCTTTTGTTTTAGGTCGATTTTATACCAGCCTTCAGGCTCGGGCTTATTCTTTTTTAAACTGTAAAATTTTATTTATTCTCGTATGAAAAAAGTAAAAGAATATTTCTTTAAATATAGGAAGTAATCACATACTTATTAGTAGCAAATTTATCAAAATATATCAAATTTATATCAAATAAAATTTACCAAAATGTATTGTGTTGTTAATGCTTTTTAAGCTGCGTTAATATCTAAAATCTGTTTATATTTCTGAAATAAATTTAGTATTTATCTTTTCATCTCTGCTAAAAAGCCTTTTATTTAAGTAAAATCAATTTAATTTCTACTTTCATAATCACTAACCTTTCAGTTTCTCGTCGTTTCAATAAATAACTGAGGCATCTGCCTGTTATCACTCTATCCTATATCTTTTTCTTTGTTTTTTCATAAACAAAATGATCACAGAAGTCTTGTTTTTCTGTTCTAGTATAAGAACGAGAACGCTATTAAAAAATAAAAAAAGAAAAAAAAAGAAAGAAAGAAAATAATGATATTTGCAGATTTATGTTCCACGTCCCACACTGTCAGCGAATGAGTCAATAACTGTTTAGAGTTTTTAGATTACTGCTGGAAAAAAACGCATATAATCAAAGGATATATTTTTATTTATTTGTTAACCAGAGAAAAGTATGTTATTTCACTGTTAATGATTCTAAGATGAGAACTTTTTTTGTTGTTGTTAACAGCTGAAAATTTGGTAAACATTAAAAAGAAAGCTATTTATAAACTGTAAATGAGATAAGGAAATATATATTTTAAAAAGGGAAAGAAATTGTAGTTAAATATATTATTAAAAAGAGAATTTTGCTTATTCATTGGGGGATAATTAGTATGTGGTATGTGATGATTGGTTAATTACATCATTACATCTATTTTAAAAGAAGATTTGAAATAATTGCATTTCCTCCACGCTTATAGGAGGCCCTAAAAAGACTGAAAAACCATTTAACTTTTAAAATAAATTTAGAGCCTTTAAAATTTCGCTGATCTGCACATTTTAAAGAAGAATGGCATTTATAGGAAGTAATTCCCTATCTGTTTGGTTGAAGGAAATAAGAGTAGAAAGTACATCTTTTCTGGGTGAAAAAAAAAATCATTTCTTCCTTTTTTTTATCTGACCGAGATCTTTCTTAAAAAATAAGTTTAAATATAGTATAAATTATTATTAAAATTACATCTAAAAAATAATAATTTTAAAAGTTAAAAAACTTATTATTCGACTCAAAGGTAGCTTTCTTCTGGGCCCCCGACATTGTCTAGGGCCCCCATAAATGGGGGTGAGGGGTGAAAGGTGGTCTTTACAGCCCTGCTGATTCGCTACATTTTGGAATTACTATTTTTGAGCTTATCTGTGAACATCGAAATATCTATTGAAGTATTGATTCTAGAATTTGGGAATCGATTCTTATTGTGATCGATTCTGTTTTATACGATGTCGATTTTAATCGATTCTCAAATTTTCCAGAATCGCCTATCACTAGTACAGCCCTTCTCGGGATTAGAGCTTGCTCTGTCGCCCCTGTCACTCGGGAGCTGGTCTCTTACGCGCACACCATCGATTTCTTGTTTGAACACTGTTCATTGTCGCATTCAGGCTCCGACACTGGCAGTGTTTGTCTACCGCGTTCCTCACATTTCCGACACAATGCCATGTCTGTAACCATACTTGTGTACTATTTTCTACACCTCTTCCTATCGCGTTTATCAGCGGATTCAGATACCGCATCAAAACTGTTTCTTCCGTAATCGTTTCACTTTTTATTTAATTCTTACTTCTTTTTACTTTAATTCACTTTTTATTTGTATAAGTTCAAAGAGTCTATCTACTTAGACCTTTCTCTATAGATCTTTCTATTTAGACTTTCCTTTAGATCTTTTAATTCATATCCTGACACACACCGAGCCGACATAAATTGTAGGATTTTCATATTTTATCTACTTAAAAATTCCATTGACTTATAACTACAAATGAATTTCTCCTATCAGTATTTTAATTTGATACAACATTTATTAATCACAAGAAACAAATAATATAGTTAGTAGATAATGGCAATTCAACCAAATCAATAATATGATACATTCTTAAATATAAATACCGGAATTCACCTAAAATTCTTACTTAAATCTATTATCTGATATTCAACATATCTTCAACCTTTATGCTGAGATAAAAACTATGGAACTCTAACTACCCCTCTTGGTACTTTTTTTTATGTTATGTGCGAGTATCTTTAAAATTGCCTACAAACGGAATAAAATTTGAACTACAGACAATTGAGCGGAACCTAGTACATACAAGTTACTTACATGACTTAAAGATTGCTGTACAGTGGAACCCGGTTAAGACGCGTTTCAAGGGAGTGGACAAAAGTCGCGTATTAAGCGGGATCGCGTATTAAACGTGATTTGTATAATGTTGCAGGAACTGGGCTTATTTACAAATTTAATTGTCTAAATGAACTTTAAAGCTTTCATTTATATGCTTACGGTGGAAAATTGTGTGTTTTATATATATTTAGGTTAAAATTTAATTGTATTTCACTTTAACTCATTCGGTTTTTTTATAGGACCGATTGGAATAAACACGGAAAAAAAAATGTAGATTCCAACATGATTTTATTGTTGATTTGTACGTTGCAACCAAAAATAAAACAACAAAAGTTCTATTTTTTTTTCTTTTAACAGAAAGCAAAAATCTTTAAATCTTTGAAGCACAACCCAGTTTTTAAAATCATATTTAGTACTTGTGTTAATGAGTGCCCTTCTTTTTAATATAAGAAAAAAACATTTTTAATAATTTTCATGTACATAATATTGTGAGCATGACAAAAAGTAAAATAAACATAAAATAATTTAATAATAATCATTCTTATGACGTATCTGAGTAACCTGAACTTACTACAGTAAAAAGATATATGACAAAGAATGTTAGGAGGCGGGATCAAAGAAGAATTGCAGTTTCACTAATGTAGCTGGGTTTTGTTTTATTCAAATATGTACCACTATCGCCGATTGGTAATTTTCGCATTAATTAATCTGTTATTAAATAAAGTAAATAATACTATTCGAAAACAGTGTTTTTTATCTGAATAAAAATAATCCACAACAAAGGCAATACTTGAGAAGAGAGAAGGAATTCGAATCTTGATCAATGAATTCGCGTCTTAAGCGTGATTTTTTTCATCAGAGAACCGAAAATTTATCGCGTATTAAGCGGGATCGCGTAATAACCGTTCGCGTATTAAACGTGATATTTTTGAATTATAGTTATGGGCGACATTAAAGGGATCGGAAAAAACCCGCGTATTAAGCGGGATCGCGTATTAACCGTAAGCGTCTTAACCGGGTTCGACTGTATTTCATTTTAAACAGTGATTCTCATATCATATCACTGTATCACGAGAGCCAAGACGTTTCTGAAGAAAAGTCGGCAAGAAAAGATAAATTAGTTTATCATAAACATTTTCCTATACATTATTTATGGTTTCTATTGTATTTTTTTTTATCATGCTATATTTGTCGCAACAAATAGCGCTTTCAACTATCCAGACGAGGCAGAAAGTAAGTAGTATTTTTTTTCTATTAATTTTACACTTGCTTATCAGGTATTCAAAAAGTAACGTTTTAAGCAATAAGTGAAAATGAAAAAATATGGTAAATTGTATAGGCGCAAAATGCGAGATCCTACATGGATGTCGTACTAATGAATCGAATTTCTCTAATTATTCAAATGTTATGTATAATAAGAAGGAACATTATTTTCCAAACTAAATATCAATGCTCATCTAACCATTTTATTGTATTAGGAGCAAACACTCCCTTCAGGTTCCCAGCGTTAGCTGTTGAAGAACTGGAACGCAAAACTATTACTTTTTTTAGAGTAGCTAACTTTTTTCATCACACTGATACAGCTCGGTAATTCAACATTGAAATTTTAAATTATTCTTTGATATCTTATCGTTATCATAGAAATTCGACAGAGTTTCTCGACATACGAAAGAAACAACAATGCAAAGAACCGTAAATGAAAGGAATTTCCGCCAATTGATGCCAAACGATTTTATAATATTTTTTTAGTACTCTGTCTAGTTTATATTTTGCAGGCTGACCAAAGAGGATTTTCACACCTCCATAGATCGCGTTCTATTTATAAAAAAAGCAAATTTCTCGTTTCTATAGAATAAGACATGCTAAATGACTAAAGAAACAAATTGAAAATGGGGGAATCCGAAGAATAGGTTTTTAGTAAATGTGATTTTAATAGTGCTGTTTTTTACAATTTGTAAATTCTTGTTCAGCCCAAACTCTTGTCAGGCCTACAGAGATGTCTAAATATCGTATTTTTACGCGGTTTCCTGCATTTGAATTGTGTTTATAAATAGTCTTTACCTTTAAAGTTTCATATAAAATTATTAATTAGTTTTTCTATTTATGCCAGTTTAAAGTAATTTATTTCTAAAATTAGCATAGAGCAAAAAATATTGAATGAGCTAACTCTTGTCAAAGTGGTCGTATACACACTATATTAAAGTATGTTACTACAGTTAATCCAAGCACGATTGCTCTTGTAAAACATAACTGTAGTATTTACGGTTCGTTAACAGGATCACTCAACATATCTTTTGCTAGGGCTACACAAATGTGTAATTAACGGATTTTTACGCGATATGCTGCATTTTATTAGTTTTTATAAGCAGTTCAAATCTTTAAATTTTTATATAAAAATGTCGATTAGTTTATGATTTAGTACTGGATTCCTATACCTAACATAAAGTGTGTGTGTGTGGGGGGGGGATTTTAAATAACCTAACTTTTGTCAAAATAGTTGTATTCATAAGATATTCAAGTATATTACTGCATTCGAACTAATAACTCTCTATTGTAAAGCGGCATTGAAGCATTTACAGTTCGTTTACAGCGGCACAAAAAAGATTTTGATTTCATTGAAATCGATAAATATTTACTGACTGACATGCACTTTTGCTTTATACTATATCAATCTCTGTAAAGTTTTATTATGTTACTTGAAAAATGAATAGGAATTCTGTTTGTTCGTCTAAAAGCTCGTGGATCCAGGTTTCAACTCAATTAAAGACTATTATATTCTTTTTTTAAAGATGCTTCTATACGCATCTATTTGAAAATCCATTACTATAGGGGGCGGAGGGTGATGAAGACGTCTTGCACATGTGGCTCATTTTGCTTAGCTTTCATACTGAATACAAGGCTGAAAAATTAACTGTACCTATTTTAAAAGGAAGGCAAAAAACTGCTAAGGTAGATATTATCTAAAGGTCTTTATTGTCCACCGGGATCGTTTCGAACATAGCCGAAATTACAGGCCAAGGCCGATGTTGGAGAAGGGAGCAGAAAGTTACATTTTTTACGTTCACAGAATCAGATCTTAGAAAGAAGTGATACAATTACATTTTCTCGGAAATGCTCGAGTGTTGGCAAGCGTACATACACAATTTCGCCAAATACATATACTATATGGCGAGATTAAAGAGAGAGAGAGACATGTGGTCAAAGTACAATAATTGAAATTGAATGGGGAATGTAAAAGAGTAATAAGAAATATTTAACGCCAGATGATTACTTAGGAATTATAGCACATAAACCACAAAAGAACATTCGATAGGGTTTGCCAAAGTTCTCATGGGATTGAAGCGGCCGAAGTGCCCGTTAATAAACAAAACAAAATAAAGACAGGGTTAATAACTGAAATGACTAATATCTTACATCTGGACCAACGGCTAAAAATGTAGAAGTAATATGCCTGAGTAATTTCTGCATATCATCAAAACTAAGGCAGAAGGATGAAAATTAGAATCCAGTTGCTAGGCGAGAAGAGGAAATTATTTCTTTTCTTTTAAATGCAGTGAGCTGCGGTTAAAATATTAAAGAGACTGAGAATTGAATGCGTAATTTATGAAGGGAAAAGAGCGCTAAAAACTGAATGAATCCGAGTGCAGACAGATAATTAAATTTAAGAATTAAAAAACATGTAATTTTAAAGGGGGGAAAGAGAAAAGGTCTTAATATTAATATGTGAAGGTAAGCGCCTTCACAGGGGGGGGGGGGGAGTTACACAAAATTTTTATAGCAATTAAATGGAATTTTATTTTGTTTGAAATCTCAATTATTTTTGGCGGAGGTACTGCGGGCAAAAGAAGGAAAGTGAAGATGGATATAACTAACGCAAAATTTAAAGACAACATTATTTTTTAATATTTTAATACAGATATGGAGTTTATTTAATATTTATAAATTGTTTATATCTTTTATGTTTCAAATCAATGCCCTCTAAATGCTAAAAGCATGCTGAAGAAATAATTAATTGCTGTTTTTTAAAAAAAATTATACGTTATAACATATATTTAAAGTTTTTTTATAGAAAACATATTTAAGTAAAATATTTTTAATTATAATGAAAATATGCTTTCTAAATAGAAAGTCAAACTTATTTGTTAAAAATTCTATTTTTCCTGTGTGTGTGCTAAACTTCTACCTTTCCTTAAGGCGAGAGTGGGTCTTTATATGAGTAATATTCAACCCAAAAATCGAAAATTACTTTTGTGTATATTAATTATTTTTAATTTTGTCCTGAGCCATTTGCGGCAAACCGCATGCATATGCGATACTTTTTCGTAAAGTTAAAAGCATTTACATTTTGTACACAAACAATTTTTCGGCCCTTTAGTATACTTTAAATCTGTTCTTCTCAAAACTAATTTTTCAAAGTTTTTTGATTTTTGAAATGCTCCATGAAATTAGATCTCTCTTAATTTTTGATCAAAATTCGTGAAACTGATAAGGAAGAATCCTGATATTACTTACAAAGAAATTGTGTATGTTTTTTTAAAATTCGACATCATTAAGATAATTAAATTGGATTTTAACTTATTAAAAGGCAAAATTTTGATGAAAATCGATATGGAATTCAGAAAAATAATCCCCAAAACATTAACTATTCAAACGAATAAAAAAAGATACATAGACTTGTTTGCAATACACTTTTAAGTGTTTAACTCTCTGTCGGTCGCAACTCTGGGACTCCCGAGTTCAGGCGCAATGTGCATGACAGGCGTCTGTTAGAAAATGACCGTTAGAAATTAATTGACGCAAATCTAACGCTCTTATGGTGATCAGTGACCTTCATTAGGATGTAAAAAGAAACAATATTTCAAATTTGAATTAAAAAAGATTGCTTATTATACTTAAAGTGAGTAACTATGAGCACTCTAGTAGCAGAGAGGAGAAATAATTGTGCTGTGCCTATCAGGTCTATTCCGACCGACGGCCTGTTATAATGCAAAATTGAGGAAATATCTCAAAAATTAAGCCGTATGGAGCATTTTAAAATTTCGTTTTGAAATTTTAAATTTTTTAAACATCTTAAAATTATAATAAAATTGCACATTTACTTTAAGGTGTTCTAAATACTTATGGTGAAAACAAATTCCACAAAATTTCATATCTCTATGAAGAAAATTAAAAGAATGTTTTTTAACCTCCATCGTCCCTTTAACTATATTTTTAACCTAACACGCAAAACAACTTTAACCGTAATCATGCACCTGGGAAATATTAATAGTTGAATTTTAAATGCAAATATATTCAAAAACATTTTTAAAACATCTTCCAAAGACAGTATTTCAAATAATATAAATCGTTTTCTATAAATATTCGAATAGAATAAAAAAAAAAACTTGCAAGCTTTAAGAATGTTTTTGCAGAGGTTTCAAATGGAATGATGCTGCAAAAAAGCAAACGCGAAAGAAAAGCACAATTTAATAAAAATTAATTTGCAGAATTTCTTAATTCAAATCGAAAATATTTTTATACCATTTTTTACATCTAAAGATTTATTTATTTCGTTCTACAGGACATTTCTGGAACTTAAAAGTAATATTTTATTACTCATAAACACTCAAAGAAGGTCTGTATTTTAAATCTTCCATTTTATTAACCATTTGGAAAAATAGTTATTGTCCTCTGTCAGGGTAGAAAATCAAAAACATATCTGAAGCGTTTTATTAGTTGAATCCGCATTTTATTCGTTTTCTGATTGGTCTATGCAGTAATCAGTATTTTCCGTTTACTTTCAACAGAGATGGATACTTCTGTTGCCACCATGACAAAAAAGTAATAAAAACTACAAAAAAATTAATAACTCAGAAACAAATTGAGATACAGCTTTCAAACAAACTGCATTTCAAAGTACATGTTTTTCTCTATACGGCGGTGTAAAAAGTAATATTGTGGGATGTTTAGAAGTTTAAAAGTGAAACTTCATTTAAAATTGGTCCAGGAATATTAATGTTTAATTCATGGCGTACGTAATGTATGACCAGCTCCGTAGAAGTTTAAAAATTTGCAGTACCGAAAATTTTAAAACTGAAATTTCTTTTAAAATTTGTTCATGATGGGTCCAGGAATGTTAATGTTTAATTCATGGCATACGTAATGTATGATCAACTCCGTGCTATTTTTTATGTCTTAAATTTTAGTCTTCAAAAAAATCCTTTTCCAAATGGTCGTTGTAATTTGTTAGATTGCTTTTTTTTTATTATTTTATTTTTAAACTTTTATGTGTTAAACATTTCTGTGCAGGCTGAAGGGTTTTTTTTCAAGCTTCTAAATAATAAATTTCATTTAACGCTACTGTTGTGAGGCAATTTTTTATTTTCATGTTTGAGACACACGAAGTAATAATGTCTGACAGTAACTTTCATTTTAATAATGCTTAAAAAAGTTATGACATGCATATTTTATTATTAAAACAGAAAAGAAAAATTGTATGCCACTTAGAAATTTAAAATCTATAGATGTAAATGATATACAGGGTGTTTCAAAACTATATGTCAGAAATTTAAAGGCCGATAGATGGGACGTAAATAAGCCTATTTACTACAGGAATGTGGGTGCGGAATGCAACGCTGAGGCAGTAAAAGGGTCTGTTAAGTTCGGCGGATGAAAGCTTTTATCTGGATTGAATCGTCATCCCCCGCACGAATTTCAAGCAATATGTATTATTATACCATTTCAGAGCTCGCCGACATGCATTTCATGTATGGAGTTATGCAAGGAAATGGAGTGGCTGCTTAAAAAATGAACATGGAGCGATTTCCGGGTAGGAATCTGCCGGATCTACGAACATTTGAGCGTCTTCATTGGGAATTGTGCGCGAGTGGATAATTTATGCTTCGACACGTGTTATGGGCACTGGAAGATACCGCAGTATTCCTGCAGTGGGAGTAGCAGTATTACGCACAGTAGAGGATAATTCTTCGACAAGGTCGAGAGCTGTTCGACGTGTTTTGAATATGAGCCAATTTCTTGCTTAGCCCCATACATGAAATGCATATTTGCAAGCTCCACATTGATGTAACGATGCATATTGCTTGAAATCCTACAAGGATGACGAATCAAGCCAGGGAAGCGCTTTCATGAGATAAACTTAACAGCGCCCTCTACTACCTCAACGCTGCACTTCCGCACCCACATTCCTATATGAAATCTGCTTATTTAGGTCCCCTCTACCTGCCTTTACATTTCTGATACATAGTTTTTGAACACCCTTTAATAAAAAAAAATAGAAGTAAAAAAAAAAGACGTTCTTTTGCTTATGATTATTTTTAATTTTATTTTTAAATTTTAAATTTCAATATTACAATAGCAACGAATTGGCGAAGTCTCTACAGGTACGTTTACTTTCATCTATTTATAATAGAAGAAAGTATTGCAATTAAAAAAAAATAGACTTAATGTTTTCGACGGAGTTATATCCAAATACACTCTCATTTTCATTCCAATTCATCCAAATCCAATCCTTGGTTTTCTTTAAATAAATATAACAATATAGCTAAGAAAAAGACAATTATCAGAAATATTTCATTTTTATTTTTTCCGGGCTTCTATTTAATTCCATTTAATTTGGTTCCTTTAAGGTGACTCAGAACTCTTAATGCTTTAAAATTTTCGAAATTTTAATTTTTTTAGATGTTAAACTCCTACTTTTTCTGAACATTTTGATATACTTGTTTCCTTGAAATTCCCATTAAAACAGAAGTTATGGCTTTTAGAATTATACCCGCTCAATAGCTGAAGCGGCATTTCCGAAACTTTGAAGTCATGTTTTTCCAAATGACGTTTCGGGGCATAACACGCACGATATCTCAAAAACTTCTCAATATTTTTTCATGAAATTTTCAAAACGTATGTTTCAAATTAGTCTGTATATACTGAACCTAAAATTTGCTTTTTATTGTTCCAAAAAAAATTTTTTAGGTGATTACAGTCGGACCTCTATTTAACGAAACTCTATTTTGCGAATTTCTCTATATTGTGAACTTTTCCTTGGAACCAAGAACATTTTGCGAATTTCTTCGTAAAATAACCCCCAAATAGCGAAGTGCATTCTCTATTTAACGAACTTTTTCTTGTGATCTAATTTTTTTTCTCCCCATTTCTCAAAATATTTCTGAACATTTCAAACTTATTCTTTGTTTAAACACATTTTACAATGTTCAATGGTCTTGAACTGGTTTTGCCAGGCGATTTCTTTGTCAGCAGTGAGAATTCGGTAAGTACAGAAGACGAAGACGATAATCCCATTAACTTTTTAAAAAAATGTGGGTACAGATGAGAAAAAAAAGAAGAAATTAACCATGATGTGCTGATTGATGATTGTATTTCACTTAATTCTGAAATTGAGTCCTCGGAAACACTAGCCGAATTTGATATTTTCGACAGTGTGAAAAATAAAAACAATACAACAATGAATTGCGATGAAGACGAATATGATGATGATGGGACTGGGAATGAACATGATGCAGGAATTAACAAAACTTCGAATGATGAAATGCTAAAATTATTTGAAAGAATCCGAAGCGGATTATAGTTAGAAGAAAATACGCATGAAGGGGTTTTTGGTGCATTGCAAAGATGCGAGACGCATTATGAGAGAAAGCACTTAAAAAAAAAAAAAAAAGAAAGAAAGAAAGAAAGAAAACCTCAGGCAAAATTAAGAGTTTTTCAGAAATTAAATTTAAAGACGCATATGTTAATGTATGGTTAAAATTATTTGTTATAATAATAATAAATACGATAATGTCATTAAAATTCGTTAATTTTAATGTAAAACTATTTACTTTAAACAGAAAATACAGTGTATTCCCGGACAATGTTTTGATTTCCTTGCAGATTTCAAAGATTTAAACACATAGAAAAAAATGAATTGATAAAGGATATTGGTGGGTAAAATAAATAAAACAAATCGATATAACTTATAAAAAAATGTGATTAATTACTGTTAGTAAAAATATTTAGTGTTTATGAATTTAAAATCTATTTTATGTAGTTTAAAGTATTTTAAAAGGCGAATCTCTAATTAACGAATTTTCCATATAACGAACTTTTTTCCGGGATTTAGCGACTTCGTTAAATAGAGGTTCGACTGTATATTGTGAAATTTCCTAAATTTTGTATTAACTAAATACAACTTTGTATTAAAAATAGAAAAATGCTTTAAATACAAACTTATTTAGGTTAGGGTTAATTTGTACAGTCAGTTCAGTCAGTACAGTATTTGTATACGAAGGCACAAAAACTTTCATTCTAGTTGTAAAAATTATTTTGTAATCTTTGGCGTAAGCTGTTATGCCGGTTGGTTTTCTGCCAGACAAATGTCTGAACATACTTATATCTTTCATCCCAATTAAAATTGTGTCTTAAAATCGAATACATTTTAAGATATTAAATTTTAAAAATGGTCTTTGTTTTTCATTTTTTCCAATTTTAAGAGTCCTGAGACACCTTAACACTTTCAGGTACGCGATTTTTTGTCACATATTTAAGTGAAATACCTAACGTATAAAATTTAATGTCATGATACTATGGATTGATAAAAGTTTACTTAAAATATTTTTATGGGTCAGAGATAAGGCAAAACATGTTTTTACAAAATGTCTGTCTGGCCACGTGTGTGAGTGTCTGCTTGTGTCTTCTTTGTTTCACCGAAACGTGTGTGCAGTTATGAATGGAATTGAATGAAATTTCATATATATGTTTTTGCTTATGGCTAGGATGTCTCATAGGTTATTCCGTTGCAAAAGGACACTGTAATAGCGATTTTTGTGCCATTTTTATTAAGGGGACCGTAGAGTTTTATTTGAGCAAAAGTCGACCCAAAAAATCGAAAATTATTTTTTTGTATATTATTATTTTTTAGTTTACTAGGGGGGCTCCGCCTCCCTGCTCGCTACGCTCACTAACCCCCCGCGTAATCGCTTCTCGATTCCATTTGGTATCGCAAAGCAATCCCTATATTTTAGCCCACCTTATATGTAATTGTTTCGCATTTCCATTCTGGATCTCTTCGCGATCCCTTATTTTCTATACATTCAATTTTTGTATTCCACTTGACACAAACAAAACATGACAAAAACACGCTCCTCCCCAACTCCTGACAATTTTATTTTCTTATCTCCAAGAGCATAATCATTAGAGCTTATAGAGTTTCATAATTATAAGAATTATTAAATATAAAATTATATATAAAGTGTTACGAATATTGTAAATAGTTAGTGTTTGTGCTTAAAAATAATGTAAATAGTTCAATTAAGCTCTATTTATAAGCTAACATTAGTTTTTGTTTCATTGAAATATCTCAATTTATTGACTTTCTGCAAGCAAATAAACCCTATTGCATATCACTGGGAGTCTACGAAAATTTGGCGAAATACTGGAAATAGCGCCAAGTTGGCGTCACTTTGAACGACTAATTTTGGTGGCCAAATTTGGAAATATATCGGCAAGTTGGCGACAAACTTGGCGATATATCCCCCATCCCCCTCCCCCTTTGGTAACTCCCTTATAGCATCAGAAAGCTCTGACCAATCAGATGCGTTTCGGGGTATCTACGCAGATTTTCATTGGTCCATTTCAAAACCTTTTATTTTATATATATATATATACTAGGGGGCTCTGCCCCCCTACGAGCTACGCTCGTCAACCCCCGTTCAGACACCGCAGATTCTAACAGCAGGCTAATTTGATCGGCTTTAAAAAGATTTCGGAAGATTGTATTATAATTTGAATCTGACAATTATAATCTGACGAAATTTTCACCAAACTTTTCTTTCTCTTTTTAATATTCACGTAAAAATACTTTTGTTAGAAATGAAATATTATGATCATCTTAAAATATCAAATAAATGTCCGGCGCAATTTTTAAATTTAAACTGTTTTGCAATATTGTTTTTTGTTCATTTTACGTAATAAGTGTAATGTTACGTAAATGTGACGCAAATTCTCCTATTTAAGACTTCTAACACATGTTAATAAATTTATTATTTTACAATATTCTTTCTCTTTTAAAATTCACGTGTAATTATAGTTTTTATGACGTAATTTTCAATGAATTCCTGCTTTTTATATTTTCTGTTTATAATAGTCACGTGTAAAATAAATTTTTAATTTAAAGCAAACATTATTGTTTGCGCTGTTTATACAGTTGGCAAGAGTTTAAATTAATACAATTTTCTAAAATCTCTCTATTCTAAAAAAAAGTAACTACCGCTGTCACCGCCGCCGCCGGTTTTGAATTTTTTGTGACCGAAGGTCTTTCTTCGTTAATATTAAGAAAAATAATGCATACAAAAATATGAAAATCGGTGGTTTTATACAGAAACGTTTGATAAATGATTTTTAATTTATTGATTTTTAATTTATAATTTGATTTGTAATTTGATTTTTTTAATTTGATTTTTAATTTATTAAAATGGCAAAATTTTGACGAAATTCTATATAGAATTAAAAAATATACAGGGTGTCCCTAAACTCATGGTACATACGCTAGGGGGTGATAGAACACATCAAGACGAGTAATAGGAAATAAGAAATCAAGGGTCCCAAACGTATTCCGAAGGACATAGGCGCCTTTAAATTTAGGGTCCAAAATTTCAAATGATTATAAGAAACGGAAAAATTGGTCGATTCTTTTGCGGTTTTCACTAAAACTATTCTTTATGTCAGTATTTTCTTGAAAATAAATTTTAAAGATACAGTTCAAAAATGCCGATAGAGGGCGCTTTAGACTTTGGAGTAACCAACAACTATTTTTTACCGTTATTTTTTGTATATCATTACATGTTTTCAAAAGCTTAGACTTAAACTTAAATTTTGAGCTCAAAATCTGAATCGTTGGGAGTGGTTAAGTAGCGCAAACTGAACTGTGTTCAGGAGTTAAAATTTCAAATGATTATAAAAAACAGAAAAATTGGTCGATTCGTTTGCGGTTTTCACTAAAACTATTCTTTATGTCAGTATTGTCTTGAAAATAAATTTTAAAGATAAAGTTAAAAAAATACCGATAGAAGGCGCTTTAGAATTTGGAGTAACGAACAACTATTTTTTACCTTATATTTTCTATCTCATTACATGCTTTTAAAAGTTTAGACTTAAACTTAAATTTTGAGCTCAAAATCTGAATCATTGGGAGTGGTTAAGTAGCGTATACTGAACTGTGTTCAGGAGGGGGGTTCAAATTTCAACACATGGGCACAATTCAGTTTGCGCTACTTAACCACTCCCAACGATTCATATTTTGAGCTCAAAATTTAAGTCTAAACTTTTGAAAGCATGTAATGAGATAAAAAATAACGGTAAAAAATAGTTGTTGGCTACTCCAAAATCTAAAGCGCCCTCTATCGGTATTTTTTTTTAAACTTTATCTTTAAAATTTATTTTGAAGACAATATTGGCATAAAGAATAGTTTTAGTGAAAACCGCAAACGAATCGATCAATTTTTCCGTTTTTTATAATCATTTGAAATTTTAACTCCTGAACACAGTTCAGTTACTTAACCACTCCCAACGATTCAGATTTTGAGCTCAAAATTTAAGTTTAAGTCTAAGCTTTTGAAAGCATGTAATGAGATACAAAAAATAACGGTAAAAAATAGTTGTTGGTTACTCGAAAGTCTAATGCGCCCTCTATCGGCATTTTTTTAACTTTATCTTTAAAATTTATTTTCAAGACAATACTGACATAAAGAATAGTTTTAGTGAAAACCGCAAACGAATCGACCAATTTTTCCGTTTTTCATAATCATTTGAAATTTTAACTCCTGAACACAGTTCAGTTTGCGCTATTTAACCACTCCCGACGATTCAGATTTTGAGCTCAAAATTTAAGTTTAAGTGTAAGCTTTTGAAAGCATGTAATGAGATACAAAAAATAACGGTAAAAAATAGTTGTTGGTTACTCCAAAGTCTAAAGCGGCCTCTATCGGCATTTTTTGAACTGTATCTTTAAAATTTATTTTCAAGAAAATACTGACATAAAGAATAGTTTTAGTGAAAACCGCAAAAGAATCGACCAATTTTTCCGTTTTTAATAATCATTTGAAATTTTGGACAGTAAACTTTGAAGGCGCCTATCTCCTTCGGAATACGTTTGGGACCTTTGGTTTCCTATTTACTATTACTCGTCTTGATGTGTTCTATCACCCCCTAGCGTATGTACCATGAGTTTAGGGACACCCTGTATATCTCTAAAAAATTAACAATTCAAGGGATTAAAAGATCAATACACAGATTTGTTTGTAATTTGTTTGTACACAGATTTGTTTAAGTGATTAAAATACAAAATCTAGGAAATATCTCAAATATTAAGACGCATGGAGCATTTTAAAATTTGGTTTTAAAATTTAAAATTTTTCAAAAAAATCTTAAAATTATAATAAGATTGGAAATTTCTTTTAAGGTGTTTTATATACTTATGATGAAGTGAGTATTTTCACAAAATTGCATATTTCTATGATGAAAATGAAAAAAAAAATTAACTTCCACCCTCCCCTTAATATATGATTGGAAAGTGTACAAATTATACATAGAATAGATCTATATGTGTTCGACTATGGACGCAGGTCCCAATTGAAAATGAGAATTTCGTCAATGTCTGTCAATAAAAAAAAATGTCTTCGAATTATTTTGTCGGAGCAATTTATATTATCTATATAATTTATACATATCAAGTAATATGCAAAAGTTTAGTTAAAATTTAAACACGCATATTACAACGGAAAACGCACATCCATCAATTATAGGTCATAGACTGTAACTAAATTATATTGTGTGACTCTGTAAATAAACAATAAATGCTAATCACACGATTTTCTACAGCGAGTATCTTGTGGTGGGTGTCAGTTATATGTATATAAATTTAAATATTTCTGAAATAGAGTAATACCATTACCATACATTGCAAGCTATTTTTCGTCTTATGCGATATTATAACGAAATTACTTTGCATCTCTCTGTAAATAAGCTATAAGTGCTACACACTGCATTCTCAATAGCGAGCAATACAGAGTAAACCTGTGTAACTCATATTAATTATATGGCAATACCCTTTTCTAATGCAAGTAAAAGCACGTCCAGACGTCAGGCAGACAGCCTGACTGAGACACCGAAGTCCAAAACTCCTTTGAACTATGTTAGGAAATGTTAATAAATTCAAAATTGCAATTTCCTGTTTTCAGTTAAAGCTCCTTGCATGAAAAAATGTTACGTTTATCTTCATAAACTTTCTAACAACGAAAAAGGGCTATGCATATATAACGTTATCATTATAGGGGGGGGAGGGGGGACTGGCACATGATATCGTAAGATATCTCTAGGGGGAGGGGGATATGTTTTGATATCGTTATCATTTTTGATCGAAACAAAATTTTCTCTTCTTATTTGTAACTTGGTCTTTACATCAAAATAGTATGTTATCTTTCTTAGTATGTTATCTATTTTCCTGAAAATATATAAGTTTTTATTTAAATCCTTAAATGATTATAAAATTATTCCTATTATAATATTATATTAATATGGAATACCCCAACGTGTATGCATATATAATCCGTTGTTCAACAAAGTATAATGCGAAGTATGTTTGAAATTATACTTGTATTTAACAAGTAAATAAAAGATAATGTTGTCCGCCTGTTTTGTTGATAAGAAGTTCTGTCTGACCCACCCCGTGAGGGAGCAAGTTCAAAAAGACATTATTACTGTTGAATGCATTATGGAACGAAAAAGCTATTATTAAATACTTTTAAACAGTCTGTTTCTTTTAAGTATTATCATATATATTATGAAGTAGTAAGGTCAAAAAGTTCCTCTCGAGTATTTTCAAAAACTACCCGGTGGATTTTTTTGCAAATAGTGTCATTCGATAGAGAATATTCCCGGGGTGGTTTATGAGAAAATATACAGGGATAGCTATGATTTTTGGTAATAAATTTCGTATTTTACTGCTATTTTGAACGAAAAGGTTGCCAGTGATTATCTTTTGGCGAAAGTTTTGTTGATTAAAGAATTAAGATGGCTATATCTATTAGAAAATAATACAAACACCTCGCGAATAAATGAAAAAAATACTGATATTTAATTTAAAAAACAACAAAAAAAAAGTTTTAATAAGACATAATATTATAAAACGAAAATATTTAATTTAAACATGGAATAAATATTTGTAATGCTTAAAAATATAACTTATTGTGAAATTTTACAATTTATACAATATTTGGCGAATTATCGCCTGCGTTACGTTAAAAAAAAAATGAATCTGAAAATTTGATTAGACTAACTTTGATTTTCAATTTTTTTATTTTTATTTTTAGTTCTTTTCTTTTTATTTTTATCTAACTGCCACATCATGTGATTTACAGGAGAAATAAACGGATGTAATTCTAAAAGTTGCCGTAATTGTGAATTACAAATTATTTCTTTCCTTACGATTTCTAATTTATGTTTGTCGCCAAACAATTTTTAGCCATATTTTTTTTAAGCCAAAAATGCATAGTAATCAATAGCTTGAGGATTTTCGCAATAATGGTGTCTTTTCAAGTGACCGAGATCATTTTTGGAGTACATTTTTATATTAAATTATAAGTTATATAGTTAATATTTTAAATCAGTTAATATTTTAAAAACTGAATCAAACATCTGACTTTTAATTTATATTTCTGCCACACATACATATTATAAAATAAGTTCATACTTTTTAAAAAGCTTTTCGCCGTAATTACGGAAGCATATGATTTTTATACACTCCATTTCAGATCAAGGATTATTATCCTTTTTTTATCTTTTCTTTTTTTTTTTTTTTTCTAGGAAATATTATTATTTATTTCTTTGGCGATAACGCCAATTTCACGCATAAGGAAATTCGGTACTACTTGATTATCCCATCGAATCAAAATCTATCGCCAAACTGTAAGATTAAATGCCAATAATGGTTGATTGTAAATGTCACAATCACTTGACTTTAAGCAAAGTTACACGCGTTTACATCATCAAGTGATTTTTAATTCGACGTTTTATTTGTATTTTCATTAATGTTATACTAATTTATTTGTTATTTCATTATTTAAAATAAAAATTATATCAATTTGTATAGTTTGACGATTTGGCGATTTATATAATTTGGCGAAATTGGTCGACGGGATAACTTAAGTAGAACCGAAAATTCACATTTTCAAAATTTAGGAACTGAAAATTATTCTTAAGAAAATTTATGCAATAATGTGTTATTACAATAAAAAGAATTCAACATTTTAAAATAAAAATTGCTTTCTGAGAAAAAATAGCAAATCTTTTTTAATTTGCTATTTCTTCATATTTTCCCCTCTGTTAGGTAATATTTTAAAAGATATTGGACTAATCATAGATATTTAAAAGCACATAAATTAACGTCTGTATTCCAATTTTATATTATTATAATTTATTAATTGTTACTATTAATAATATTATTATTATTATTTATTTTATAATATTCGATAATCAAGTCACCGTTAAATCGCATATTTACTACATTATTGGAAACTTAGTTGACACAGATGTCATATACGCTCCATGGACCTAATGGAATCCAAAATGGCGTTATTTTGCCTAATATGGTAACCCGGCTATTGTTGTTTATTTATTAATAAATTGTTTATTTACCTTTATTTTCTGTTTTTAAATTATATAAATTGTTTTTTTTCTATACTAATTAATTAAACTTTTTTTATTTATTGTTATTTCCGTTTAAAATAATACAAAACAATTTAAATATATATATGTAACTGGTATTCGAAAACGATGTTTTCGCCAAGTTGGCATGAAAAAAATCGCGCCAAACCAGGTATGTATATGATATCTGTGCCTAACAGTTATTTATATTATTGTGATTACTTAGTATCAGACAACAGATTGAAGAGCATTTGGTATATTGGGCTTTGGCGAAATAGAGAAGAAGGTCTTGGCGAGTGAAGTGAATTTTTTGTATATTTACTGGCAACCTATTTACTTTTCATATACATATAAGCATTTTTTTCAATATTTATGATATTTATTTAATATAAAGAAGAGCTATTTATCTACATTTAAATACGAACAGAAATAATTTTTGGTAGTACTTGATTATGCCATCGACCAAAAAAATATTGCCAAACTATAAAATTAAATGCCTATAATGAGTGATCGTAAATGTCAAATTTACTTGACGTTAAACACTTTACACGTGTTTGTTAGGTCATCAAGTGATTTTTAATTCGACGTTTTATTTTTATTAATGTTTTAGTAAATTATATCTAACAAAAACATAGCTGTGAAAAAAGGGAGCCAAGTTCTGTAAAGACAATGGCAAGAAAAGAAGTGATATCTAAGTGGGTGCCAAGTTCAAATAAAATTCACTCAAACTTACCTACTGAAGTATTATAGCATTTTTTAAATTGTTTAGAAATAAAAATTATTGATAGCATATTAATAATAAATCTAGAACTTGGCAAGTTTTTACCTACAAGTCATTTATTTTTGTTAATGACATTATTATATCTAAACTTATTATTTCATGTTTGGAAGCCTTCATTTGAGTGAGCTCCTTCCCCTTGAAGGATGGTGGGATAAAATATATCACACCTAATTTTAACTGCAAAATGCCACATTGACACTAGAATTCAGGACTAAAAAGTTTAATTTTATTAAATACGTGAAAAGAAGCTTTTACCCATTTTAAAATAAATTTGTTTTTAAATTCTGGTGTGATTGAATCATTTCAGCATGTCACGAATAAAAGCTCTTTGCCCCTGAAGGGTTAAAAAGGGGTGCAGTCTCTAGAGGGATGGCCAAGAACAAGCGTAAAGGTATCTGTCTCTTTCTCAGGCCTTTTAGTCTGTTTGCATTGAGGTTTCCGAAGGGTGGGTGCTAGAGTGATAACCAAAGACGAGCGGGAATGTATTTGTGTATTTATTGGTTTATCAAATCTTTAACATAAGTCATTTGTTTATAATAATAACTATATTAATTTTTTTATAATGACATTGTTGTTAATATTAACATCATCATTTTATTAAGACATGAAATTGATAGGCATTTATCAAAAACTTGCCAAGTTCTAGATTTATTATTAATATGCTATCAATAATTTTTATTTCTAAACAATTTAAAAAATGCTATAATACTTCAGTAGGTAAGTTTGAGTGAATTTTATTTGAACTTGGCACCCACTTAGATATCACTTCTTTTCTTGCCATTGTCTTTACAGAACTTGGCTCCCTTTTTTCACAGCTATGTTTTTGTTAGATATCATTACTTTTTGTAAAGTTACAATATATTTAGACACTTTACTTAATGCTTTTTAATGTGTTTACATGAGAATATTTTATTCACCAAGCAACATTCAATTTTAATTTAAATTTCCTACAACAAACTATTTGGCTGTCAATTTGCGGCAGAAATCTATATTTTAATACTGCTACACTGAATGCATGTTTTGAAACGAAATGTATTGATTCGAAATTTTTATTGTTTCTGAAACAAAAATTCCTATTAAATTCCTATATTAAATTTTCCTATTAAATTTTCCAATTAAATATCCTATAGCTGGGCCTGCTTTTTTGTACTGAAAGTGAAAAATAAAGTTATGTGCTTATGCCACACTATGTATCATTCATCCATGGGTGCGGGCAAAGAGGCAATGCATAGGAAGGACATTGCCCCTCCCTGGATTTTCAAATTTAATTAACTAAATAATTTTTTCTCTAATGATTTTGAAAATGACAAGTGGGTAAGTGTGATCACAGATCGCACAGAGGGTGTCGTTTAATATTCCTTTCAAAACTCTTTATCCTTTTGAAAAATCTGTTAGTTCCACATTTCGCAACCAAGGGCGCACTCTATTCTAAACAAACCTCTATCCGAACGAAACTCCGTTTTACATACTATCCGTAGATATATTAGTCGCGGGGATTGATCCCATAGCACCCGAGATAAGTAGGCGCCCTTAGCGATAAAATGTGGAACTAAAATATGTAAGACTATGGTGCATAATGTGAAAGAATGGTCAAAGGGGTGTCGGCAAAAGTTGGAAAAGTGCTCCCCGGGTGAAAAGAGCGGAGGTTAGAAAAATTGCTTAAAATACACAAGTTAGAGCCCGGAGGAGTAAATAATGTAAGACTTTTTGAAAAATTTATGATTTGTCGTGTGGTCTGAGGTATTCAGCTATACGTATGCAAAAAGTCATGTCTCCAACTTAATTAGGGACTCCCTTAGAAAGAATTGCTTAAAATACATATGTGGTAGCTCAAAGGGTTAAGCGTAAGACTTTTTCAAGATTTTATGATTTGTCGCCTGGTCTCAGGTGTTCTGCTATAAGTATGCAAAATTTCAAATCTGCAGTTTAATAAGGGGCTCAGTTAGAAAGAATTGCTTAAAATACATATGTGGTAGCTCAAAGGGTTAAGCGTAAGACTTTTTCAAGATTTTATGATTTGTCGCCTGGTCTCAGGTGTTCTGCTATAAGTATGCAAAATTTCAAATCTGCAGTTTAATAAGGGGCTCAGTTAGAAAGAATTGCTTAAAATACGCATGTGGAAGCCCTAAGGGTTAAATGTACGACTTTTTCAAAATTTTATGATTTCTCGTTTGATGTGAGGTGTTCAGCTATAAGTATGCAAAATTTCACGCCTCCAACCTAATTAGAGGCTCACTTTGAAAGAATTGTTTAAAATACACATAGGAGAGCGCAAAGGGTTAAATGTACGACTTTTGCCAAATTTTATGATTTCTCGTTTGATGTGAGGTGTTCAGCTATAAGTATGTACAATTTCACGCCTCCAACCTAATTACGAGCTCACTTAGAAAGGATTGTTTAAAATACAAATGTGAGACCCCCAAAGGGTTAAATTTACAACTTTTTCAAAATTTTATGATTTTTAATTTGATGTGAGGTGTTCAGCTGTAAATATGCAAAATTTCACGCCTCCAACATGTATAGTTTCTGAGAACGGGCTCTGTGACGGACAGAATATCTCAATTTGTTGATTTTCTGTAAGCAAGTAAACCCAGATAAACCCGAGGATAAACCCCTAAGTAAGCAGATAGGTTTACAATGGAAGTCTATGGGAATTTGGCGAAATATTAGAGATATCGCCAAGGTAGCGTCACTTTTGGCGACTAATTTTGGTCGCCAAATTTGGCGATATATCGCCATGTTGGCGAGAAACTTGGCGGTATTTGGCGACAGAACAGCGTCCCCTCCTACGGCAATTTAAAATTTCGCCTAATAGACGCAATGGTAAAGTAAAAATGGGCACCTCCAGGTGGGTAATTCATCGATTTTCACAATTTTTTTATTTTTTTCCTTAGTTTTATAGTGTAAACGAACTTCGCACCAAATTTGAAGTCTGTAGCTGCAGTAGATATACGAGATCTTTTTGATGAGTGAGTCAGTCAGTCAGTCAGTCAGTGGTAAAATTATAGATTATCAGACATTTTCAAATGTCATTATCTCGGAAACTAATTATGCGTTATGTATAAAATTTTGGATTTTAGGTAATTAGGGTGGCCTTACTACGCATTTCCTATAACAAGTACGTAGGTCTCATAGATTTTCAGTAGTAGAGCATCGAAATTTGATGAAAACAGCTGGAAATGGTTCGTGTAAATAACACACGGCTATGTCAGGCGAACTTGGCTGACACACTGCCGTGTGTCTAGATTTTCTTTCGTTATTTAAAATAAAAATTATTATTTTAAAAGTTTGGATTCTTTTTAAAAAATAAGATGTTCAGAATAAGTTAGTATGCCGGGGAAAATTATGTCCTTTGCATAATTTGGCTAATAGTCTGGCGATTTGTATAATTTGGCGAAATTGGTCGACGGGATAATCAAGTAGTACCTAATTTGTTTATAATAATATTATAAATATATAAATAAAATGTTTATATTTATATATATATATATGTGCGTGTGTGTGTCTTACAAGAGAAACTGGCAGACGTAATTGTAAAAATGGATATACTTGTGAGTTGCATTCTATTCGCTAATTACATTGGTAGCCAAACAATGCGATTTTAAGCCAAAAAGGCAAAAGAGTGACATAGGCCCGAACAACACTCACAATAATAGTGTTTTTTAAGTGTATGAGCACATTTGGAAGTAAAGTTTTATATTCAAATGTAAATTATATAAAAAGCAGTTAACATTATGGTTGTTAAGTAAATTATTTAAATTATAGGGTAAATGTATGCCCCCTCCCCCCCCCAACGCCTCTCACACATATGATTAAATCATTTAATTTCAGATATTTAAAATATTTTCCAACATGCTTTACTGCAAAAACACGCTGGTTTGTTGTCCTATGTTTTTGATTCTATTTAATCTGCTGGAATAGACAGATGGAAAACAGTAGCAGACCTGCCAGAAAAGGACGTTTATTAGAAAAATGTAATGTAATATGTAATGAGATTGAATTTAAGCTACCAGAACGACATATAGCGCAAGTTGAGAGGCCGGGAGTTCAACAATAAACAAATGAAATTGAAAGATCCAAATGTTCTTAAAGTTCAGTAATCAATCTCTGCAATCATTGAAATACTCTTTAATTTAATAGTATGATGACTAGAGAAAGTTTAATTCCTGTTGTCATAACTATCTCATTTCCATACCAAACTCTACTTTAAATGATCAACTAAAAGTGTTGTTTCTTAATTGAACAAATTTCGTCCAAGGCATAAGATAGTATAATATCCCATTGTCATTCGCATTGTTTTCAGCAATGCGGAAGGACATTCCAGGTGATGCTCTTTACTGCTTTAAAATAGAAGATTAAATTCACAATTTCGTTTGATTGAAGGTTCGTTTGGAAAAATGGACCAGCGCAGCGGACATAGCCTGCTAGTTTGAGATAAAGTTGTTTCATATAAAAACTGATATTTTATTGACTTCTCTTCATCTGAATCAATAAAGTATAAGAAAATTAAATGTAACATATTTGTATATCACTTCAAACAAAAGAAAAGGATTCCAAAAATCTAAAGAATTTTTATACATTTTTATTATTTATTATTATGATAACGATATCATTACTGGGGGGGAGGAGGGTTCAAGGGATGATAACATATGATATGGTAAGTGGGGGAGGGGGTCCAAAAATACCAAAAAGTTGATAACGTTATATATGCACAGCCCCAAACGAAACTTGTGTGTGAATGCTCTCGCAAACATAGAATTTGTCAAATTTTTAAAATTTTAGTATTTAGCCTTTATAAGTGTTTAAAATAAAAAAAATTTCTCGATGAAGCAAATTTTAACAATCAGCCATTTACTACTTTTATATTCATTTAAAGAAATTTGGTAATTATTTTAATGACTCTATTACCATATAAATGAATAAATATATTTGTATGTATGTGTCTGCATAATATGAAACATAAAAAATTTTATTTCTACATCCTTTAAATTCATAGTATAGTACGATTATTTTGCTAATTTTCCGCCGGTATACTAACTTATTCTGAACAACTTATTTTTTAAAAAGAATCCAAACTTTTAAAAATCTCTGGATAAATTTTTGGCACCAAAGTTTACCATTTATAAATTTCTGTATGAATGTAAATGTTACAATTTCTCAAGGAATATATACTTTTTTTAATTTTGAAAATCGCTTAGCTACCTAGTACTTAATTTTTCGTTCATTTGATTTGCCATGCCATATCTATATTATAAAGGACAAACATATCTGTGCGTAACGCATACGTCATTTTGCGAATGGCAACACTTTCAAATTTGAAATAAAATTTTGGTTTTTCTATTTTCTCTACTGAAGATTTTTAAACTTTTAAACATCGCACATTTTAAAATTTTATACCGACGTATGAGGAAAAAAAATGCTCTTTTAAATGCAATTTGTTTGAAAGCTGTATCTTAATTTATTTTTGAGCTATTAATTTTTTTGTAGTTTTAATACCATTTTTCCAATCGTGGCAACAAAAGTACCCCATTTCTATTGAAAGTCATTCAAAGTAAACGGAAGATAGTCGAAAATGGGTAGCGGTCGTTGCAGCAACTGGGAACCTGAAATTTTGAGCATGCGCATCAGCTCTTGATTTTTGCCTACCAGAAGAACCAGATCGAAAATAAACACCGTTTTAAAAAATTGGAAAGCTAGCTATACAGTAATGAATGTTTTATTGGAAAGCTAGCTATACAGTAATGAATGTTTTATTGGAAAGCTAGCTATACAGTAATGAATGTTTTATTGGAAAGTTAGATATACAGTAATGAATGTTTTATTGGAAAACTAGATATGCAATAATGAATGTTTTATTAGTTGACTCTGCTGAAGAAGGATATTTAAAGATTAAGGAATATGAAAATGAGACATTTTCTAAATTTTAAGTGCGGACAGTACGTGCAAAGGATTTTGGCGATGCAGAATTGTATTCAAAAACGGGGAACAGTTACATACAATGGTTTGATACATTGCCCTATATTTATGTAAATCAAATTATATTTGATTGCAAGTATGGTCCAGATCGTCATATTTCATTCAAAGAGGAATTGGGCCGGAAGAATGAAGAAAAAAGCAGAAGCTATCACACACATGGAATAAAATAAAATAAATATGTACAATGTTCTAGGAAATTAGGCTGCACAGCTAAAATTTCATTGAAAGAAATATTTACATTTCCGGAATGCACAATTCCTACAAATAGTAAATACAATAGAGAAAAGGAATCCAAAGAACTGCGAGCATTATTACAGAAAAAAGAAGTAAAGGCAATTAAAAAATTCATTTTAACCTTTCCAGAAAATGAATCTGAACATGCTATGCACCCTGTTGGAGAAGCAGCAGGAATCCACCTGTCTATTGATGAAAAATTAAAGCTGAAAATTCAAGAGCTTGTTGCTGATTCAGTTACGGATACTGAGGATATAAAACGTTATCTGCACCAATATGTTACAAAGGAGCTTTTTCCCGAAACACCGGGATTCCCCTCAAAATCAAATAGAAAATATTTTCCCTCATCAGGAGACATTCGTAATATTGTAAAGAGAACTTTGCAGAAGTTATCCTATTCAAGCAATGAACAGGAAAAAATCCAACACATGGTAGATCAACATTTGGTGAATTATCCCGATGATTTATTTTTCTTCAGATCTTATCATGAAACTCAAAACAACAATAATGAAGAGACGTTTACTGAGAATATGTTGTTAGTCTATCAGTCATCCAAACAAAAGTATTTGATTCAGCGCTATGGAAATAGCCTGTGCCTCTTAGATGCTACATATCGAACAACCAAGTACACTTTGCCTTTATTCTTTGTATATGTGAAAACCAATGTCAATTATCAAGTTGTTGCTGTATTTATTATACAAGATGAAACAACTGCCAGTATTATTGAAGCAGTATGTATATTAAAGGAAAAAAACCCAACATGGAACCCCAAACATTTTATGACAGATTTCTGTGAACAGGAAATTAATACGATCGAAACTGTTTTCCCTGGAACTTTTGTTTTCTTATGTGATTTTCATCGGGAACAAGCCTGGAGGCGTTGGGTAACGAAATCATCAAATGGTGTCCATCAAGCCCAGAGAGATGATGTTTTGAATTATCTACGGAAAGTGGCAAATGCTGAATCAGTTGAAGCTTTTGGCAAAGCTATGAAAGAATTGGAAAACAGCAATTTTTGGAAGACAAATGATAAATTGCAAAGATGGTTTAAACAAGAGTGGCTATCTGTCCATAAGAGGTGGGTATGGGCTTTTCATAAAGATGTAATGGCCTATTAATACAAATAATGGAGTTGAAAGTCAAAATAAACGCCTAAAATATGATTGCTTGCATAAAAAAATACAAATGCCACTCAACAGTATGCTAAATTTAATAATTAATTTATTCCTGATAGTTTCAGGTCGTATGAAGAGTTAAACATAAAATACTCCTCTGGTTATAGGAAATATTCTGCAGAGGTTCCAGAATACCTGGTCAATATACCAAGGACATTTATTTTGCACTGCATGAAAAGAACGTATTTAGCCAGAACTATTCAACCATGTGATGTCGCATTCATTTTGAGTTCAAGAATAGCTTTCAAAATACGTAGTCAGACAAATAAGAACTCCTTTTATCAAGTAAATTTTGGTAATGGTGATGATATGCCTTCTTGTGAATGCTCCGATTGGCAAAGAACGAAGTTGTTGTGCAAGCATTTTTTTGCTGTGTTCCAATGCACAGACATAACATGGGACAATCTTTCGGAGAAATTCAAGAACAGCCCTTACAATAACTTGGATTTATCAATCAAGGGTGGATCAATCATTTATCAATCAAACATATAAACAGTCATTCAAATGAAGTTGAAGAAGGCAGTTCTCTACCAAAAAAAAGTAGTATAGAAATTGCAAATGATTTAAATGAAGAATCTGATGTTATATGTAGTACAGAAAAATCAACAGTACCAACAGAAGAAACTAATAATGAGGAAAATGATGAATCAACAGCACCAACAGAAGAAACTAATAAAGAGGAAAATGATGAATCAATAGCACCAATAGAAGAAACTAATAATGAGGAAAATGATGAACTACCAGCAACAGCTGAGGATCAAGAAAAATCTGTGGCCATTAAAGGTGCGAAAGTCAGAGACATGTTAGCACAAATTCGGACACTATCATTTGAAATAAATGATTCAGCTGTAATGAAATTTAAGCGATTTGCTAGAACCAGTCTTAAAATATGCTTCTACAAAAACAATAAAAGAAAAAGGACTCACTGTTGCACAAAACAGGGAAGGCAAGCTGAGCAAAAGGAATAACAAAGTTAAAAATCCAACAAACATCAAAAGCATAACCCTTCCATTACGGAAAAAACGCCGGACAAATTGCAATTACAAACTGTTGAATCCGACATCAAACCTGAAATCTGATGCAGCAAGTAATATAATTGTAGAAGGCACATTTGATGTACCTGATGCAACATACGGCTACCCCTGAGTATTCGCACGGAGATGGCTGCCATATTTTTTTTGTTGTTTTTTGTTTTTTTGAAGATTTTAAATTCTTTTTATTCGGATTTTATTTATTTTTTGCTTGTTTATTAAAATGCTTAATGTTTTTGGCTGTAATTTCGGAATATGTAGTTTTAAAAATGAATATTTGCTTTACTCAACTGTTGGTGCCAATCTTGGCGTCTACTATCGCTTGGCGAAATAGTAACGCCAGGTGTTGTTTTTAGCCAATAAACATCTACTGTTTTAAAATTTATGTATTTACCTTTTGCTAATTACAAATTCATCCTCATCCTCCGCTGATCTCTCTCTCTCTCTTTTATTTTACAAATAATATTTGGAGTACTCATTTCTGGGGCACAGATGTCATATACGCACAAAGTTGGGGCGATTTTTTCTCTGACGCCAATGCTATAAACGCACCGGAGTACTTGATTGGCGTCAAAGTGTCGTTATTTTGCTTAATATGGTAACCCGGATGTTGTTGTTTATTTACTTTTATTTTCCTTTTTTTTAAATTATATAATCTGTTTTGTTCTATAGTTATTAATTAAACTGTTTTTTTATTTATTGCTATTCCCTTTTTAAATATATGTTTGTAACTGGTAATCGAAAACTCTGTTTTCGCCAAATTGGCGTCAGAAAAAAATCGCGCCAATGTGGCACGTACATGACATTGGCCTTTCTCTGAATTTAAAAAAATTAAACATAAAGTGGCTATAGTACATGAAGAAACAAAACAAAACAAACAAACAAAAAAAATGGCGGACTCGAGGCAAATACGCAAGCTATTTCCAATATTTGATATAATGTCTCTGCTAATTTTATCCTCTTTTTCTTTGTTTACAAATTGGTGCTTACACATTATCCAGGCCATGTCAGATATAACTGCGCCAAGCATGGCATTAATTATAATAATTACAGTAACCTTACTTTTTGACAACTTTTAGCATATCACACGTAATAAGCGCTATAATATATTATTAATAATGATACTTAATACAGCTTATTTACTTGTTATATTTTATGTTTTTCATTATGGTTTATATATTTATTGAAAATAGTTCATTTATTATATTTTATTTAGGCACAGATGTCATATCTAATTAATAAATAAAGGCACAGATGCCATATGGCGGGATTTTTTTCCGACGCCAATTGGCGAAAAACTTGTTACCATATCATCTATATCCGGGTTACCATATCAAGCAAAAGAGTGACACTTTGGCGCCAGTTAAGTACCCGGTGCGTATATGACATTGGCATCAGAAAAAAATCGCGCCAATATGGAGGCGTATCTGTGTCTTTATTTATTAATTTATTTGATATTATTTACCATTTTTAACAATGTTCTGTATTAAATAATGTTAGATTACCGTTTTGAACATGATTGGTAACGGTAAACAAAATTGGCAATTGGCAACCATTATTGGCGATCTATCTCATGGCCAGTTAATCCGTAAATACCAGTCCATTTTTCTTTTTGAATTCATATCTTTGAGAATTTAAATAATTTTGATCAATATTCTTACAATTGTAAAACACTATTTTTGATTTAACAGAACAGATGTGTAATATGTCTGCAGATTGAATTGGAAATATTTTTCAAAACGCGTCAAAATGCCATTTTTGCAATTGATTGCCAATCTGAAACTACCAGATAAACAAAGCAGTGTTAGTGGTTACTTTCAAAAGTAAATTCACCATTATTTTAGAGATGTGATAACTTATGTAGTTTTATATATTTTATTGAATAAAAGCACTAAAAAGTAAGACTCATTTGTAAACATTATTTTTTCATAAACACAACAGCAAAAAGAGATATGATTATTTTACATAATATTTAAGTAAAAACAGGAAGCATAATTGGGTATTTTTCGGGAATACGAGCCTTGGCACTTTTTTTAGGCTTCAGAAAGAGAGACTTTCTGCCAACTGATGTAAACAGCTATTAAAACAAGCCTGGTAAGCTTATTTATTAATTATAAGAATACTCTTAAATTTATCAGATGACTTTGTTTAGTTGTTATTATTATTACTAATAAAAAATACCTAACTTAAATCAATAATTAAAAAATAGGCATATCTTTTTTAAAACGGTGTTTATTTTCGATCTGGTTCTTCTGGTAGGCAAAAATCAAGAGCTGATGCGCATGCTCAATATTTCAGGTTCCCAGTTGCTGCAACGACCGCTACCCGTCGAAAATAGGAGATTACTCTATCTTTTTGTTGCCATTTTCTCATAAAAGCAGAAAAAAAAAGTTGAAATTAAAATACGGGCTATGTCAAGAATAGTGTCTGTTATTCCGCGATGATAATGTCATATGCACACTTTTCTATAGACGAAGTTTAATATTGGATTGCAAAAGTGGATTGCTTTAGAGAATGCAAATGATGTCATTTTATAAAACAGCGTGTATTTTAATTCTTAAAACTGAATTATGTTTTGTAGAAGTGCGTCATTTTCACAGCCCAGCTGCTTTCAAATTCTTCACAGGTGAAAATGCTTCACTTTTGAAAATTAAGTAATCGAAATCACACACTGATAAAACGCAATGTTTTACAAAAATTTAGAGTGTCTTTATAAAAGAGATGTGACATGCAAATAATAGCGATGATTCTCGCCTGGAAAGATTTGCTTCGCCGAGTTAGACAAGCAAACAAATATTTCGAGGTTTAAAATAATATTATGTTCCTGAGGTTATTGTACAAAATTCTCTCGAATAATAAAACTTTAATGCTATTCTTTAGGACATTCTACTATAATTTTATCCAAATAACATAATTTGCTTAATTTAATTTTTCACAATTTTATATAATCTATATATTTAAAACACAAGTGTGTTTTTAATCATCTGCCCTGATCTTTCTGCTGAACCAATTTTACTATTTTTTTTTTTTTCACTGAAAGCTGTTCATTTGTAGATGTGATTGCACTATCTTTTTTTTTTTTTTTTTTTTTTTTTAAATATCCCTTTTATATTTTAATTTTAAAAGCATTTTATGAAATTTCTCCAAAATGATGAAAATTGGATAGCTTTCATTATTGCAGACAAGAGAGAAAAAACAAGTGTGTAAGTGTGATCACAGATCGCACAGAGGGTTTCGTTTAATATTCCTTTCAAAACACTTTATCCTTTTGAAAAATCTGTTAGTTCCACATTTTGCAACAAGGGGCGCACTCTATTCTGAATAAACCTTTATCCGCACGAAACTCCGTTTTACATACTATCCGTAGATATATTAGTCTAGTGGATTGGGCCCATAGCACCCAATATAAGTAGGCGCCCCTGGCGGTAAAAAGTGGAACTAAAATATGTAAGGCTATGGTGCATAGTATCAAAGAATGGTCAAAGGGGTGTCGGGAAATGTTGGAAAAGTACCCTATTAAAAGTACCTAAAATTCACTATATTCGTTAATTTAAATATAATCCTTTAAAAAAATATCAATACAACACACATATATACACAATTACTTTTTTTTTTAACTGTCAAGGG
This sequence comes from Maratus speciosus, assembly GCA_963932465.1. Classification (NCBI taxonomy): domain Eukaryota; kingdom Metazoa; phylum Arthropoda; class Arachnida; order Araneae; family Salticidae; genus Maratus; species Maratus speciosus. The sequence goes on along the minus strand of OZ010794.1, from coordinate 368,461,215 downwards.
AATCTGGCATGGGTAAAATACATAATTTACTTATCGACCTTTTAAAGGTTCCATTTTGAGTGTTTACTTTAACTACTCGATTTTTGTTATCGTTACCGTAATACACCTCAATATTTTTGCCTAATGGCCACTTATTTGTCGGTAAATTTTCCTCTACTAACACCACTAAATCTCTGATTTTTAGATTATCTTTTTCAAATCTCCATTTACCCCTTTGTTGCAATTCACTTAAATAATTATGATGCCATTTACGCCAAAAAAGTTGTAGAATTTTAGATATCTTTTGCCATTTTTTGAGGCGATTTTCTCTTATATTGGTTAAATCAGGCTCAATAATGGAATTTAACGAACTGTTTATCAGAAAATGAGCCGGAGTTAAGACTCCAAAATCATTCTCATCATCTGATAATGGACTCAAAGGCCTGGAATTTAGAATTCCCTCAATTTGTATGACTACAGTAAGAATTTCCTCATAAGTGAGATTAGCACCTTCCACTACTCTCTTAAAGTGATACTTAAATGATTTTATAGCGGCCTCCCAAAGACCCCCGAAATTGGGTGCCCTGGAGGGATAAATTTTCACTCAATGCCTTCCGTGGATAAATATGCTGCTAATTTCTCATCAGGTTTTTTTACTAACTCATAAAAAGCCTTAAGAATCTTATTTGCACCAATAAAATTTTTCGCGTTATCTGAATACAATTTGGCACATTTACCTCTGCGTGCAATGAATCTTTTCAATGCAGCAATAAATGATTCGGAGGTTAAGTCTGAAACAATTTCGATATGTACAGCTTTAAATACAAAACAAACAAAAATATAGATATAAATTTTTTGCAAGATAGTTCTACGTGCATACCCAACTTTGACCATAAATGGCCCACACAGATCTACTCCCGAAATATTAAAGCAGTAGTCCAATTGGACTCTATCCCTGGGGAAATCGCACACCAATTGATTTGCAATAACTGGTTTAGCTTTAAAACATGGGATGCACTGATGAACTACCTTTCGACATGTTGCACGACCATTTATTGGCCAAAAGTTTTCTCTTACCAAAGAAAGTAGTGTTGAAGCACCGACATGAAAGTATTTTTTATGATAATAATTTATAACAATTACAGTAAAATTTTTAGACTTAGGTAAAATTGCTGGGTGCTTTCTCGCAAAATTTAAATTACTATTATCTAACCGGCCTCCAACCCTTAAAATTCCAAATTCATCTAAGAATGGGTTGAGGCTTTTTAGCTTACTACTTGGACTTACCGAACCTTTGGTCTGCAGAATACGTATGTCTGCATTGAATTCTGCCCTTTGGACAGATTTACTTAAAAAAATCTCTGCATGCTCCAAGTCTGAAGTTGACAAAGGTCCACCACACTTATAAAGTGGGTTTCTTGCATTCATGACAAACCTAATAATATAACTAAGAATGTGTAAAATAGTTATATAATTATTACTAAGATTAATTATGTCATTAACAAAACAGTTATCTGTAACATTACAGTTAATAATATTAATTTCACTGATAGGGTTTGAATTGTGTTTGGGCTCCTTATTGTACTCCTCATTAGCTTCTGGTATGATTACTGAACGTCGGTGATAGTCAGTGTTATTTAGAAAAATGGGTCCTCGCCACCACAAGTCACAATCAATAAGTTTATCTGGATCCATGCCTCGTGAAAGCTTATCAGCCGGATTTTGTTCAGAGCAGATATGACACCACTGTTCAGGATTAGAATTTTCTTGAATTTTAGCCACCCTGTTCTGCACAAATTGTTTGAGATCAATAGGTTCCTTTTGAATCCACACTAACACAATCGTTGAATTGGACCACAGGAAAACATTAGTAACTATTACTTTCATGGATGATAAGACTCTTTTTACCAGTTTGGTTAGCAAAACTGCGGCGCATAGTTCAATTCAGGGAATAGTTAGACTCTTTACTGGTGTAACACTTGATTTGCTAGCTATTAAATTCACCATCACATTTCCTAGAGAGTCACAAGATTTGCAATAAACCGCTGCTCCATAACAACGTTCTGAGGCATCTGCAAAGCCATGTATTTCAACAATTTCCGGGTTTTCAATTATAATGCATCGACTTATTTGTATATTATTAACACTTTTAAGCGATATAAGAAATTGATGCTACTCGTGATATTCTGACTCACGGAGCTCGTCATTCCAGTCAATATTATTTCTCCACAATCTCTGCATAAGTATTTTGGCTTTTGCTATAAATGGGCCTAGAAGTCCTAGCGGATCAAAAATTCTGGCAATTGTCGACAATACTTGTCGCTTGGTATAGGAATCACTCAATTCTACTTTAACTCTAAATAGGAAACAGTCATCCCTTGGGTTCCACGAATCCCCTAACGTTTTAGTCTCAATGTTGTTTTCAAAATTATACCCTTCACCAGATGTCAGCGAAAGATTTTTATCCCTTGTGCACCATTTATGAAGTTGCATACCTGCCTTATGCATAATTGCTTTGAGCTGCCGCTGCAACTCTTTTGCTTCCTCAAGCGTAGGTGCACCGCACAAAAAGTCATCCATATAAATGTTTTCACGAAGAACTGGTGCTGCCATTGGAAAATTATTTCCTTCATCAATTGACAGTTTATTGGGCGTTTTCATTGCTAAATAGGGCGCGCTGACCGTTCCGTAAGTTACCGTTTATAATTCGAAAACTTTTGATTCTTCCACAAAATTATCGTTCCATAAAATTCTCTGCAATGGGTGCTCACTAGGGTCAATATTAATCATTCTGTACATCATTTTTACATCTGCAGTCAGAGCATAAACATGTTTTCGGAAGCTAATCATGATCGTAAATAAGTCGTTTTGGATGACTCCGCCATTATATTGTAATGAATTTAGGGATGTCCCATTTGTTGTCGCGCAGAACAATTAAAAACAACTCTGAGTTTAGTAGTCGATTTTTCTGGACGAAATATACCATGATGTGGAGCATAGTACGCAATATCAGGTTCTTTTGCTTCTTTCACCTGTTTCATATGCCCTAAATCTTCGTATTCCTTTAAGAATTCTTTATACAGATTAAAATATTGCTCATCCCTTGATAAGCGAGTCCACAGCGATCTGAGTTTTCTGAGAGCAAGATCCCTAGATCCGCCTAAACACGAAGGATTTTCCTTTAAAGGCATTTTCACTACGTGTCTAACTTCCGCATTTCTTGAATGCGTACGCGCAAAATGTTTTTCGCATATCTCAAATTCCCTACTTTTTGGTAACTCTACCTCAATGTTTTCGACTTCCCAAAACTTTTTTAATGTTTTGTTTAAATCCTCCTCTCGAATTAGCCCATAATGAACTTTAACCTCATCTCCCTGTTCTATGCTTCCACTAGCCACGTATCCAAATACAGTATTTTGAAAAAGTAATTTCGAACTCTGAGAATATATTTGTCCTGGTCTTAATAATTCATAAAATATTACTGCACCTATCAATAGATCAATTTTATCAGGACAGTTAAATCGGTAGTCTGCTAACATATTTAAATCTGGAACCTCAACATTTACATTAATCACTCTTTGCGGAATTAAATCTGTAATTTTCTTTACTACTAACATAGTCAATTCCCTTTCAAAACTTTCATCTCTATTCGCAATTTTTGTCTTTACGCAACCCTTTACTCTGATAGAAGAATCATCTAAACACGAAATTAAAATGTTTGTTTTATTAATTTTAAGTTGCAGTCGATTAGCACACTGAGAAGTTATCAAACACGATTGCGAGCCGACATCCAATAAACATCTAATGTCCTGCCATCCCGAAAATTTATCCTTAACGAAAATGCGAGCCGTACTCAATAACACAGTTTTTGTTTTAATTTTTTCGAAACTAGTGGCGACAGTCTGACTCGGAGGGACAGAAAAATTTTCTTCGCTTGTTGAACTTTTTATTTCTGCACCTGATTGAAACACATGACCACGAAATTTATTTTGATTATTACTCAAATCATTTTCTTCCCTTGGAAAATGAATCAGTTTGTTATGGGGTGGTCCACAATCACAGTTTTTATAATTACATTTCTGTACGCAACAATTATAATTTAAGCATTTAAAACATGCTTTATTTAATTTCACAACTTCAACTCTTTCTTTTATTGAAAGTTTTTTGAATTGCGGACAAGAATGTAATGCATGATACACAATAGGTTTACGCAAAACACATTTATTATTTTTCGTTTCCGAAAGGAAAACATTTGTAACTCCCCTTTTTGCATTTTGCAATTTATTTCCCGCTATTTGTTTATTTTCACTTACGAAATTTCTCGAATACGCATTTGATTCATTTCTGTTTTTACTTTTAACTGATAAGAAAATATCGCATTCTCTGCCAAGTTGCTGTGGTTTAAAATATGATTCTGCTTGCTTAATTGCGATATGACTCATTCTAACGATCAACGAACGATCTAACGAATTGTAAATTCTGTCTGAAATAATCAAATCGCATAATGATTTAAAATCATTTACTTCACGCAGACTACAGTAATATAGAAAAATTGATTTCAACCTGGATGCCAATTGAATGTAATTTTCCGACGGTAATTTTTGCGTTCTCCTGAAATTGTTTAAACACTCTTGCGCAGTAGTTTGAAATTCCTTTAAGACTATAGTTTTCAATTTATCATAACTAATCAACTGCTCTTCTGACAAATAAATCATTAAATTACTCGCTTTTTCCCCGAGAATGTTTAGAAGAATTTTTGCCTTAAACTCTTCGGGTACATTTTTAGTTTTGAACGCTTTTTCAAGTGATTGAAAGAAAAGATTAAATGACTCAGCTCTCGTTGTTACACGGATAGTTAACGTTTTAACACTTTTAATAAAACTTTCTAGGTTATTGCTCACTATTTCCGTTTCCGATTTTTCTGTTAATGATGACAAATTTTCGCGGGAATCTGTACGCACTTTGGCCAATTCTAATTTTTTTCTAACTGAGCTAATTTAATTTTTTCAAATTAAGAATTTTGGGAAGGTTCTTTGCGAATTTTTGCTATTTCTAACTCTTTTTCTAATTTCGCTAATTTAATTTTTTCTAATTCTAGTTTAGATTTCTCAGTTTCTTTTCGCGACTTATACACCTCAACAACCGAATTGACTACGTCTTTCATTAATTGCTCATTTGAGCAATGCTCACTTTTCTCTATAATATCTCTCAACTCTATAATTTTACTGCTTTCAGGAGCAGTTAAACTTAATTCCTCAACAACAAGCTTAAGCTCGTCTTTATTTAAATTATCAATAATAGACATAATTTAACTAAATCAAAACTAGGAAAATTGCTCTTACCTCAGTCGCTGCGGCAATCACGAAGTAGATTTAGCTGAATTAAATCCAGGGGCACATTTATAAAACTAGTATCTCAACACTAAAATCTTAGTCACAATATTTCTCTTATTAGGCACGAATTATCACAAGACTCTCACAAAAAAAGGTGTACTAGATCCCTTTAAGCACAAACCAAAACTAAATCACATACAGTTCGAATTTGTTCTTATTATCGAAAGCACACTAATTATTTAAATTATACTCCTCCGTTGTGTCGACGGACCATGTTGAATAACTCACACATTATAACTTAAATTATTACAAGGCGCTGGTTACTTTATGTAACAATTTATTAACACAGAAGCAGCGCACCGCCGCTTTCTTCAACACTCACATCTCAACACAATACTCAAAGCTTAGTTCACTTCACTTTAGATTATAGTCACTGTGATTTTAATTATAGGTGGCGCGGCATGTCTCGCTACATGGAACATAACATATGGAAAGATTTTTGAGATATTGTTCAATCTAATAATGCATTTAATTCATCTATTGTAGTTTGTTGTTGTTAAATAGTAGAACTATAAATTCTAATTATTATTTTTAGTGTTTTTCAAATTCGTATATTTATTTTTTTTAATTGTATGTAGGTATTTTTTTTCTGTTTTTGATTTTAATCAAACATTTAATTATAGACATTTTGAATCGGTTATTAAATTTTCTTCTATTATAAACTCATTTTCTACGTTTATATGCATACGCGTGATGTTTGATGTTTTATAATCTATCGTACTTTATTTGGTAAACGGTCAAATGCGAGTATCACTCGCGCACAGAGGGTTCGTACAATAAATATATGAATTATTAACTGTATTATACAAAACAATCGTTGCTAAAAGAATAAAATGACTTTGTAATAATATATACAACGTAGGGTCGGGTATAGCTGTATATATTAGAAAATTATAAATGAAAATACTATGAAAGTTCATAGAGATGTGAAGCCTAAATAGAATCAAATAGTTACATTCTGCATATTTTTTTTTTATCTTATCCTACCTAATCTGTTTATGATAACCTTAATTCGGTGCTGACAGTAAAAATAGTGCATAATTAAACTTCATTTAGAATTTCATAAACACAAATTCAGTGTAGTAAAAATCTTCTTTTTTACAGTGCACCTAATTCAAAACCCTGGCATTGTGCTTAGCGGCATTGTGCTTAGCGGCCTTCGAAAGGAGAGGGCAAACTTGGAACACCACTTTGGTCAGTGCCGCGTTTTTCCAGATAGCTTTTTAATTATGCTTTAAATACATGGATAGCGTATTGAGAGAGCCACTCAATGCAAACTAGTGTCACGAATCTCATAGTAATTATGCGATCAATTCTAATTAAATTAGTCTGTATTTAACACTTCGTTGTTTATTACTTTAAACTGAAAATTTATTTCTATAAACGATTTATTGGGAAAAAGCGTCCTCCCCCACCCCCGGTTTAGATAAAATTTTAACAGAGAAATAGAAAAAAAACTGAAAATTAATTTCCATGAACGATTTTGGGGAAAAAGCGCCTCCCCTCCACTCTGCCATCATAAAACTCTTAGCTGTTTATTCTCTTAGTGTTTAATCATTTTAATTGTACAAAAAAAAAAAAAAAAAATCCGTGTTTTCAAAAAGAGAATTTAGTCAGTTAAATTCCAAAATTCAAGGAGCACTGTTTCATTTAAGAAATAAGTTCATAACAATCGAATTGAAAATAAGTACAATTGACCCCCCCCCCTCTCCAATAAGGATTAAAATTTTAAAATCTTAACCCGAACAAGAAATTGATAAATTCTATCCTAAATACACTTCAAAATCTTTTATTTTTCTGCAACAAATATTTATGACCATATTCAAACCATTCATTAAGCAAAGAAAATTCCACAAATGAATTATAATAATCAAGCCATATTCTAATTATCCATTAAACATAGAAAAATTCCTAATAATACATTAACCGTATTAATTGAAACTTGGAAGATAACAGCATCGATAAATTCACCCTCTATCTTATAAGAATATCAACACACAGCAGAATCAGCTATTCATCCATTAGCCGCATTTAAAATCGTTTACAAACACGACCCCAGTAGCGAAGTAAGTAGAACATTCTGTAGTGAGTTCTGTCCTCTTCAGAGGAAAAGAAAACCCGACATAAGTTTCCCCTTCTAAAAAATGTTTGTACTTCAGAAATTCTCTAAAGATGGCGGCACCAGCGCCTTATTTTTTTCTAACTGGGAGATAGCAAAAAATAAATGGTGATGCTATAAACGTAATGCTAGAATAGCAAAAATTAAAAGCAAGTGATGCTGGAAATGTAATGCCAGTGTAGCAAAAATTAAAAGCAAGTGATGCTAGAAAAGCAAAAAATAAAAGCAACTGATGGTAGAAATGTAATGCTAGAATAGCAACACAAAAAAGTGTCTGTTGCTTATGAATTACTGCTAGAATAGCAGAAATTACAAGCAAGTGGTGGTCTTGATTGCTGCTAGGCCAGCAACATATTCAAGCAACACAAGCTGGAATATGTATGCTGGACAAGCAGTAAAGTGTTCAAATACACACCATGATGACTTGCTGGTAATTATGGTGGAGCCAGCAAATGTGTTATGGTAGTTTATGTTATTTTACTTTGCTGGGATGCAGTATTTAATGCTTGTCTAGCAAACAAATACCAGCATGAATTTTGACCTGGGTGGGCCATTGCCGATTTTTACTTGCAGTAAGTGATAAATTTCTAAAAATGATAACATTTGTCTTGAAAAACAATTTTTTTTTTAAACTGGAAAAATTTGTATTGAAAATGTACACTTTTGGGAGAATGACCCATAAGCTATTTAAAATTCAAGAAATTCTATAGAAGATTCTTTTAACCTCTAATATTAAAAACACGAACGATCGAAATGAACTTTCGCTCATATACTCTTTGATAAGATGATTGATTAAAAACGCTTTGTCTTGTAGCGATGATAAAATCTGGTTTGTAGACGCATCAAAAGAGTCGTGCAAATATCAGTTAGATTTACTGTGTGACGTAGATAAGAAAAACCCTGAGTAGGTTTCCTTCTTTCGAAGGTTCCCACACTTGTAGGGAGGGAACTTCATCCATAGGATAAAAAAAAAAAAACTAATTCTCGGAATGATCGGTTTAATGGAAGAAAAGAAAATGGGGAACTTCCCTAAAATAAAGTCGCCTGACCAGATACGTTGGCAACGGGACCGAACCCAGATCGGTTCTAGAGTCTTTCTTATCGCAGCCAGACATTACACTTGCTACATGGGTTAAATTAATAAAGAAATTGTACTACTTCACTTTTAAACAGGGGTTGTCCGAGTGTACCACTGCATTACTAGATTAATTTTGTGTACAATCATATTGAGGCAGCATTCAGTTAAATTATTTTGTTTTAAGTATTTCTATGATTATTTTTCTGGGTTGAATTAAAAAAAAAATATTTTACTAGATTATAGTTCTTAAAAATTCTGTTTTTAGCTATCCATACGAAGTAAAAAAAAATATATGTATATATTTTTTGTTCATCTTGTTAATTTTACCTACACTTTACAAACTGTTAAAATGGCGATTTAAACAATAAGTAACACTGAGAAATTATTCAAAGAGCCTGTAATACAGAATTATTTTAAAATAAGATGTAGGGTAATTCCGGGATTTATGCCGCAGATTTTTTTGAATTTGTGTATAAAGTCCCATGGTGGACATAAAAAAAAAAAATCATACTGTGCTATTTAATGTTAAATATACAACCCGTGTACTGTGACAAAATTTTTAAAACAAATTATTAATATTTTTTAACAATTTATTTCTAAAACATTACACTGCGGCGCGTCACCCGTACATTCAGGCTGAGACGCCGCACTTGTGCGGTAGTTATGCCGCACTTATAATAAGAACAGAATGAAATTATAAATTAAAATATTTTAAAAAAAATATTCATATCTGGACTATAATTAACGATATAATAACAAAAGGAAACTAAATGAGTACAATGAAACGTATTAGTAGATTCAAATTAATAATTGTTGCCTATTTACACTATTAAAATTATCGACTTTTTTTTTTTTTTACATTAAATTGTAATTGTTATTTCAGCAACAACGTAACATCAATGTATTAGAAAAGGAAAAGAAAAAAAAGTTAAAAAAAGTAAAATTGTGTTTACATAGTTTATTTGTTAACCCTTTCGGGACCGGTGGCTTTTACACAAATATTATACGGTTGGTACCACTTTTTTAAAAGAAGTTACCTTTACTTAAATAATCATGAAAATACTCTAATTAAACAAAGCGAATATTACTTTTTTTTTTTTACTGGTGCCTGAAACAAATTTTGTAAGCTCTTTATGAAGGTGCTTATATGCACCTATGGTCCCGAATGGGTTAAGGGACCGGTATTTTTGACTACAATCTACAGAAAAAATGTCGAAAAAGTGCAGTCTTTATGTAACTCCATTTAAACACATGATGCAACCAAGCCAATTACACTTCCTCTTTTTTGGGGTAGTTTTCTAAACATTCCTTGCAAAGAACGTCTGCGTTACGCGTAATCCAATTTTTCATTATTATCATCTTGACTTGCATCTTTCTTGCCCTTCTTACTTTTTATTTTCCCCTTTTTCTCCTTTGGTTTTAGTAAACTTGATAACATGCCTAGCATGGTTAGTCTGTGCAAAAAGAAAAGGATAAGTTAATAACACTTAATCATCCCGTACAAAAGAAACTGCGGCATGTATACCGGAATAGCAGTGCAGCATGTATCCCAATTTGCATGGTGCAGACGTCGGCCATCACAGTTAACTGCCATCGCTAAGGGGGATGGAGTAACCATACACATAGTACTCTATACAAACTCTACACTTAGTTTTGACTTCGAAATCATGCATGCATTTAGTAGTTAGTGTATGAAAAGTATTTAACACGTTCACGCCGGCGCCTATATTCATGTTTTTCGCTGTGAGGCGGCGCTCGAATTTATGTTTTGCTTCACTGGCGGCGAGGTACTTTCGCTTATTCAGACACTGTATGTAATGACACGCCCCTCTCATTATTAAATTGAACTCGAATATAACAAGGAGCGTTGATTGTGAATGTCTGAAACATCGTAAGGAGTAAGCAAATTACTTACAGACATGATTTTATTGACTGCATATGTACGAATTTAATATAAAATGTCTTAAAATCTAAAGAAATATGGACAGCATGATATAAATGCATTTTCTGTAAGGTAGAAGCCACGCCCTTAGTCAATGATATCTTTTGAATGAAAACGAGAATTTTCGTTTCCCGTCATGAATGTATAAGGTTTAAAATACTCAATTGTTTTTAGTACTGAATTTTCGAATATTCAAGTGTGACCCACCTGTAGTGCACGCCTTCAATTTAGCAGTTGAGTGTGACCCTCCGATGATGCACGCCGCCCTATGCGACAGTCAAGCGTGACCCAACGGTGATGCACGCCGCCCGATGGGGAAGTAAAGCGTGACCCACCGGTGATGCACGAAGGAGTGAACATGTTAAACATAACGTGTTTAAAAGTTTGGACAGTGAAATCATGCACTTACGTCAAATTAAGGATTGTACTTTTACAAGTAAACATCGAAATGGGATTCAAGCTATACACTGGTTAAAATAATCTCATTGCGCACCTATACTGTGCGCTTGATGACCATCTATCGATAATTACAAGAAATACAAGGGGTGCGGCATCTGTCCCGTATGCGGCGACTCTCCCGGAGTTACCCTACTGTTTACATATGGAGTGCATGAATCACTATTCCTTAATTAATAAAATGTTTTTTACAAAAATTGTCAGATATGTATAACTTTGGTATACGACTTTGCGGGTTTTAGCTCGGACGTATCAGATGGTCGTTTCAGAACCACACTGACTTCGGTAGCGGCCAGCTCAAATTGATAGAATGATAGGTAGAATATATATACTTCAAGATATATACAGCAGGGCTGCCACGGGCGACTATCTTTTAAATCTATTTCGCACTACTTTATCAGACATATATTTTGACAACATTTGCAAGAGAAATATACTATTAAATGTATTTTTTTTAAATAGGGGTACCAACATAATATAAACATAGTCGTCTGTGGCAGCCCTGATACAATGTTATTTACAATTAAAACTATGACGATTTTCTTTTGCTGAAAAAAAATCCACACACATTTTTTTATTGAAATGTCAAAAAAAAAATCAGTTATAAATCTGTAATGTTATTTAGAAAAAACTAATTTTGTTATGTTATTTAAACATTTTAAAAACATACAAAACAACAACAGAATAAAGGCATATTTTAGATATATATGCATTAAAATATAGAGTAACTTAATGTAATAAAAATAGAAACAGATAAACTGCGATCCTTTTATTATTTGATATATACCATACTTAATTCTAGTTCAAAAATATGCTAAATAATTTTGGACATCTCACTTCTTTGAAAAATTATTAATTAATTAATTTTTACTACAATAAAGTTTGTTTCTTTGCGAGACACAACTAAATATTTTATTACCACAGCGTTTTTGTTTGCCTAATAAAAAACACTTTTACAGACTTTTATATTATCTCAAATTACAATTATATTTCCTTAAATGTTTCATAAAATATATCTATTGCATATTTTCTTTTTTCGATTTCTTTTAAGGAAAGCACATTACAAATTTTGAAAAGCTTTATTTAAAAAAAAAAAAAAAAAAAAAAATGTTACCATTTAGTATTTTTTTGGATTTATGATGGTTCAGTAATAATATATCTAGAAACGTTAGTGTGGATAAATAAAATATAAATCGATTTAGACGTAAAAATCAGTATAGTCAAACAAATTTATTTATTTCCCCGAAAACTATTTAGGAAATATGTAGTTAAACCTGAATTGGAAATATATATATTTTTTATTTAAATACATACTTTTTTTGCTATGAACATTTCTTTTTGTTTTCTTTTTTCTTTTCATTTGTGTGTGTTTCCTGTTTGTTTCTATTTAGAATTTTCAACTTAATTAGCAATGAAATTCGATGATTTTTATGATTTTTTTTTTTAAGAAAACAAATTAAAACAAAGAAAATTTCGAAAAAATTCGATATTTTTTAATTGATTTTCATCCATTTAACAGTATTTAGTAAAACTAACACCGAAATTTTATAAAACGTTTTCAATTTTAATGATAGAAAAATATTCAACTCGTGCTCTTGAGAAATCTTTAAAATGAAGGGTATTATATCCGCGAAAAAAAAAAATGCTGATTTACGAAGCAACTCTTCTAAAGAAATTGAATTATCAAAAGGCTATTTACAAGAATACTTGTAGTGTATACTATATATGAATAATTGTCACATGCTACGATTTTTAGCTACCAGTAATTTATAACGGAAAAATTTTACTTATTTTATGGGATATATGTCATTAATTGAATAAGGCCAAGCAAACTTTTCGAAAATAACGGTGGCCAACAAGCATAGCAATTATCAGGCAATTATCAGCAATGTGACTTACGCTACAAAAACCCATGGAACTAGCCCAAAAAAGAAATGATTTTTAAAAAATCCTTATTGATTACAACATTATTTTCAAACGAAGAGAAGACATTTTGAAAACACAAATTAAACAAAATTAAAATATAAATGCAAGTAACTTATATATGTATAGTTAAACTGCTTGTCTCCAATCAATACCAATAGAACTTAATTAACCCACTATTTAAATTATTAATAAGTACCTTAATTAAAATTCAAAAGTTTGATATCCCGAGGCAACGAAAATTCGTTTATATTTCCTGCGATTTAAAAACATTGAATTATTGAAAGAAAAGTTTTCTTTTTTCAACGAAAATAAAAGTGTGGTGCATTGTATACTTTAGATATTAAAAATGTCTTATTATTCAAGAAGTTAAAGTTTTAATGGTATGAATCTTGATTTATAAAACTATTAAATGTTTAACAGACTATTTCTCGGTTACTATGCTTTCAGCGTCCTAGAGCAAAATTTTTTACCATTACAGAGAAGTAATAAATAAAATGGTTAGACATTTACGTAACACACGCAGTTTTGTAATTTCATATGTGAAAAATTAGAATAAGTTGGATTTTTTCTATTGTTTGTTATTCTAGTAACGTTTTCACGATATTTTTATTTTTATTGTACATTTAAAATAAAATATTTCCATTTATATATAAATAGATCACTTATATGCTTTAATAAAACACTTATTTAAATGTGCAAACTTGTTTGACAAAAAGATGTATTTAAGAAATAGATACTTATAACATATAATCAAATGTGTTCTCCAAAAATAATTAATATACTTATACTGTAGTCCTCGGACTACCCTCTCAGAAATTTTCAGCCTCTCCATATTTAAAATTTTTATCTTCTCTATTTTTTATTGTAGTACTATGTGCTACGCTTAAACTCTTTTCATGGCTCCTCTAGGATTTGCTATACACTTACTCATCTACAGGGAGTGGAGTAGCACTGCTACTAGGTTAGCTTACCCTTGGTACTAGGCTAGGTACCCTTGATCTGCACTGCTGTTCACTGTTCACTTTTGGTAGATGAAACTTTAAAATTTTGTGTTAATAATTACTAATATTTTAAAACAGCGATTCCCAACCCTTATTGTACGCGACCAACCTTTAAGTAAGACAATTTTTCGCGTCCAATCTAATGTGAGGATCTATCTTATATCAGTATGGAAATTATTATATGACCTCTATAACATATCGGGTATACTATCCTACGAAAAAGGCAAATTTTTGTACAAAGGATGTGCTATCAACAAAATCAAGAATCGGTAATCCCAATATGTGTATGTGGAATAATAATTAAAACAACACGCATATTTCAAAGATAATGAAAAATACGTTTAATTATTATCAAAACACAACTTTACAATTAATGAGTTTTCTGGCACTGGCGTTTACTGTTTCCCGATGAGGACATGCATAGAGTTAAAACTTGTTGATTTTAACATTAAGTCACTTTCTGCACACAGTTTATCCCTACACTTGTTTTTCAAAAACAGAAAAATAGAAAAATGATGTTCACACATGTATGTCGTGTTGAACAACATCTACAGTGCCGGACATAATTATAAGACACCTACCTAATTTGACATACAGTTAACCCTAGATCTACCGGGAATTTTATTCAAGTTTTAATAAAACGTTCTACACCAGAATTTTTATTTTAAACTATTTAACTTATTTATTTACCTTATTTTTGTCTGATTTATATCAAAGCGCTATAAGTAAGCGTACAAAGTTAATGCTGGAATCTGTCGTAAATTGACACAGCTGCGCCATCTTGTGGATGGAGTGAATAACGCAAATACGCGGGTTCTTTTGTATGACGTCATATATGACAGAATATCTACCATCTGCGCATCTCGTGCGCAGGTCTATTTGAAGATATTTACAATTTAAGAGTTAAAGGCGGAAAAGCAGACAAAGCTATTTTAGAGAATACCTGTTAAAATTTTAATCATGAATTTCAAATATTTACTCACTCATGGAAGATGAACCTTATTTACCAGATTTATTGCAAAATATTTTTGTTACAGTTTGTTTTGATAAAGATATGTGTATTAAAAAAAATCGCAATGTCATTTTAATTTCGGGAGAAAAAGCACTAATGCTACGTAAACAGTATTGCCTTTTGCCCCGAAACTAAACTGACATTGCAACTATTTTTTAAATACATATATTTTTATCAAAACAAGCTGTAACAAAAATATTTTGCAAAAAATCTGGTAAACAAGGTTAATCTTCCATGAGTGAGTAAATATTTGAAATTCTCGATTAAAATTTTAACAGGTATTCTCTAAAATGGCTTTGTCTGCTTTTCCGCCTATAACTCTTAAACTGTAAATATCTTCAAATAGACCTGAATTTTATGCAAGCTATTCAGGCTAAAAGAAAACCATTTTTGTTAATAAAAGTTATAGGCGTAACTTTTAATTCCATGGTTTTTTCCCGGTTTTTTTCCACATTGGAAGAAACTTGCCCACCTTGGGTTTATGTTATTATTTATTAGAAAAAAAATGTATTTTAAATATAATGAGCGAAAAGCATGTGTTTAAATTGATGTAATATACCAGTATGTATGTATTTTAAATGAAGTTATGTTTTTCAAATGACGAGTATATTTTTAAAATGATGATTTTATATTTTGAATGAAATGAATGCAACATAAACGCTGGTGATGTGGAAAATATTTGACGGTTTGTGAGCTGCGGCCGGCTAACATAAAAGTACTTTTTTACACTGTTTATTTAATCTAACCCTGTTGATATATATGAAAAGATAAAAAGATTTAATCGATTTTTCCCTCCCAGATATGCTAGAAAAATAAAAATTATGTACATGGATGTGTTTCTAGTAACAATACAACATTTTAGTATTTTTACAACTTGATTATAAATTAGGAAATTAATTTTACCTTATCTAAACGTAGCTGAAAAATCCTTAAACATTCTTTATGGTTGTTACAACTGTACATGCAAGTACAACAATTGAGTAAGTTATGTAACAAACTACGATTTCTAAACTATACCAGCTGTTTGGGAAATTGCAAAAGAGAAATATTTAAAACCTTTAAGCATCTTAAACGTGATTTTCAGCCCTATAATTTTTTTTATAAAAAAGTTAAAATATTATTTAATATATATTATTAAATGTCAGTGATTTTAATACGCTCAATTGGCCCATCTCCGTCGTCCGCAGCCCTTTTTTTCTGCTACTTATTCCGACTCTTTTGCAAAAGCCAGATTGAAAAAAAAAAAAAAATTGAAACAGGACAAAATTAAAAGGGAAATTTGAAATTATTGGCTACCGACCAACAACTGCTACGTCGACCTTATTATTAGTCTATAGTTTTCAGTTATTGGCGATTGTTGTGTGTTTCATAAGCCTTTTTCAAATTTGGAGAATGTTCCGCAATTGGGTTATTTCGATAAAAGTTACTTTCATTTTCTAACCATTATTTAACTTTTATACAGTCACAATTGTATACTGTTTTCTCATTTGACGCCAATCATGGCTATCGGCCCGATTACGGAAAGTTATCCATTTTACCATTTTACCCCTGCGAAGAACCGGTGTAAGATAAATAAATGTTTAATTGAGCATACCACGTACTATTTGTAAATATTTTATATTTTATTCCAATTTTTGAAGTTTCTTCTATACTTTGAATGCTTTCTGCAATGTTATTCACCTGTGCGAAGTGCAGGTATCCCATGAAAACTATTTTTCCCGGATATGACACAATGACCGACATATTTCTAAATTTAAAAAAAAAGTAATTTGTCGATTTTAGGAATTTTTTGTCTAAAATTCTCAAAATATTTAAAACTATAAATAATCAATTATTGCTGGTTTAATAGTACAAGAATTACTGCTTGCATTTTTAATTAAAGTGGATCCTAATGTAAAATTAAATGAGTTTTAAATGGAATGAATGAAATGCTTCTATTTTAAATATTATAAATACAATTCGATCAAGAGAATATTTGGCAAATTATCGCCTGCGCCCGGTAAATAAAAAATATGCCTTAAAATTAATGAAATAATTTATGCTTAAACTCTAAGCGTAATGAAACGTTTAATTCTCATTGGAAATACACATGTTTATGTAATTTTTATAACTTTATCTTATCAGGAATTGAATTAAAAACGCTGCTGTAAAATTCTATCTTAACATACATTAACTAATTTTTATATGTCCTTGTTCATTGAACTACAAAAACATAATTCAAATAGAACGTATTAAAATCACTGACATTTAATAATATACATTAAATAATATTTTAACTTTTTTTATAAATTACAGTGTCTCACATAAGTGATGGGACACTTGTGCTTTACAAAAGGAAACTAATCAAATAAATTAAAAAAACATGTACACATTTTTTTTGTGGGTGTGTTTCATACTTAAATTTAGTAAAGATTATTACATAACATACATTTTGTCAAAATATTAAAATATTAATTTAATAAAAATACAAATGTTTAGAACGGAGCAAAAAATAGCTCAAATAAGTGATGGGACACCATTATATATGCAACAAAAATCGTCTGAAATAAGCAATAAAAATATTTTTGGGGGTTTTATTTTTACTTAAAAGCAATTGCCAATAATTTATAAAATCGTCTGCAGTATTTCTCTCCAGTTTGTTTTGGAATTTTTGTGTTTTTTAGCTCTGTGTAGCCATGAATGCTAAAGGAAAAGAAACTTCGCCTGAAATTCGAAAATTAGTTATTAATTTGCATATTGAACGTGGAAAATCTATTAGAAAAACTGCTGAAACAGTTAACTTGAGTCGTTCAACAGTTTTCAATATCATTAAACGATATAAAAAGAATCATATGATTCAGGATAAAAGAAGACCTGGCCGACTATCAAAGCTATCCAATGGAATAAAGCGAATTATCGTTCGAAATATTAAAAAAAATCCAAGAAATAGTGCTCCAAAAGTTGCTGCTGATTTACAAGCATTATATGGAATAATTGTTAATCCTGAGACTATTAGAAGGGTAATTCTATCTGCTGGATATCACAGTAGAGTAGCCAGGAAAAAATTCTTCGTAAGTGAAAAGAATAGAAAACTCAGACTAGCTTTCGCAAAATCCAACATAAATAAGAATTCTGATTACTGGAATAAAGTTATATTTGCTGATGAGAGTAAATTTAATATATTTGGTTCTGACGGTAGAATCTTGGTGTGGAGAAAACCCAGAGAAGAATTTCGCAAACAGAACTTGGTACCAACAGTAAAACATGGTGGAGGAGGAGTTATGGTATGGGGGTGTATGTCGTCCGCTGGAGTTGGTAATCTTGTTTTCATTGACAGTATAATGGATCAGTACAAGTATATTGATATTTTAAAGCAAAATTTGAAATGTTCAGCACGAAAATTGAACCTTCATAACGATTTTAAATTCTACCAGGACAATGACCCCAAGCACACTGCTCTGAACGTTAGACTCTGACTGCTATATAACTGTCTTGAAATAATAAAAACACCACCACAATCTCCAGACTTAAATCCCATAGAGAATATTTGGCAAGAATTGGAATCAAGAATTCGCAAACACACCATTTCTTCAAAACAACAACTAAAATCGGTGCTTCAAGAAGAATGGGGTAAAATCACTCCAGAAATCACAAAAAAATTAGTCGAATCCATCCCAAAAAGATTAAATAATGTTTTAAAAGTAAAAGGAAATCCAACAAAATATTAAAACCTTTTAAAAAGTTAAATTTTTGGATAAATATTTGATGGAAAAGTAAGTGTCCCATCACTTATGTGAGCCATTTTTTGCTCCGTTCTGAACAATTGTATTTTTACTAAATTAATATTTTAATATTTTGACAAAATGTATGTTATGTAATAATTGTTACTAACTTTAAATATGAAACACACCCAAAAAATTTGTGCACATGTTTGTTTATTTATTTTATTGCAGTTTCTTTTTATAAAGCACAAGTGTCCCATCACTTTTGTGAGACACTGTATAATAAAACACAAAACTAACCTGTTTTTCTCTTTTGAGAAGCGAAAAAAACTGAGTTCTCTAATATAGAGAGTTATTTTTGCAGTTTTGAAAACTGCAATAATTAAAACGCCGTCGTGGCATTTTCCCAAATAATATAAGTTCTTAAAAGAACTCATTTTGTTTAAATAACTAACTTCAATTAATAAATTAAATAAATCGAATTATATCTATACTTCCAATAATTAAGTACTGCAGACGACAAACGAATAAAATCACGGCTGCGCGTGCGCATAGTTATTTCATAGATATCGAACTTATAGATCATCCATAAAGGGGAAAGAAGTTAATAATCCTCTTGTAGTTCACTCCGTCCGCTAGGTGGCGTATGACCTTGATTGACGTGACCTCGCCTTTAATCTTGCGGATACCTCTCCCATTTAAGATAGGACGCTTACTTATATCGCTTTGGTTTATATACTTAGTTTATTTTAAAGAAATTTCTGGTTTGAATGAATATTTTGTATGTACCTGTCGGGTCCAATGGACCCGTCTGGTAGACGGAGGGTTAAAGAAAAGATTCAGCGATTAAAAATGCTTTATCAAATACGACAGAAACATAAATTTATTCTGTAATCACATGTAATTGTTTTCCAGAAATGATATTTTTATAGAGTTTAATAATTTAAAAAAAAAGAAATTTAACAAATTACAACGACCATTTGGAAAATGATTTTTTCAAAGACTAAAAGTTAAGACATAAAACATCGCACTGAGTTGATCATACATTGCGTACGCCATGGATTACATTTTTCGGTACTGTGAATTTTTAAACTTCTGCGGCGCTGGTCATACATTACGTACGCCATGGATTAAACATCAATATTCCTGGGCCAATTTTAAATGAAATTTCATTCTTAAACTTCTAAACATCCCACAATATTAAATTTTACACCGTCGTATAGAGAAGAAAAATTTTTTTATTTTAATGAAATTTGTTTGAAAGCTGTATCTCAATTTGTTTCTGAGTTATAAATTTTTTTTGTAGTTTTTAATACTTTTTTGTCATAGTGGCAACAGAAGTATTCATCTCTGTTGAAAGTAAAGGAAAAATACAGATTACTGTATAGACCAAACAGAAAACGAATAAAATGCGGGATTCAACTAATAAAACTCTTCAGATATGTTTTTGGTTTCCTACCCTGACCGAGAACAATAACCATTTTTCCAAATGGTTTTAAAAAAGAAAAAAAACCATGGACAAAATTACAAGACACACTAACATTTTAATTAAAACACCTGCTTTTTTTCGAAAATAATGTGCAATATGCAAATTTTCTGCAAGCTGTTATGACGTCAGCAGTTAACTAAAGCAGACGATAACAGACTTCTCGCATTTGCAAACATGCCACGAGGTACAGAATTAAAAGAAAGTTAAATTCGCAAAATTTGGAGATTAAATGGAGCTGGTGCTTCAGTTCATAATATTTCAAAAGTTATTAAACTCTCTAGATGTGCTATTTAAAGATCAACCGTATATGGCTTCTTAAAGATCAATTAGCCATATACTGTGAACTTCTTTGTGGTGAAAACTACGCTTTCCAGCTCGATAACGTGTCGATTCATACATCACACGTAACAAAAAAGTGGCTTTCAGAGCAAAGTATCAATGTTCTTCCGTGGCCTTCTCGCTCCCCAGATTTAAATCTCATCAAAAACTTGTAGGCGATCTTAGTTCGTGTTGTTTATCGAAATGAGAGGCAGTTTATATGTGTCGAAGACCTAAAGAATGCTATAAAATGTGCCTGGGAAGAACTGTCTTGCTATATTTTGTTAGAATTGATAGATTCAAAACCGAATCTTTCATGTTATAAAAAACAATGGCGACTCCACCAAATATTGAATAACCATGTTAGAAAATTTTCTTTTAAACCATTAGTGTCTGCTAATTATGTTGACTACTGTATTTTGAAAAAAGGTTGGTGTCTTATAATTTTGTCCATTATATTTTAATGTATTTTCATTAAGTTGTATGGAAATATTTTTATTATAAAATAATTATATATGATAACAGAGTAAATGTATGTTTTTGTCACATTTGATGTAATACACTTTTAAGCTTTATATCGTTTCTGTAATTCTATATGGAATTCGGTAGTTGTAGAATTATGTCCACCACTGTAGGACCTCAAAACTGATTTAGATAGTTCTGGTTATTTTGCTCGTATATTCATTCATCCAGAAGGAAAGTAAGGAATTTTCAAGGAAAATTCCTTCAAATAGAAATTGCAAGATAGGTGAATTAAGGAGTCTTTTTCAGGTTTTGATAGTTTTGGGCTGTTCAAAGGTTCTTCGTCAAAAGGTTTATAATCCACAAGTTCGAGAGAGTGGGTACAGGGTTGCCTTAACCCCTTCGGGACGGGAGCCTTTTACGGAATTTTTAATCTTTCGTCACCGCTTTTTAAAAACAGAAATTTGTGTCTTCTTGAATCGAGAAAATGCGCTGATTAAATAAGGCAAATTTTACAGTAAAATTTTACTGGTGAGGAAAAACAAGGATTCTGAGCGCTTCATGCGGCACGTATACGTGCCGCCCGTCCCCAAGGGGTTAACGACCGCGCAACTGCTGCCATGTCCAACGAGGTAATAACATAATACCGAACTTATGAAAACACTGTTTTCTCACGAAGTTTTAGTTTAAGCTACTAGCTTTTCTGATTACTGCAGTTGTAAAATATTATATATGTTATATTTTTAAACATATTAAATAAAAGGTTTATTTGTATGGCAAACCTCGATTACTCTGCGACCCATCAAAACACCTGCCGCGACCCATCAGTGGGTCGCAAAACATAGGTTGGGAACTGCTGGTTTAGCAATTTAAATTCTTAGGAACTAAGAAAATTGACAATATCAACTTAAATATACTGAAATTTTTTTTCTGTTGTGCCTTTCTATAGATTATATTATTTTTTCAATATTTTATTTTCTAAATGAATACTTATTCTATGCAGATTGTTAATACCTGTTGAAAACTCAGTATTCGGTGTTCATAAAAAAAGATAACTATAGTAAAAGAGTTTATACTGAATTTGTAAGTTATTGTAATTATTGTCGTCTGAGTTTTATATCTGTAATACACTAAATAGAGTTAAACTATTGTTATATATTGTTAAAATTTTCATTAATAATCGCAACACTGTTACAACGGTATTTTATTGCTTCTAGACAAAAATTAAAAACCATTATAAGAACTGCTGAAGTAAATGTAAAATTTTTTACTCGGTAATGTGCTTTGTCATTAAAAAATATTTTTTAACATAAATAAAATTAAATTAAACTAAACTTAAATGCATGTTTTTGAATGTATACATTTAATGGTTGTCAGTAGAAATAGATAAGGATAATTAAATGGAGTGATCTTACTTAAAGCTGAATGACACAGAAGCTTGCAGATGAATGTTGACACATATGTATATGAAATCTAGCTTTATTTTTATCCATTTGGAGAGATGTTGAAGACAGAGAAAATAATTTAGCTGGTCACTGTACATTACATAAAATAATTTCCGCGATGAGAATCCACCGTTAAATTCCGTAGGAAATAAATTATGCCTGATAAGTTTCGTTTAGAAATTTCTTGACACAATAAAATTCTATTTATAATTTTGAGCTTATTCTGTGATATGATTAACAAATTCAGAAATTAGAATTAATCATGGCACCACTTTAGAAGAACAAGAATTATAAAACGATTGTTCCGGATATTCGAATGAGGCGCACGGCCCTAATTCTTAAAAGGGCAATTACATTGTCAAAATATACACTATAAATTTTTCTTAAGGTTCTGTCTGAAAACTCAAATGCATGAGTATTAATAGGGCAGCAAAGGGGTTCACTGAAGCTGAAGTGAGTCAAAAATGAAAAACAAATGTAACTGTAATGTCACACAAAGTAATGGCACTTAAGTTACAAATCGCCTAAAATCCCCTTCCAATTTACGTGTAATCCAGTGGAAATGTACATTTTACCTTGTAAAAGATCGGGTAGAAGATTTTTTAAAAATTTGCTTATACTAAGGACAGCATGGAAAAATCAAGTTTTCCAATAAACATTTTTAAGAGAGAATTTTCTGTCCCCATAAAACAACAAAATTTTGGGACTTTTTTAAAAAATAAATATCTAGAGTCCCGTTGCCGTAGCATATTATTTGTCAGTTACTATCTTAAAGAGGGCAAAATACCCTACAACGTTCACATTTACAACCTTTTTATACACTCAATAGCAAGCGCAGTACGCCATTTCAAAAATAAGACAATTTTTCCCATTTTCTTAAAAAACGAGAAAAAAGTAGTTTTGCCTCGATTATTCAAATTTCCCCACGGATTTCATCGTGTATGTCGACTTCTAAAAATTGGTAGCAGTAAATTACAGTAGCAGTCTATTATTTGCACAACCACGTCTTTATTTTCATTTCAACAGACATTTTATATCCAATAAATTTATATAATTTTACAAGTAGGGCAGAGAGTAGAGGAATAAGGCAATTTTTATATTTAGACATTAACCTTAATCGTACACAATGTTAATTTCAAAACATTGTTTTAAAGAATTCTTCAATATTTAGTAACTTATTGGCACGATAGTTTCAATTAAAAAATAATTCTTGTTTAATTTTAATTATTTTTATAGTTATATAATTTTTATAATGCATACATATTTTTCCATGGATCAATGGAATAGATATGAAAATTTATGAAAATTATATTTTATTCTACCCTACAATGGTATGTTTTGTTTACCAATTATTGATAACATATGTTTTAATGTTTTACTGTTCTGAAGATAGCGAAAATTGGATTGTAGTTCCATATAAAGGGGGGGGGGGGGTAAAAAAATAAATATATTTTATGTAAGAAATACTTTTACCTTTATAAAATAGCTACAGATAGCTACAATAAATATGACAACAAATTATTTCGCTAATTAATGATATGTATTTATCTCTTGTAAATTTTAAAAATTCTCTCAATAAAATATTTGAGATCACTGTTTTCATAAAAAAATTTAAAAGATTTGTTTTTATAAATACTGTCAATATTTTTTCCATTTATATCAATAAATATAATAAGAGATTATATGATTTTTAACATGCAAAAAGATATAAAACTTTAAGATTATCTATTAATTGCTTTAAATCTCGAACAGAAAAACTTACTTTGGTTATTGAAAAATACATTTTGTGGAATATTCTAATCTTCTATAATATTTACTATTTTGAAACCATTTCTGTTTAATGATCTCAGTGATACCAATTATCAAATGAAATACCAATTTATTTATGATTGTAGACCATATAAATATTTTTGTTTTCGCATTGATCCCCTGTCTCATTCAACTCCACTTTCCCTACACAATAAAGTGAGGTACGCAATATGATTGCTTAAGTAAGCTAAATGAAAAAATATATTTTAATAATAATAATTTCTACAGGCTATTTAACAATTTTTTTTCTTTTGATGGCACTGTTGTAGGATTATTAACATCCGCTTTCAAAGGAATATCTTTATCCTGAATAAAATATATGTATGGATTATGTTCATTAGATGTATAAAGCCAGATACTTCCAATTCATTAGCATTTTCCTGCATTTTCTCTCGTATTGCCATAGTGTCATCTTCATTTTCATCTCATCTGGAGAAAATTTAACATTTCCGTAAGTGATTTCGAAGAGCACTTTATTCCTGTCTTTCGGAAGGTACATGCTTTATCGCAAATGAATATTTTATTTGTCGATTAATAAATATATTTATATATATATGACATTTGTATAAAAATGTCTCGCAGCCGGAAAACTAAGGAAAAAAACCAAGAATAAAAACTGTAACCAAAATCGAAAAAGTAAACACTAATCCGGTTAGAATTCAACGTCAGCAACTCTAAGCCGAAAAAAATAATAATAACAATTTAAAACTATAACAATGCAAGCGAGAAATTGTAAAAAGAACGCACGCATTGGTTTAACATAAGAGTTCCAGTTTCATCGCGTGACTACTGTAGTCTCACGCGAAAACATTTGCACACTAATGTTAAACCTATGGGAGCATTCTTTTCAGAAATATTGCTTGAATTTTAATATTCAATTTTAATTGAGATGATTCCTAAGGTCGATATCTAACGTTGTGCGTTTTCAATTTTTCGAATTTGGTTAAATTTTTTTAATTAGGATACTTTAAATTTCAGAACAAGTTCCAAACTGTTTTCGAAAAATGTAAGTTTTCCAAATATTGAAAAAATATATATATAATCAAACACGAAAAAATACAAAAGCACAACATTAGATATTGATCTCAGGTATCCCATGAAGAAAAAACTATTTAAAAGTAATAAAATGCAAGCGAGATATTTGTCAAGAACGCACCCATAGGTTTAATATTACCTTGCGAATATCTTCGTGTGACTAATTTTGTCTTAGAATTCATATCACTGTGACTTTTAACGCCTCAACTTTAATACTATAACTACCGTAACATCTTTGAAAATAAAATCTGTCTATACTGAATCTCGTCTTTAAAGAAAAATTTATATATTTTCAAGAGAAAGTATATCAACATTTATACCTGCTAAGATGGAAACCTGTTTAAAGCGGAATTTATTTCGGTTCTTTTCGGTTCAGTTTTCAAGGTTTTAATGAATCAATATCTGACAAAGCTCATTACGTATTCAATGATTACATACTTATTTTGAAAATACGGCTGTAAAACTTAGTAAAATTCTCGAGGTTAATTTTCTTTTTAAAGGGGGGGGGGGGGGGGTGGCATAATCCAGGTTTTCCCCGGATGCAAAAAATACTAGTTTTGGCCCTGTAACATAGAATTTACTGCTACGAATATACAGAAGTTGACATACACAATTAAATCTGCGAGGGAACATTTGAATAATCGGGGCAGAGCTTCGGTTTTCTCGGTTTTTAAGAAAAATGAAAAAAAAAATGTCTTATTTTTTAAATGGCATGCTACGCTTGCTACTGAATGTGTAAAAGAGTTGTAAATATGAAACTTGTAGAGAATTTCGCCCTCTTTAAGACTGTAATTCACAAATAATATGCTACGGCAACGGGTCTCGATATATTTAAAAAAATTAAAAAGTCAGTAAATTTTGTTGTTTTTTGGCCACAGAAAATTCTCCCTTAAGAAATTTTGTCGAAAACTTTGTTTTTTCCTGCTGCTCTCATTATAAACAAGTAAGGAAAAAAATCTTCAACCCGACCTTTTACAAGATAACGACCTTTTTTTTTGGTACATTTCTCCATGGACTAGTGGAATTATTATTTATTTTCTGATAAAAAACCATCCAACATTTCAACATTTAAATATCTGCTTTTATCACAAAAATACAAAACACGTCAGAAATACATATATAGGTATGTTTTTGTAAACCTGTTAAAAGTATTTTTTAAACTGTAAATTAATTTCAATCAGTAAAAGGATTTTTTATTCAGTATTTAATGTTATATGAAGCATAAAATTAACAAATAATAATTCTGTTAAATCCGATTATCGTTGCTTTTCAAATAATTAAACTTGAAACGAAAAACTAATTATCCTTTTATTAATAAAATTTAACGTATATCTCAAAAATAATAAATTACATTGTATCCTAACTCAGTGAAATAAACATAATCCTATTACGTTTCTTTAAAAATGCAAAATAAAAGTTAAGTAATTTTTAAAGGCATGTGTTAATGATGCAGTTAATTTTATTAAATATAACTTTTTATATGTTTTATGCTTTTAAAAATACGACTTGATAATAATATCAATGTTGTCTACTGGAAACTAATAAAATATTAATTGTGTTATGAAAACAATTTTATATGTATAATTCCCATTTGTTTTTATTACATTTATAAAAATGGCAAAAGTCACTGAAGTTATTAAAAACAATGTTTACAGATTATCTTATTGTTGAATGATTTTAAATAAAAATTGTTCAAATTACATTTCTGTTTTACAGTGTTTAGGGATTTTTCATTTTTTTTTTTTTTTTTTCAGAGGTAATAAAATTTTGTATTCATATCACATGCATAAAAAAATAGATCGCAACTTTCTTTAATCTTTATGGAAAATTAAAATAAGCATATAAAAAGAATCTTTCGTGGCGTGTTTTAATGATGTTTCTGTGCTACAAACATAATGAAATTGATATGAATATATGAGGTGCACTAAAAAGTGCTTTTTCTAGGGGTGCAGAGCATTTATAATTCATTTACAGAGTCACACAAAAGATTTCAGTTTCATTAAGGTCTATAAGAAAAAACTGCTCGCAGCTTATTTTAATTTTGTTGCACTATTTTAAACATGATGAAATAGATATACGTTACTGAGGTTTACTACAAGAGACTTACAGTATAATATGATGTGCTACACACTTTATTTCATTTACAAGGACACATACAAGGTTTCAGATAAAATACTGTATACGAAGTATTGTCTATGATGGATGATTGCTAAAAGTGCAGTCAGTAAAATTGTAGGCTTTATTAAGTTTAACAAAATTTTTGAATACTACATGTTATGTATAAATCCTATAGATCTCATAAAGGGCTAAGTAAAATAATTCGTAAGAAATACTGAGAATAAGCCTAAACTGCCCTAAAGTTTTTTTCCTTTTCTTTTCAACTGAGAAATGCATTTTCAAGCTCAACTATATTTAGAAATATATATTTTCAAAATATTAATATAATAATATACAAGGTTATGCAAAGAACTGGATACATATACGCTTAAGGATGATAATTTCTGGAATTGCGATTTTACTAGTTTATAAGCGTGTTTTCGCTTGAATTAAATTTTATCTTAATATGTGGCATGTAAAAAAAAATTGATGCAAATGTACAGGTCTGTACAAAAGAATTCAAATACATTTTCCTTAATTGATAGAAATTGCTTATGCTGAATTTTAGACTGCATTATGCTTTTTCTTATTATACTAATTTTTAGATTACTATATAGTATCGATATATAAAATCTACAGATTATATATAGAGCTGCACTGAAGCATAGCTTGGCCTTTCTCGTAATAGCTAAAATCTGGTTTTTAAATCTACTTTGCGTTTTCAAAAATATTTATTTAGATATTTTTCTTACCTTTTTAAACTACAAAGTTTTGTGAAAGTTTTCTGGGTTTGTTGGAAAGTGTTTCAAAACCTATGCTTTGGTACATGATTTTACTTTATTGTTTACTTTTTGAATTGTATTGCAATTCTTTTATTTTATTTTTTTGTCTGTTTTTTTTTTTTTTTTTTATGAGAGTACTTGTAATTTCGGCACAGGTTTTGAAATTCAAAGTGACAATTATTAAAACACATACATAAATTATGAAAATAATGCTACCATTGGTTTAACGTTAGTTTGTGCGTGTCTTCTTCTGAGTAGTGTAAGCTACAGGGTGTCTATATGTTCTTCAAAAATTAATAATGAGTAAACGGTGGTAGGTATTGACGATATTCTTGCAGGCAAGTAATGTGTGCGCCCTTTAGTGCACATCTTTGCATATATGCAAACAAGTGTTTTGAATTTAATAGATTTTTTAAATTCGTATATACCTAATTCACACCAGAAAATTAAAATAGCAATATCCGCTTTAATTAATAACAGACATTTCGTATTTAAATAAAGCGAAATTAACCATTGAAACTTTCTGGTGTAAAGTCAGATTTTATGAAATACGTAATTTCTAGAACGTATTCTATGATGGAAATTAAAGTGTTAAATGTCAAGTTTTATAAAGTAAATAATTATGTAAAATAAGGTATTTAGAGACATACTTATTAAAATATTTACTAATTTGCAATATTTTAGCACAAAACAGCCACATGACAGTAGTTTTTACTTGTATTGCAGATGTGCAACAGAAGAAAAGTTTAACGTATTATATGAAAAATATATCTTTGATTTTTTCATTATTTTTTCTGTGTAATATACCTTTCAGAGAATCATATATAATTTTTTCGAAACAAAATAAAAAATCGCCCATTTAAGGGTCAAGGTATCTGCCTAAGTTCGAAGCTGTTAAAAAAATGTAGCCAATACAATAAATACATATACTTTTAATTCATTAGAAATACAAAATTATGAAAAAATATAAAATCCTTACAATATGTGCATAACATTTTAAAACTTGGGGTTTTTTTTAACAATTTTTTGCAAAATTCCATGTTTACGCCAGACAGTGGAGACTATATTCAACTAAATATATTTCAATTTCCTTTGTACTAGATACTACCAATACACTTACCTATGCACAGAAGTAAGGGTTTTACTATATCTTCGAAATATATAGCAAAATATATCATAAATATTCAGCGGGGTACGACATTTTGTATGACAGGAACAAAAACATTAGTACAACATCTCGACAATTAAGGGCGCTATTGTAGATAATTCTATGGAATAATTCCATATGGCTGACACATTGTAAGATTTGTATACTGAAACATTAGCGAATACTGTATGTACATGTTTTTGTATCCAAAGCTTGCGTTGTGTGAGCAATATGGAATTATTCCACGGAATTCTAGTATCGCCGACTATTGTCCAAATTTTGAGTTAATTTTTTTGTTGGTGTCGTACAAAATCTCGTAACATGCTGAATATTTATCTGCAAACCGTTTGTCTCTCCGACCTATGGATCTTTTTTAACGCGTTTTACTTTCGCACCGAGCTTTTGAAACACGCTGTACGTACAGATGCAAACATCACCCTCATTAATTTCTTATTCTTCACAGCTTTCAGCAAATCGTAACACGTAGCTATCTGAATCCTCAGCTTTAAACCTAGGCACTCTTTGAAAGTCTAATGCATGTTTGTTTAGATGATATACACTGGTTTCCAAAATTAAGGACTAATCACAAAATGTTAATTTTCAAGTACGCGAATACTCAAAAGGAAATAACATAATTCGAATAATTGCTATCTCTACAGCACAGCTAGTCTATATAACTTCTCATTCATGTCATACATGGTCACAAGTGTCACAGTCACTACGGTGAAGCAAAAAAATAGGAAATTCCATAAATCTCATTATGAGTCTCAAACTATCACTATATGTTTCTCCACTGAGACGTCACTGTGACTGCTGCTTTGTGACGAGTCACCATGTGACTTTACAATGTAGTTACATTGTGACTCTCATGAGACTGTCATCTGCAGACTCAATTTCAAAGTCATTGTGATAAGTTACCAAATAATGTCACATTAAAGTCACATGATGACCTTCAGGTGACAGAGAGACTACTGTGAAGTCACCATTGTGCTCTTTTGGGAAAAGTCATCATGTGATTATAATGTGATATTATTTGGTGACTTATCATAATGCAACTTTCATGATGACTTTGAAATTGAGTCTAAAAATGCACTCACATGAGAGTGACAATGTAACTACATTGTAAAGTAACCTGGTGACTCGTCACAAAGCAGCAGTCACATTGACGTCTCAGTGGAGTCCCATATAGTGATCATTTGAGACTCATAATGAGACGTGTGGAATTTAATATTTTTGTTTCACCGTAGTGACTGTGACACCTCTGACCATGTTTGACATGAATGAGATGCTATATGGACTAGCTGTGCTGTAGGGATAGTAGTTATTTGAATTATATTATTTCCTTTTCAGTATTCGCTTACTTAAAAATTAGCATTTTGTGACTGGCCCTTAATTTTGGACACCAGTGTAGTATAAGCTTCCAAACAGCAGAATACGGACTCGTAATGTGGCGGCTTTTATCGCGCCGATAACTTGCAGCTACCCCTAACTACTTCTTGTAAATTTTGTGCATCATCCGTCATTAGTGGAGGTATGTCTAAACAGTCATTATGTTTAACTGTATCAGTTTGCTTGAATGTGTTTAGAAAGCTTTCGATTGCTAATGGGTCATTCTCCAAAAAGTGCACCATTCCAGCCACAAAGAATTTTTTTCAGTATTTGACATGAACATTTTTGAATTAATTTATGTTTTCCATTGAATGTGAAAAAAGACTAAATGTGCTGCGTGCATGCATTTTTTATAATTACATTACATTTTTTATTTCTTAGTACACAGTACGTGAGATCTCACCTACGTGTCATGTCGCACACCCAATGTTACTAAGAAAAATGCTTGATTACTTATTTAATTGAAAATAAGATAGTTAAATAATTATTATTCTAGCTACTACCATCTCAAGAGGAAAGTAACTTAGCTTATTTAATTACTTTCTTTGTATTTTTGTTTGGTTTCTGAGTACGAAAAGGAGTGTCACACAATAAATTTTCACCTCCATGAACCAAGCATTAAATTGCATTTTCATGATAAAAAAAAATAATAATTATCAACAGATTTTGTTTCCCATGATGCTAAAGTTAGCCAGCAGGTATATTTGCTGTTGTTAAATTATAAGTCAGAAATTTGTCTTTATACTCAGGTATTAGATTTTGTTAGAAAAAAGCAACCATGGTTATTGGAGATTCTCACATACGTGAACTGTAATTCAAGGTGATTAAATCAACAGTAAGATATTTGCTTATATATTGTTTATGTAATTATATCAACAGATAATGATTTAAAGAACCAAAAAAAAAAAAATTCTAAAAAAACTAAATATGTAGTTTAATATTTAGAGTACGTTCATCACCTCCGTGAATCTATTAATTTTGAAAATGTATATTATATATATTTCAGAGAAAAATGCTTATCAAGAATTTACAGTGACTGTAAATCAAAAAAGTTTATTTCAAAATTTTAAAAGAGAAAAATTTAATAATATATAAAAGATGGGTGGTGAAAAGAAGCTCCATATGGGATATGAATTTTTTGTGTTTTTTTTATACATATTCATTCCAAATAAATTCATTATACATTCTTATATAGAATTACTCCTTAG
Organism: Maratus speciosus; assembly: GCA_963932465.1. Lineage (NCBI taxonomy): Eukaryota > Metazoa > Arthropoda > Arachnida > Araneae > Salticidae > Maratus > Maratus speciosus. Next base: position 368,429,427 of record OZ010794.1, on the reverse strand, counting down.
TTATATATCTAATAGAATAATTAGTTTTTTTGCGATTTATCTCATTACACAAACATAACTGTAGCATAAAGTTCTCCTCCGTGAATGATGTTAATAAAAAAATTGTGTTTTTGAAAAAAAAAAAAATAAAGATGATGTAGCTGGGCCATTGCTGATTTTTACTTGCAGTAAGCGATAAGTTTAAAAAAATTATAACATTTGTCTTGAAATACAAAAATTTTTTACGGATGTCCACGTTTAGAAGAATGACCCTAATATGGAAAAGAGAGATTTTCTGAATTTGTGGATGAAGAGCGATTACGTTAATCCCGGTAGATGATCACAAATTTTCTTTCTTCTGCTGAAAGCACTCTATCATACTACTTGCAAAAAAAAAAAAAAAAAAAAAAAAAGGATTTAAAGCCTATTTCTCAAAGAAGGTATAGTGACGTTATAGACACCTTGCAGAATCAAAATTTTGAAAGAGATTTTGTTAAAGACAAAACAAAAATTGATTTTTTTTTTTCCCTTTCAAAAAAAAAAAAAAAAAAAGGATTATTTTTTTTTCATAAAATGTTACCTTCAGGGTGTATATGAACTCAGATCTGAAGTTTTAGGGATAGTAAAATGTATCAAAACAAACGACTTTCATAAAGTAACGAGATTCGCAACAAACATACTCAATAAAAAATATTTGATAATATATTAATTATAAATATATTGTCCAAGCCAGTCTTGTACAGTCGTGGAAAAAAAGTAAATACCCCTTACTAACTCTACAAAAAATTATCGTAGAAGAAAGTGACTGGTATCACAAGATTGGTAATAAAGTCTACTTTTAAATTATGTATATAAAATTTGCTTAGTGGGTCATCTACATATTAAAACGAACCATAACTTTGTTTTTGTTTTTTTCAATAGCCGTACACAATTCTGACAATATATATGAACTCTACACCTTTCAATTAGCCTAAAAACAAGTTTTTATGCAATTCGTACGATAAGTTTCCAAGAATTTAATTATTTTAAAACGAGCATATTTTAGGAGCTGTATCCAAATTGAAGTTCCGTACTCGATTGTTGACCGAGAGAGATTCTTGATCAAGGCATCTTAAGCGCCACTCAAGCAGTCAATGAAGACTGCTAGATTGCAGAATAATATAAGAAATTTCAAAATATCTACTCATTTCTATCATAAAAAAATAAAAAAATATCATTTGGCCCCTTAAACCATCATTTTGCCGTTTTTAAGCATAATTTGAAAACTATTTGGAAGAAAAATGTGAAATTTTGGATTTCCATAAAGTATGGACTTGATAAATCTAAATCCATCAAAAAATTGTAGGTTACTATTCATAATTTTTTCAAATATTAATTTCATAATTAATATCATAAAATTATAAAAATTGCAAACTTAACGTATTTATGTTTGGTTATTTTAGTATTATTGTTACACAAAAAATTAGCACAATAGGAGAATAATTTCAGGCGATATTAATAAAAATATGAAAATGTAATTTAACATTAGAAGCAATAATTTTGAATGTTTATAGTTCAAAACCTTATTCAAATGACTTGAAATTTGGTATCTATTCATAGTTTGAACCGAAGATTTGAAATATCTTGTTAAAATTGGGTATTGCAATCGAAAAAAATGATGGGTGAAAAAAAGTATGTTTGGGTTCGTTTTAATATGTAGATGGCCCCCTAAGCAAATTTTATATACATCATTTAAAAGTAGACTTTATTTCCAATCGTTCGGTACCAATAACTTTCTTCTACGATAATTTGTTGAGGAGTTAGTAGGGGGTATTTGTTTTTTTTTTTTCCACGACTGTACTATAGCTGTAAAAATAATAACATATTATAAAGATTTTTTCCACACGTTTACGTTGTTTTATGTGAAATATGATCATATTAGAAGAAGTGGTGTAAATGGCTATTATCTGTGTCTCTAATCATAACAGAGGTATACTATCTATAATCCGGAATGTATAGCTTTCAGTATGGTATCACTCATCAAATTACTGTGCTCTTCCTACATTTACCACTACGACATCATATTTTAAACAAAACAAAGTTCATGTGACGAAGCTCTTGTTAAAATATCTTCATTATCAAATTGTCAACGGAAATTATTGTTTAACTTGTAGTGACACACATAGTATTTTTGACTGAATAAGAGGATTGATTCCCTTGTTTTCTATACAAAATCTAATTTTCTTGACCGGAATTATCATATTTGAAAGTTGTGTTGGTCACTTGAAAACCCCCTATATATTATATCAATATAAATGAGCTCCAATTAACTAGCTTTTTAAAATCTCAATAGTGATTGTCTCGAAAAATTGAAATGGGTTCTAATTTTTTACTTATTGGGGATGCGTAGGCCATATAAATTTAATAGAAAAAGAAAAGTGTCCAGTTAAACTGATGGCATTGAGCTCACAGGCTATTCACGCTAATTGTGTATTATACTCTTATTTCAAAAAATAATGCCCCTCGAAAAATAAAAAAAATCGACAAAAAAATTATATAAATTAAGGGGATTAGCTCCCCAATCCCACCCCCCTTTATACTTAACCAATGAACCTATAAATCTAATCAGGGAAGCGCCTTATCAGAATAAACCGGTATACCACATTTAAAGAAAATTGGAAAATTCTGCATGAAAACCCATCTATCTAAATTAAGGGTGAGATTAGCTTCCCCATACCCACCTCCTCCATTATATTTAACCAATGAACCTTAAAATCTAATCAGGGAAGCTTATCAGAATAAACCGGTATACCACATTTGAAGCAAATCGGATAATTCTGCATGAAAAAATCTTTATCTAAATTAATGGAGGATTATCCCCACATTTTCCCCTTTATTCTTAACCAATGAACCCCCGAAACTACTCAGGGAAGCGCTTTTTCAGAATGAACCTATATCCAAAATGTGAAGCAAATAGGTTATTTCTAGCAAGAGTTATCGCATTATGTTCATACATACGTACGTACATACAGAATCTTCGGGCACATTATCTCTCAAGCTTTGATAGCCTGTGAGCTAAAAATTATTCAAAATAATGTTGGAATTAAAAAAAGTTTTCATAAAAGTCCTGCCATTTATTTTCTAAAGTAACACTTTTTGAATTTTATATGATATTTGCGACTTATAAGTCATAATTAATTCCTGCATGTTTCCACATGGTACAACAGTGAAATCTCTATTTTTTTTACAACTGAAACCTACCGAGTTATACCTTTAATTTTACGAAACGTCGGAGGTTTCCGGTACTAAAATCATGTTTATTGGATTTTCGTGTGAGAAAACTCTTAAATTTTCCTGTAGATTGCTTACATTTCTATTAAATACTTTGAAGGAAACACGTTGGTAATATGTCTATAAATACAGACATGATTCGGGTAACATAATGAATTATCGAATTCAGGTATTACAGGCTATATCTCAAGATAAAGAAAATGAAACTATAACTTTTAATATATTTCAGTATTTATTAATTTTATCTTTCATACAGAAAAAAATGCATTCGCTATACAAAATCTTTTTGAATTCAGTTGCAATATAACAATATTATTGTAATAATAATACCAAATGTTTCTTATTAGTTGATATCTTGTTGTATTAAATAAAGCTAACAACGATCTGGACGTAAATATGTATGGAACTTTAAATTATATTAGGTAGAAAATGAAAAAAAAATCATTAATATTCTTAACATATTACTAAAGGTATTATGTAACAAATATTCATATATGCGTATTTCATTCTTATGAGAGTTTAAAGAATTACTGATTGAGAGAAATATCATCTATGTAGTTAATTAATATAATAATACATACTTTTAAATTTGTTTATATTTCTTGCAAGTTAATGAGATTTTCGTTTTTCATGCTTGGAAGATGTCTTTTCATATTTTTCAGAATTATACCATGTGACGAGATAAACTGTTACAGTGTTTCTTTGTTTTTCTATGTCTAGCTATCCATAAGAATAGCTCAACCCGAAACCAGCATTGCTAAAAATCTCATAGTAGTAATCACTACATTATAAAATATTTATATAACATTTCTACTATAATTTTTCTGGTTAACAATCGGCTGTTAAACCAACGATCATTTTCTTTAAATTCACGATAAAAGTATTCCATCAAAAATTATTTTTTTATATTCGTCTTAGTAAGAACCAAAAGAATACATATAAGATATGTTTAGTAAATCGTATAGAGGGTTTATGCAGTTTTTTCTTGTTATTACGATAATGTTATACATAAATTTTGGAGAGCGGCATCGTCTAGAAAATCTTATCGTCCGCCAAAAATTTATCCACAATCCATTTTCCATTACTTGAATAATCTCATATATTTACAGAAAATATAAGTTTTATTTCCATAGTTCTAACTCAGATATGAATTTTATTGCAGCGTCGTACAATGGAACTTGATGAAAAGAAATGAATAAAATACTCCTCTTCTGAAAAATTAACATCGTCGCATATGGCATTAAAATTTATTTTCCAATTTTTGTTTCTATTATTTTACTTTTTTTACAAATTTGCAATTAGTTTTGCTGATAAGAATGGTGTAATTGAAATCCTACTTACTAAAATTAGTCTTCATTTTCTCTTCTTTTACTATGGATGCTGTTTGAAATGTAAGCAACTGATAAACTTTCATTCATTATAAACAGTAACAGAATATAGGCTAGGCTTATCCTATATTATACTTGTTTAAATAAATATAGTTTATGTTTACTTTTCTCAGCAGCGCAGGTTAGCTTGTAGTAATTAAACTTGACCATTAAATAAATAAGGCAGCATTACATTTCAAGTATATTAATATCAGGACTTCACGTGAATATTTTTACATTGATCTCGACAGAACAGCATACATAACCTTTACAAAACACAATCAACACTCAACTAGGCCATTTTCGTTCAACTTGGATTTAAACGACCATTTACACTAGGGGTGCACAACCTTTTTAAGAGAAGGGCCACTTACAAAAAGTTCTGGGCTGTCGAGGGCCACGCCAGTAACACAGAGAGATTTCTATTTCAGGGAGATGATCTGCGGCATGTAATTATATAAAATATATATGGTTTCAGAGGGGAATGGAGTTTTACCCCTCTAGGTTCCCCTAACCAGTCAACATATCTAATTCAGTTGGCAAAGATAGATCAACAGATTACGTTTGTATATATAACAGATATAACAAAGATTATTTAGAAGGAGTAATAATATTCCTTGATTTTATTCGTGGAAGTAAATTTTGTTTTATTAAAAGTGCTAAAAAACAAACATTGGCATGAAAGTGGCTAGTGCCGAAAAAAAATACGACCTTTAAGAACGAAGAAGGGAGGAGGAGCCGATCAACGAAATTTCGATTTTTCTTCGCCTGATCAACGAAATTCGCGGTTTTTCCTCCCCCGATCAAAGAAATTTGCGATTTTTCCGCTCCTGATCGTCAAAATTCGCAATTTTTTCGTACCAGATCGACAAAATACGACATCTTTCCGTACCTGATCGATGAAATTCGCGAATTTTTCGCTGCCGACCTACGAAATTCGCGATTTTTCGGATCCCGATCGACAAAACACGTGATTTTTTTTCTAGACCTATTAACGAAATTTCCTATTTTTTCACCCCTGATCGACGGAATTTGTGATTTTTCCGTGTCCAATTGACGAAATTTCTCTCAATAAACTGCCCAAATTCGCAATTTTCCCGAAATCCATCAACGAAATTTTCAATATTTTCTCGAATCATCAAGAAAATTCGCAACTTTTCCGTACCTGATCAGCAAAATTTGCGATTTTTTTACACCTCATCGACAAAATTCGCCAATTTTTCTTGCCCGACGAACGGAATTCGCAATTTTTCGGAGCCCGATCGACAAAATTTGCAATTTTTCGGAGCCCGATCGACAAAATTTGCTTCTGATTGACAAAATTTGCGATTTTTACGCACCCGAATAAAGAAATTCACGATTCTTAACTCATCCAGACGAAAGTTGTAACGTTTCCCGCGGTAAATTAACGAAATTTGCAATAAACAGACGAAAAAAGCCATTTTTCCGTATCCCAGCACCGAAATTTGAAATTTTTCAGCTCCTCATTGACAAAATTTCTGATATTTCCTCCCCCGATCGACAAAATTCGTGATTCTGAACTGACTGACGAAAATGCAATATTTTCCCGCTGCAAATTGACGAAATTCGCGATTTTTTCTCGTGACTGACGAAACTCACGATTTTTCCGTATCCGATCAAAAAATTTTGCAATTTTTCCACTAATCATAAAAAAAAATTGCAAATTCTTCCGGGCATCATCAAAATTGACGATTTTTTCGTGACCGATCACGAAATTAGCGATTTTTCCGAGTCTGATCGATCGACAATACTCGCGAATTTCCCGTGTCCCGTCGGCGAAATTTGTTATTTTTTCCAGTCCTCATCGACAAAATTTCGATTTTTTGCGTCTGATCAACCAAATTCGCGATTTCTCCGAGCCTCACTAACAAGATTCGCTATTTTTCCATACCCAATAAACAAATTCGCGATTTTTAACTGGCTGGTGAAATTTACAATTTTTTATCGCGACAAATTGACGAAATAAACGATTTTTTACTGAGACCTATGGACAAAAATTGCAAATTTTCCTGTTATAAATGGAAAAAATTCGCGGGCCACCTGTCAACCCATCGCGGGCCGATTTTGGCCCGCGGGCCACAGGTTGTGCATCCCTAATTTACACCCTATTGTTTTTTTTACCTTTCGATAGCTTTATAAGATCCCACGTACGATTCTTTTTGCGAGAAAGCATCTCTTCTTAGATTGCTTCGAACCATTTCTTCTTTTCATCAGGATTTAGAAAATTCAGTTCTTTGAAAATAGCAGGTTCTTTCACTGCTTCTGATGTAAAATACGTTAATTTTTCTGGCGGTTTTCCTTTATTAATTCTATGAGATCTTCTTGGTTCCAATGGTGTCGGAGATTATTTCTTCATAATATTTGAATTTTTTTAGATGTTTCTTCATTCACTTTTTCTTCTTCATTCTCTATTTGTTTTGGTGAAACTACTGTAATTTCCTTGTCGGAAGTTGTGTCTTCAATGAATCTGACTGTTCTACTTATAATTACATTACGATCAGATATTAAATTCCGATATCCTTTAGTTTTGTAATCATAGCCAATGGTAATTCACACGTATAATATAAGATAAGCCTATCCTATGTTCTGTTACTCTTTATTAGTCCAGGCAATAGGGAATTTTACATAGCAAAATTAATGGTAGTTCTGGAAATCGGCTTCTTTATGTTTTTTGGGTCGTTGAATCCGAATTTGTAACTTCCCACCAAAATTTCCTCCGGCAATCCCCCAAATTTTGGTAAAAAGCTCCGCAAAAAAAGTTTTTATAAAAAAAATCAATTTTTTTATTGTATTAGGGGAAAAGTATCTAGAAATTCAGAAAGTAGACAAAATTTGCAACAAATTAGATATATGACATTATGACTGAGGATGAAGGGGAAAGGGGGATCTGCCTCGGAACATGCGCACGGTGCTGCGTGGACTAAGTTGCGCAATTCCACTTAACCACTCACACGTTTACATTCGCCCTCCCATCTCCCCTCCAAACTTTCCTTATAAGGTTTACTTTAAGTTTTTTGGGTCGCTGAATCCGAATTTTAACTTACCCCCAAAATCCTCCCCCCCAAAACACCCCGAAAATAGTTGTTATTAACTTAAATTTCTTATTGTTTTAGGGAAAAAGCATTACAAAATTCAGAAACTAGACAAAATTTGCAACAAATAGGATATATGACATTATGACGTAGGATAAACGGGGAGAGGGGGGGCTGCCTCGGAACATTCCCCGTGCGCTTTTCTCAAAAACCAAATTTTTTCAGAAAATCTATTTTATGGGGGGTTGCCCGGTGAAATTTTAACGGGAAGTTACAAATTCGGATTCAGCGATCCAAAAAACATAAAGTGAGCAGAAATCCAGAACTAGTATAAAATTTTCCAGGTAAAATCCCCTATTGCCTGGACTTAATAACTTAGTGCACGTAGAGCCGCAGTGCATATTCAGAGGCAGCCCTCCCCCTCCCGTTCATCATACGTCCTAATGTCATATATCTTATTTGTTGCAAATTTTGTCTAGTTTCTGAATTTCGTAATGCTTTTCCCCTAAAACAATAAGAAATTTAAGTTAAAAACAATTATTCGGGGGAAAAATTTTTGGGGTAAGTTAAAAATATGGATTCAGCGACTCAAAAAACTTAAAGTAAACCTTATCGAGAAAGTTCGGAGGAGCGATGGAAGGGCGAATATAAACGTGTGAGTGGTTAAGTGGAATTGCGAAACTTAGTCCACGCAGCACCGCGCGCATGTTCCGAGGCAGATCCCCCCTTCCCCTTCATCCTAAGTCATAATGTCATATGTCTAATTTATTGCAAATTTTGTCTACTTTCTGAATATCTAGATACTTTTTCCCTAACACAATAAAAAATTATTTTTTTAATAAATTTTTTTAATAAAAACCTTTTTTGGGGGCATTTTACCAAAATATGGGGGATTGCCGGGGGAAATTTTGATGGGAAGTTAAAAATTCGGATTCAGCGACCCAAAAACATATAGTAAGCCTTTTTCCAGAACTACCATTAATTTTGCTAGGTAGAGCCCCTATACGGTCTCTATTGCCTGGACTATATAATGAATGAAAGTTTATCAATTGCTTACATGAAATGCTCATGATATCAAGGCATTTCTATAATCTAATTTTGTATATATCGTAGATCCCCAAATATGGTCAGCAATAACAAAAAGTGTCAGGCCCGTTGATAATACAGGGTCAGTACAAATGATGGACTCGATTTTAAAAAATCATATTTTCGAAACTACTGCACATATTAAAATACGTGATGCATGAATTTAAAGAGGAAGTACCAAGTTTGTTTCAGTTACAAATGTTTGGTGTGTGGCCCTCTTGTTACATGGCATACGTCCAATCCATAATCCAGTTCGTTTCAAACATTTTGTAACCTCATTCTGTCAATGGTTCTGAATGCTGTACAAATGCGTTCTTTAAGTTCTGGCAGCGTCAAAAGCATCATGTAGCCGTTGTTTCTCTCAATCTGTGGGTTTACATCGTGCTTTTTCTTAACTTCTGGGAACCTCGAAATAACAAGGGACATGCAGACATTGTATATATTTTCAAAGGAATGATATTAATAATACACTACATAAATTATAAGTTATATATATTGTATAAGACTGAATAAATTTGCATATATGTAGCATAAATGTATATAGGAATTCAGTGTAATCCCACTGTTTCACAAGATTCTCGAAAATTTTCCGTTACATTGAGAAATAATTTCAAAAAGAACAAATTACAATCTTACCTTACCGACCAATTGTTTTAAGGTGTTTGCGAAAACTAATTCTTTCTTGAGTAAAATTACCCCCCCCTCCGATCCACCCATGTTTCCTGCTCGTAAAATTCGGTTGAGACGCTATACTGCTACCTGATTGTAGTTTTCTGAACATTTTTATTGTTTTTCCTTCTTAATGTTTTCGAAAATAAGGAAAATATTTTCAGATTTGTAATTACGAAATCATCTATGCATCAGAAAACGTTTCTGGAATGTTTTATAATTATAAATCTGTTTTTTGCTCTTTAACCCTTTCAGGGGTAAGTTACTTATATTCGTAAAATGTTGGAATAATTTAATGACACCAGTATTTACAAGAAAATTTATTTGTAAACAAGTAAAAGTATATTTTCGCGTGCTTAATAAACCTGAAAAATTCTGGTGCCAATGTGGCAATTAGGGATTAAAATTATGTGATGCTATAGCAACATCACCGCCCTTCAAGGGGTTAAAATGTCAATAAGAATGTGCGTTTAAAGCAAATCATTTCTCTATGCAATGCTAAAGAAACATGTAAATATTACCCAATAGCTTATTCAAAACTGGAATTTGAATTTTACAACCTATACAAAGACATAAAATAGGATTTTCGTAATGTTCATCATAAAACGTTTTGTGTATCTTGCACTACAATGTTCATTATCAAACATTTTATGTATCTTGTACTACAACGTTTATTATAAAACGTTTTGTGTATCTTGAAGTACAATGTTCATTATAGGAAGAAATTTCTATAAACATAAAAAATGTTCTGAAATATCTTGTCAAAAAAGATAAGAAAAAATACCAATAATTTCTCTTTAAATTAAAAAAAAAATAAACGGTTTATTTTAAGATAAGCTTAATATCTTGATAAAAAAATAAAATACAGCCTAAACAAAAGATTTAATAAATGTTTCAGACAGAAACAAAAAGAATATTTTTGAAATAAAAACATAAATCGTAGTGCCAAAATATTAGTTGGATGACCAAAACACATACCTTTCTTTTAGTGCTACGTTGACAGACATGACAGCATTTTGGAAAAAAAAACTCCTTATCATCTTTTCAAAATCTGCTGTCAATTGAAGATTAATAATCCTGTCACCGAATGAAATATTTATTTTAACAGAACTAAGCCCAAATCATTTATTTTTTTTAGTCAACATTGTGTTCTTTAAAAGAATTATTTTATATGTCTTTAATATTGTAAAGAGAAAAAGAAAAATACGATTACGAGAGTCAAACACATATAAACTGAATTCTAATTTTTAACACTTTCCAACATAGTTGGAAAGTGTTTATCGATTCGGTTTGTCTGTCCATCTGTCTTTCCAAGATGTAACTCGCGTAAATATACTCGGATTTACATGCAATTGACATAAGTTAATGATGTCTACCATGGCATGTTCGGTATTGAATATGAATAATGTAGCATTAACAGTTCATTTGCAGGGGCACTCAAAAGAATTCCATTACATTATGGTCTATGGGGAAAAATCGTCTGCAGTGTGTTTTAATGCCATTACGCATTTACAAATGTATTTAAATTCTTATCAATAACTGAATTTCACTACAAGATTATTATTCTAGAATAGGGTGTGCATAGCGTTTATCGTTCATTTACAGGGACACGCAAAAGAAATCGGTTACAGTACTGCCTTTGAGCCATAATTGCTAGAAGTGTGTTTTAAATTTCGGTATTTGCTGTTAAATTTAACTAATCTCTCTCATTTTAATCGTTGTGTATAAATTCTATACCTCGTATTCAGGGCTGCACAAAAGAATTCAGGTACCATTCTCCCTGTTATAGGAAACTGTTCAAGGGGAATTTTCAACTGTAGCATGTATTTCCTAAGTGAACTAAATTTTTGCATGCGTATGGCCTGTAGATGCAAATCTATATATCATATATACAGGGCTGCTCAAAGAATTCGGATAACTTTCCGATTTTAGATGAGAATTGCTGAAATCGGGTTTTTAAATGTGTTATATGTGTTTTCAAATGATTCCATTAGAAATCCTATTTCAGCTTATTAATCCGTCAAGTTTTGCAACATTATTATAGAGTGTGTTGGAAAGTGTTAATTAATCTATGCTTGGTGCAAGATTTTTTTCTTTCTTGTTTAATCCCTAACGAACTAAAGGAGCCTCAACGGAAACATCACATTTACACGACCAGTGTCACTAACAATTTTTTTTTTCTGGTAGCAGCTTTTCTTTCTTTCTTTTTTTTATCATTTATTTGCTGAAATTTTAAGATTAGATGAGGTGAAAATTTCTGTGGAAAATTATTGGTGCTAAAACTCAAGGATTTTTTATCTATATACACTGGTTATCAAAAATTAAGGAAAAGTCACAAAATGCTAATTTTTAAATACGCGAATACTCAAAAGGAAATAATATAATTCGAATAATTACTATTCCTGCAGAACAGCTAGTCCATATAACATCTCATTCAGGTCACACATGGTCACAAGAGTCACAGTCACTACGGCGAAGCAAAAAATAGGAAATCCCATACGTCTCTTTTATGAGTCTCAAATGACTACTATATGTGACTCCACTGACAGGTCACTGTGACTGCTGCTTTGTGGCGAGTCACCAAGTGACTTTACAATGTCATTTCATTGAGACTCTCGTGTGACTCTCATCTGGAGACTCAATTTCAAAGTCATTGTGAACGTTGCATTATGATAAATCACCAAATAATGTCAAATTAAAGTCACATGGTGACTTTTCACCACTTTTCACAGTGGTGACTTCACAGTAGGGTCTCTGTCACCATTTGACAAAGTCATGCGACAGAAAGTCACCATGTGACTTTAATGTGACTTTATTTGGTGATTTATTATAATGCAACGTGCACAATGACTTCGAAATTGAGTCTCCAGATGAGAGTTACACGAGAGTCTCAATGAAACGACATTGCAAAGTCACCTGGTGACTCGTCACAAAGCAGCAGTCACAGTAACCTGTCAGTGGAGTCACATATAGTAGTCATTTGAGACTCATAAAAGAGACGCATGGAATTTCCTATTTTTTGTTTCGCCGTAGTGACTGTGACTCTTGTGACCATGTGTGACCTGAATGAGATGTTATATGGGCTAGCTGTTCTGCTGAGATAGTAATTATTCAAATTATATTACTTCCTTTTGAGTATTCGCGTATTTAAAAATTAGCATTTTGTGACTTTTCCTTAATTTTTGATAACCAGTGTAGTATGCTTAATACTTGATTTTATACACGAGTATTTTTGCGCATAAAATAAGTTGTGGCAAAGAATCATATTTGGAAAAAACCCATGTACACCGGGAGCCGACAGCACAGACAATCACCTCATCGAGTTCACGGTTGAAATTCTAGGAATAGTTAAAACTTGATTGGCATATTAAAATGCAATCGGTCTTGCCGAGTCATATCTTGGTGGAAAACAATTGAAAACCTGATTTTAGAGGCTAACTCGTAGGTTTACCATTGTGTTTTCCTGCACGAAAAGGTATGAAAACATGGACGACTGACAAGGAAGGTCTCCATACGGGCATATTCAGAAAAATCTGATAAAATTACAGAGTTTTCTTCTCATGTGGATATATATGTTTATAAAAATTTTTTTGGCGGAACCCTGATAGAACGTTCGTAAAAAAATAATAAAAATTTCGTTTATTTGGCGATTTATCATCGGTTGGCGATGAAATGAAATTTCGAAAATTACTTTTTTATGTCGAATACTCTTTAAGATAAAAATGTTTCATATTGAAATTTTTTAAATAAATTTAATGTAAATAACTTTAGTTTTGTCAGTTTTAGTTTAATTTAACTATAGTTTTGTCATATATATATATATATATATATATATTTACAATGAAAGTTAAATATCAAATTTTAGGAATTAAAACAAAATTAAAAATAAATTAGAATTAATTCAATATCTCAAAATTAAGTCCAGTGGACACTGTCGATTCAATTTTGTTGCTATGGAAACGACGAATTCTTTGACATTGAAATGAATAACTGGTAAATGAATCTTGCCTTTATTTTGGAATACGCTTAAATATAACGTATTTTTTATGTATGAAATTGTTTTTAAAGTAATAAAATTAAATAACAAGCAACATAAATATGTAATACGAAAAAATGTATTTTTTAAACTCTCTCATTGTTTATGTTTAAATTCATTAAATACATTTTACACGCATTCTAAAAATTAATTAACAAAAAAATTTCAAGTGCATTAAAATCGTTTGCTTTTGGTGAGGAAAACTACTGCTCGCCAAATCGCGTGATGCTTTCGTCTTTTCGCGCCAAATACTCGAAGGTATTTTATTTTTTTACAGACTTTCTACTATAATTCCACCGCTAAATTTGACTTATCCTTTATTACATACATAAGTAGTTTAATTGGTATTTTTCTCAAAATATTCTGAGTATGCCCAGTAAGGAGACCTTCCTTGTGAGATCAGGAAAACTCAATTCTAAACCTACAAGGCAGCCGCTAAAATCAGGTTTTCAGGTGTTTTCCATCAAGATATGACTTGGCAGACCGATTGCATTTTTATATGCGAATCAAGATTTAACTAATCCTAGAATTTTATCCGTGAACTCGATGAGGTGATTGTCTGTGCTGTCGACTCCCGGTCTAATGGGGACAATAAGAATTTATTGCTGCGAATATAATTGTATTTGTTGGCGAAGGGATACATTTATTGAAACCAGCCGATCCAAGCGGCGCTGCCCAAGTTAAACATTCCCGATGCACTTCCCAGAGAACAAATACAGAACAAAGGTAAAAAATGTATTTTTGATAAGCACGTTAATAGATTTTTTTCTCTATTTACTATATTTTCCCCACACTTCCCACCAACCACACAAAAAAGTTATTTTCATATGAGCCGTATATGCCAGTGGTTAATCACAAAATATTTCTATATTTATAGAAACCTTTTCTATTTTGATTGTTTCAGAGTTTAAAGAGGCAGTTCGATTACATTTTATGTTTAATTCATGTTTCATTTCTTTATTGTTTTATTTATGAAGTTTAATTTCGTTTGAAAATGTATATACAAAATATTACACGGGAAACAAAGAAAGTTGAATTATTAATATTGCTTTCTGTCCAAATGGGTTAATCTTCCGTAATTCAGTTGCACGCATATTTAAAAAAAATCATACTCCGGATTTATTTCAAAAACCATAAAGAATCATTAAATAAAGATAGAGTTTTCAAACAAACTGTATTTGAAAGTATATTTATTACTATTCGACGGCGGACGGCATAAAAATTTAAATTGTGTGATATTTAAAAGTTAAGGATTTTGCAATAAAACGAAATTGATTGTTTAGGTCGTTGCCAGTATCGAAGCTTTATTTATGGAAATGTTTTTTCTTCAAAATATACGATGTGTTTCTGAATGAATATCGGGCTTTTAACGCTTTGCAGTATCTATTATATACAACTTAAAATTATACTTAATACCTAAAATGAAAGAGCAACTCAAGCAATTTATTGGTACCTGTGCATGCACATGCGCACGCGGTGTTTCTTCCGTCATCCGTTAGAAAGCGCTACTTACAAAAATGGCGACTAGTGAACAGAAAGCATTTTGTGTTCTGCAGTTTGCAAAGACCGAATCTGTAGTTACTGTGCAACATTCGTTCTGGATTAAGTTCAGATGTGATCCCCCAAGTGATAATAACATCCGCAGATGGCGTCATCAGTTTGAAAATACCGGCTGCCTTTGCAACAATTACCCCATAAACACTAATCAACGTTTGGAAAGAACTGGGCTATCGACTTCATGTGTGCTTTGTGACGAAAGGTGCTCACATTGCACACTTGTAAACTTGCAGGTAAAACTGTTTGAGTTGCTCTTTTATTTTAGGTAATAATTATAATTTTACGTTTTATTTAATAAATACTAACAAGCGTTAAAAACCTGATATCCATTTAGAAACACCTTGTATATACAACATTTAGGAAATCATGTTATTTTAGGTAGCTTTCATTACAAAAAGCTACCTATTGCAGCCGTTCGGAGGAAAGCGATTTCAAAAAATTTTGGTATATTTTCATCGATCATGACCCCCAGACACCGAAACCACCCTCCGTTCAAAAGTTGATATATATATATATATATATATATATATATCTGACCTTTGTCATACTGTAACTCTCGAATTTATGAACCGATTTGGATGTAATTCGGTATGTACATAGTGCATACCAATGTCTCGACCGAGTTCGTTGGCCAGCTTCATCCGCCATTTTGTTTCAAAATGGCGGCCATTTAAAATTTAAAAAAAAAATTTTAATTTGAAATGTTGTACCAAAGAATTGAAAATGGAAAAATATGTTTTTCTTATGTATTTGACCTTTATACAAAGATTCCGGAGCAGTTTTTGTTTCATCTATATCTTAAAAAATGGCTGAGTTATAGACTTTTGAATTTCTAGCGTGGCTGACATTTTGAAACGTCCTGAATTTTGTCACGCGATAAAAGGCGTATTTATGAACCGATTTGGATGTACCTTGGTGTGTACATAGTACATACAAATATCTCGACCGAGTTCGTTGGCCAGCTTCATCCGCCATCTTGTTTCAAAATGGCGGCCGTTTAAAAAAATTTAAAAAATTTAAAATTTAAAATGAGATACCGAAAAACTGGAAAATGAAAAAGATTTTTTTTGTATGTGTTTGACCTTAATACAAAGATTCCAGAACAGTTTTTGTTTCGTCTATATCTAAAAAATGGCTGAGTTATAGCATTTTGAATTTCTATTGTGGCTGACATTTTAAAACGACCTGATTTTTATCACGCGATAACAAGCGTATTTATGAACCGATTTGGATGTTACTTGGTCTGTACATAGTACATACCAATGTCTCGACCGAGTTCGTTGGCCAGCTTCATTCACCATCTTGTTTCAAAAGGGTTGCCATTTAAAAATAAATTAAATTTAAAATTTAAAATGAGGTATGAAAAAATTGGAAAATGAAAAAGATTTTTTTATGTGTTTGGCCTTGATACAAAGATTCCGGAGCAGATTTTGTTTCTGAAAATTTGTTCTTTTGTTTATATCTTAAAAAATGGTTGAATTATAGCACTTTGAATTTCTAGTATGGCTAACATTTTGAAACGATCTTGTATTTGTCACGCGATAACACACGTATTCGCCTATTTCCATGTAAGAAAGCATGTGGATAGTATACATCAACATCCTAGCCAAATATAAGTTACTTTAAATAAAAGCAGCTTGGATAAAGCTGACTAATTTCGCGAAATTCTCATTCATAATGATTTAGTATTGATAAAAATTAGTATTGAATCTCCTATATTCGGTTTCCAATAAATTGAGCTTCGTGTGTTTGAATAATATAAGTTGGCTTTTTTAAAATAAGGAATTTGAAAGCTACCCCTTCCTCCCGGCACTGGCCGGAAGGACTTTTTCTACATAATTACATGATTTTAAAACATATTTTCCGAAGGGCATTTGTAGTTTTTTTTTATTGTATCATCATAGAATTAAGGGATCTCGTTCTCAAGTCAACAGCACAAAACGACTAAATAGTTAAATAACCCTTTCCATACCAAGATTTAAAAAACTGAAATAAAAATTGGGAAGTTTTCAAACATTGTTAATAATGGTCCCAGTAAGCTAAAAACTATCAAATAAAAAATTCCTTACGATTTTTCTTGTTGTTGGCAAAGAAAGGTCAAACGTCATGAACACGCGTTCTAACAAACTTTAAATTACTTACAAGTTAGGTCTCCTTACTGAACATACTTAGAATATTGTGAAAAAAAATGCTGATATAACTACTTATGTATGTAATAAAGGATCACCGAAATTTAGCGGCGGAATTACAGTAGAAAGTCTGTAAAAAAATAAAATACTTTCGAGTATTTGGCGCGAAAAGTTGAAAGCGTCACGCGATTTGGCGAGCAGCACTTTTCCTCGCCAAAAGCAAACGATTTTAATACACCTGAAAATTGCTTCTTAATTGATTTTTAGAGTGTATAGTATTTAACAAATTTAAAACTAAACAATGAGAGAGTTTAATGAAAAAATTTTTTGTGTTACATATTTATGTTGCTTGTTGCTGGAGTTATTTCATTTTATCCCTGTTAAAATAATTTCATATGTAAAAAATATATTCACATTAAAAAATATATTTTCATATATTTAAGCGTATACCAAAATAAAGGCCATATGAAAAATTCTACAGCTAAACATTTCAATATCGGAGAAGTTTTTGTTTCCATAGCAACAAAATTGAATGACAGTGCTCAATTGGACTTAGTTTTTGGATTGAGACAATTTTAATTACCGTATATACTCGCGTATAAGTCGAGGAATTTCTCACAATTTTCGGTAAGCAAATTTGGGGGGTCGACTTATACGCGAGTCAGTTAAAAAAGCAAAAACAAAAACTTCGAACACTGCAAAAATATTGCATTTTATGTGTATGAATAGAAAAATAATATATAAAATATACAAATATTAATAATTTATCATTTAAAAAATTTTCAATGATTTGTTTTTGTTAACTTACTAACTTTTTGCATTGGCAAGTGAAATCTTTGGTTTGATTTTGTGCAAAATTGAAGTAAAAAGTTAGGGGGTCGACTTATACGCGGGTTTTTGATTTTTTCCAGAATTTGCATTCGAAAGTTAGGGGGTCGACTTATACGCGAGTATATATGGTACTTTAAATTTTGTTTTAATTCATAAAATTTCATAGTTAACTTTCATTATAAATATATATATGACAAATCTATAGTTAAAACAAACTAAAACTGACAAAACTGAGTTATTTAAATTACATTTACTTAAACAAGTTCAACATGAAACATTTTTACCTTAAAGCGTATTTGACATTAAAAAAAATACTTTTTGAAATTTTATTCCATCGCCAACTTGTGATAGATCGCCAAATAAAGAAATTTTCAATATTTTTTACGGATACTCAATCGCGTTTCCGCCGAAATTTTTTTGTAAACATATCTATCCTCATGAGAAGAACATTCTAAAAATTTTTCAGATTTTTTGTAGCTTGCCCGTATGGAGACCTTCCTTGTTAGAACTATCACAATAAGTTTAATTCAAGGTTTCTAGTTTATTTAACAAAATTAAAATTATATTTAGCTTCTTCACATATTAAATTGCATCAAAATTCGAGGTTTTTAAGAAAGCTTACCAGGACGAGATCATCCATCTTGATTGAAAAATTTCTCGGCGAAATTTCGAATTAAAACAAATTCTCTCATGTGTTTGTTTGATTTACAAATGCTTGTGTTATTGGTAGGAAAATGATTTAAAATGCACAAGAAATTTGTAAAATTATTTTAAATTAAATTAAACATCATAAAAAAACTTAAAATGTATGTCCTTGATCAAGGACGCCAGTTGTGAAAAGGATAACGAGCAAACTGATGACGTCCAAATGCTTCTGTCGGCATTTGAAACACGCCATACTTATTGCGTCTGGAGAGTCTAAAGGGGAGAGAAACCAGCACTGATAACATAATAAGCACAAAAATGTCCTTCTCGATGTTTCTTGTGTTTTATATGTTATCGGTGTTTTTAGGTGCGTTCGTAATTATATAAATACGTAGCACCTATAGTCGTCGTTCAGTCCGTCTGACTATCTGTCTGTACATCCGTCCGTCCGCATATAACAGACAAAAACTACCTAACCGAATGGTCTGAAATTTTATATATATAATTGTTGTAAAATTTTGTCAAGGTATTTCAGAATTTATGAAATCAGATGTATAGTTTAATTTCAGAGACAGTCAAAAGTTTTCCGTTACAATACGGCCAATAGGAAAAAAAATATTTCAAGTGCATTTTAATGATGTTACAACATTTCGAAAAGAATGAAATTGATATGCACTTATGAAGTGCACTAAAATATACAATCAGTACAATGTGCAGTGCAAAAAGTACAGTCGAACACCGTTAATACGCGAATTAAGGGATCAATCAAAATTCGCCGATTAAACGGGTTCGCGCATTAACCATAGTTCGTGATTTTTCGTCCAGTGGTCCATATAATAAAAACCTATACGGATAAAACACATTTTTATGACAATTTTTAGCTTTTTTAAGACATAAAATGATTTTTTTTATCATTATGTGTTTATTAAGCATGAACGTTCGAACTTTTAAAATTTAAATAAAAGTTATTGTCTTAACCCACACAACACATACGTCTAGATTATATTCAGTTTTCATCCACCATTTCCGAAATACGTCTATATATGTAATTTGGACGTATACAGCGAGCTAAAATACGTTCAGAATTTGTTGAATGTTTGACATAGACGTAACTACGAAATAACTACAAAATATGGACATCAGTTTAAGAACATAAATTGGATGAAAACGCAACTAATCCAATTTTCGTCAACTCCCAAACTAAACCTTCACCTGTTTGTCCAATTTTGTGTTTTAATAACTTAAACTGGATGAAAACAGTACTAATCTAATTCTCGTTAATTCCGGGACAAAAACCTGACCTCGCCATGTACGGACATAATCTGGACAAAAACTTAACCTATCAACCGCCATCTTAAAATGGCGGTATATACAGACTTAGGCCTAATTGACCGAAACTTGTATTATTTATTTTTGTTTGTTTTATTAATTTTTTATACAGTTTTCAACAAGTAAGGAATTTAATGCATTTATTTTTATCAGAATATCACATTGTGGAGTTACGCTCCACATCAATCAATCAACGTGTGGAAGATTTGTTTATCTCATCGCGGAAATGAAAGCCATGCCGAAATAGTGAAAATGAGTGTGAATGCTGGTAAGTAAATTGACTTTGTTTTCTAGATTTATTGTGTTTGTGTGCATACTTTACATAAAACATTTCTGTCACGATTCTGTGTTTTGTTATTTATTTAATTTATCAATAGTTTTGACTTTAGTCTGGACTTTTTGATAGGAGAAATCAGCGTTTGATTACGTAAATAAGAATGCTTTGTTTACATGAGCTTCTCGGTCATAATGCAGTTTTATAAAAAGTAAATAAAAATTTATTGGGTTGAAACGAATTTTACATTGATTTAGGGGCATATTAAAAAAAATAATTCTTTGACAATTAATATGTTATGTGTTCCAAGTACGTAATTTCTAAAAACTTCCCATTTGATAGCAACTTCTTTTTTTGACATTTAAATTTATGTAATATCCAGTTCTTACTAAGACACCAGACTTTTTATATTTTAAATTTTCTAGTGCTCTAAGGAAAGATCATTACTCAAATGGTATTCATTCATTATCATATTGTAATGTGAACTTATTTACTTAATACTAATAATTTAAAAAAAAAAGTCTGAACTATTTTGCTGAACAACATGAATTGTTTTATTATTGTGTGCATGAAAAATGTATGAGGAAAATTTTTACTAGTATGTTCTAGATACAACTGGAGGTTCATTTCACAATTTTTAAAAAGGACAGGATGCATTTTGTCAATTTTAGAATAAGCAGGGTGCTGCGCCCTTAAATGATGGCCTAAAAGAAACAGTACTACTAATGCTCATATATATGTGTCTCATATGTATCATTATATGCATATTATTTACTTCCTGGATGCCATTTATACATCTTATATCATATTTTTATTATATAGGGTTGAAACTAGGGGGGTACAGAGAAGCAGGGGGGTATATGCTCCGGGTGCCAGAATGAAAGGCGAAGGGGGGCACAAAGTGAAGATTTTGTTTGTCGTTTCATACAAAAATGTATATATCCCCAAAGCAGAATACTTTGCAATGTTCTGCAACGAACTTCATCTGAACAGAAATGTTCTGTGGGAATTTAAAAAAAGAAAGTTGCAGGGAGATTTTCTTAATACATGAAGAAGTGCAATGGCATCTTTTATAGGAATGCAAAATACATTTTGTAAAATGCTGACATACTCAACCGAAAGAAACTATTGGCAAATTTTGTGATTTTACTGTGGTCAAATGATGAATTTCACTGTTTTTTCCGACAATCAATTGATTTTCGCAATATTTCAGAATTTTCCCTCTGTCAACTGGCAGATTTGACGTTTTTTTTCTCGGACCCAATCATCGAATTGTGGGACTTTTTTTCCCACAACTGGTTGAACAATTTCGAGATATTTCTACAATTCACTAACAAATTTCGCGTTTTTTAACTGCAACTAGTGGGTGAATTTTGCTATATTTTTCTTTGACCGTTTGGTGAAAATCGTATTTTTTTTCACATAACTGATCCATGAATTTCATGTTTTTTACCAATAACTGATTGGCAAATGTTTCAACTTTTTCCTGCTACAGATTGGAAACAATCATTGTTTTTTTCGTGACTGATCAAAGAATTTTGTGATTTTTCTGACAATTTTTTTTTACACGTGACTGATTCAAATTTCATTATATTTTCTTTTTATCGATTGGCAAATTTTTTCTCTTTTTCTTGCGACTGGTTGAATCAACGATTTTCTGATTTGTTTAAAAGATCAACAAAAGGATTTTGCAATTTTTTAGCCGCGACTGATTGGCAAATTTTGCGATATTTACTTTCTACTTGGCAAATTTTGTCGGTTTTTTTGCGACCGATTGGCAAAAATTGTGGATTTTTCCATGATTGGTCGATGAATTTCCAATTTTTGACGATTTTTACAGGCCGTTTTCATCACAGATTGGGGAATTTTGAAAAATTTTCCTTGTACCGATAAGCAAATTTTGCAGCAGCTTCTTGCGACCAATTTTAGAAAATCGTACATTTTCTCTGCTACTGATCAACGAATTTTGCAGCTTTTATGACGAGACACTGATGAATTTCACACTAGTTTCTTTCTACTGATTAGCAATTTTTTCCGCTTTTTCTTGCGAACGATTGGTAAAAATCACGTTTTATTTTTTTTTTGTGAGTGCAACTGATCGACTAATTTTGCATTCTACCCACGACAGATCAGTGAATTCCGCAACATTTTCTTTCAGTCGATTGGAAAACTTCGTTGCTTTTTTGCGATTCATCGGCCAAATCTCGAGGGGGGGGGGGGGGGGGGTGCACGACTGATCAATGACTTTCTGATTTTTCCTGACAATCTGCTGATGAATTTTTTTTTTTTTTAACCTGTGACCAATTTTTAAATTTCGCAATGTTTTTCTTGAACCAATAGGCAAATTTTTGTGGCTTTTTCTTGAGACCACTTAGAGAAAATCATGAGTTTTTTCTGCTACTGATCTATGAATTTCGCAGTTTCTTCCAAGGATCTATTGACGAATTTCGCGATTTTTTAAACCGCGACCGATTTGCAAATTTCACGATTTTTTTTCCTTGTATCATAGGCAAATTTTGAGGCTTTTTCTTGAGATCGATTAGAGAAAATCATGTTTTTTTTTACAGTTTTCTTCCTTGGTGCACTGACAAATTTCACGGTTTTTTATCTGCAACTGATTGGCGAAAATCGTGGATTTTTTTCCTGCAACTGTTTGTTGAATTTTTTGTTTTCCCACAACAGGCTGAAGAATTTCATGATTTGTTCTCCATGATGAACTGACAAATTGCACGAGTTTTGCATGTGACCAGTTGTCATTTCACAATCTTTTTAAATAAACAATTAAAGAATTTTGCTTTTTTTTTTTTTTTTTTATCCAGCCATTGAGTGCAAATTTCACAATTTTTTCTAAGACTGAATGGTGAATTTTCTTGAAAATGAGGATTTGAAATATTTTGCGATGTACATCACATTTATAAGCATATTCTGCTTTGATGGTATATATTTATATGAAATACAAAGAAACTAAAAAAAATAATATAACAGATTCTGTGGTTTTAAAGTAATTTTCTTGAATTTTGACTGCTTCCCTGTTCTTATCATGAATAATTGGTGTGTATAAAACTCTGACTTATAGAAAAATATGTATATATACAACAATTATAGTTTATGTAGATGTCAAGAAAGTTTGAAACATTATAGTGGCCACTAACTTTAAAAAGTGGCTACTAATGAAACTGAGTCTACCGGCCACTGGCTACTAACTCAATTTCCCAGTTTTCACCTATAATATATTTCCAGAAATGTTTCAGCAGAAGGGAAGGGGGGGGGGGAATTCTCCCCCAGCGCTAATTACTTTTGTTGCAGGTCGGGTTAATTCTGTGTTTGGTTGGGTTCGGGTAACTTGATTTTTCAAAAGTTAGTTCAGTATGTATTATTTCAGATTAAATATATGTATAATAATAAAACTAGATGTTTGTGTATAAGCTGTTTTCTAAAGAGACCGCTGTGTTTCTTCTGTGATCCTTTTATGAAATTCACTTTTTTTTCACAATCTTTTAAAGAAATTTGTGTTTTCTCGTGATCCTTTGAAGAAATTCGTGTTTTTGTTTTTTTTTGCGATCCTTTGACGAAATTAACCTTATTTACGTGGTCCTGTGATGAAATTCAAATTATTTCAATGTTCCTTAGACAAAATTCGCTTTTTCCCACGATCATTTTACAAAATTTGCATTTTTTTTGCGATCCTTCGACTAAACTTTCTTTTCTTCAACGGCCCTTAGACGAAATTTGCGTTCTTTCTGTGATCATTTCTCAAAATGTGTTTTATATGCAATTCTTTGACGGCATTTTTTATGCGAGACTTTTGCGAACTTCATGTTTTTTCTGTGATATTTTGACGAAACCGCATTTTTTCTTCAATCATTTGACGAAATTCGTGTTTTTACCACAATCTTTTTACAATATTCGCGTGATTTCTGCGATCCTGTGACGAAATTCGCATCATTTTGCAAAATTTGCATTTTTCCCACGATCCTTCAGCTAAATTTGCATTAATGACCCTTAGACGAAATTCACGTTCTTTCCGCGATCATTCCATGAAAATTGCATTTTTTACGCAATTCTTTGATGAAATTGGCATTTTTTATTGGTCTTTTAGGAAATTCGCACTTTTTCCGTGATCCTTTGACGAACTGTGCATTTTTTCTGTGATCATTTGAAGTAATTTGTGTTTTTACTGCGATTTTATGATGAAATTTGCGTTTTCATTGCAACCTTTTGACGAAATTTGCGCTTTACCGCAATCCTTTGATGAAATTCGTGCTTTTCCTAGATCCTTTTCAAAATTCGTGTTTTTCTGCTATCCTTTGACGAAATCCGCATTTTTTACGTGATCCTTTGACGAATTCAGCGATTAATCGAGATTATTTGACAAAATCCGTGTTTTTTTTTTTTGCAATTATTTGATGAAATCTGCATTTTTCTGAGATAATGTAACGAAATTTGCATTTCATGAAATTGCCCCTTTTTACGCAATTTTTTGAAGAAATTTGCATTTTTTTTTTTTTTTTTGCAATCATTTGACAAAATTTGTTATTTTTCTGCGATTCTTTGTTGAAATTCACGTTTTACTGCGATCCTTTGCCAAAATCTACGTTTTCCCGCTGTGGTTTGCAGCACTCTGTGTTTTTCCGCAGTCATATGCCGAAATCTGCGTTTTTTCCGCAATCCGAAATTTGCTTTTTTCCCAGCAATCCTTTGGCGAAATTGGCGATTTTTTCTGCGAATGATTGACGAGAAAGGCTTTATTTTGCAATCAGTTGTCATAATTCACTATATTTTTCAGGTATTTCTTTTTTATTTCTGAATGTTCGGGCCGATAACCGATTTTTTTTTAATTTTCAGAAAATTCAGAGACGAACTGTCCCTGCCATAGACCCGTTCTCACTTAGCGAATTCTGTTTGGCTTTTCATAAAAATATCGCTTTCCCCTCTTTTTTTTTCTTTCCCGCTGTGTATTATATGTTTTTAGTCTGAAGAAGCCCTAAAACGTCTGCGACGCTCGTCGCGGTGTCGCACACATTCTGCCTCAGGGTTGGTGATTCATTCTCGGGGGACATTATGTTTAACCCAAAAGTATAAAAAAATTAAATCAAGAAAAATAGATGTTTACTTTTGAATAACATAATTTTGTTATTTTCTATTTTTGTGTAATAATGTAACATTATGTTATGAAGCATTATAAGCCTTTAATGCAATTAAAAGAAAATTTTAATATATATATTTTTTTAAACAACATTATCATTATTAGGTATCATTATTAGTAATTAAATAAGCAATCAAGTAATTAAGTAAAGTTATGTCACTCATGCATTTTGCAGATAATTTATTTCAATATTTTCATAACCCCTTTCTAAAGAGTATTAAATTCATGAATCAAGTTACATATGATTGTTATATAACAAGAGTAAGTGGTGGCATCTGTTGGTGTTGATTCTAGTAAAAAAATGTCATCAGGTGGTAATTTTTAAAAAAGGCCATACTGTTTTCAAAAAGGCACTCTTATAGCTCGTCAAAAAGAAAAAAAAAATTGAACTGGTTTAAAGTTACCTTTTATCAGTAGAATTTTGTGATATTTTTCAGTGACCGATTGAATTTTGTGATCCCTCCCCTTACCCCCTGATCAACTGACGAATTTTGTGATTTTCCCCACGACCTATCGAGCAATCTCTCATTTTTTTTCTACAAATAACTGATGAATTTTCAGGGGTCGATGCAGACTTTTATTCTTGGGGCCCATTTTGTGTAAAGTAGAAGTTATTTTTGTGAAAA
The DNA here is from genome assembly GCA_963932465.1 of Maratus speciosus. Taxonomy (NCBI): domain Eukaryota; kingdom Metazoa; phylum Arthropoda; class Arachnida; order Araneae; family Salticidae; genus Maratus; species Maratus speciosus. The sequence goes on along the minus strand of OZ010794.1, from coordinate 368,403,430 downwards.
ATAACATTTTGTAACGAAAGTTGAAATCCAGTTCTAAAATTCGAACCCAGAATTTATGAACAAAAACATACTTTAAATCCCTTTGCTAAAGTTTTTGTTTTTCGTGACGTGGTTTTATTTACAAATTACACATTTTAAAACAGTTTTTATAAAAAAGAATGTTACATAGTATACGTATGTTACATACTATTTTATTAAAAGGAATTTTGTGAAGGGGCCTGTTTTATTAAGTTTATTTTTGTGAAGGGGCCCATTTTATTAAATTTATTTTTGTGAATGGGCCCTAAATAGGCCCCCAAATTTTGTCTGGATCGACCCCTGATTTTTCAATATTTCTAACAATAGACTGATGAATTTCATGATTTTTTTCCTGTGACAGATTGGCAAATTTCTTGTTTTTTTAAGAAGTGGGGGTAGGGGGAGTCCCTTATTTTTTATAAGAAATCTTATTATATTTTTATTGATTAATTTAATATACAAGTAATTTTAATTGAAATATAAATAAATCAGTGTAAAAGTCTGGAAAAAAGCTTTTACTTCTGACATTATATAATATTATGTAATAACCACATATTTACAAGTTACTTTAATAGCTTACGTTTTATCTGTATTTCTCACTAAGAACACATTTTTGAAACAAATCTTTAATCTTTTATTATTTATTAATCAAATAATGCTTTATAATATTTTCAACTATGTTTCATTGTATATTTTGAAAATATCCAACACTGTTTATTTTTATCAACAAGCATGCATCTATATGTAATAGGAAATGATATTTAACCCGTCCCCCCACCCCCAGGTTTAAGCAAACAAACAAACAAAAACCGGTTTATTTGGGTTTTTAACCAAACCCCCCCCATTTTTTTTTTTTTTTTTTTTTTTTTTGCCAATCCTGGTCAAAAGTGAATAAGTTAAATTTGTATCCAGTTGGGAATTTATGTTATGAAGTTTTATATTGTTAAATCTTGATAAAAGACCTTGTCATTTTTTAGCTAATGCGAAAATGTTATGATTAGCTCTGTATATTGATTTTGGCTTCTTTTTTTCATAATATTAACAGGCTTTTTAAAAAAAAAGACTTTTTTTAAAAGCACATTATTTCATTTTGACTTTGGCAGATTTGGATTTGGCAGTACACCTACACAATAAGTTTTAATAGGACAGTGTAACTCTTGAAACACAAATGTTAAAAAACTAATATAAAAGTTACTGAATATTAAGTAATATTATCATGAATTGTAAAAAACCCACTTTAACGTGGGTTTTATTGGGTTTTTTAGAGTGGGTTTTACCCCAAAAAACCCACCCGGGTTTTTTTGGATAGGTGGGTTTTTTGCAACCCTGCCGATTGGTGAAATTCGCAGTTTTTTTTTCATTTTTGCAGATCTTTCTTGCGACTAATCCACAAATTTCATGATTTTCTTTTACATGAACAGTTGGTGAATTTCTGAATTTTTCCCTTTGACTTAGTACTGGCAAAACTATCAAGGTTTTTTTTTTTTTTATGCGATAGATCTATGGATGAGTATCTTGATTTTTGTTTCATGCATCTGATATATTTCACGTTACTTCCCTGCAACCAAATAATTAAATTAATATTTCTTATAATCAATAGATATAAAATAATTAAAATGGGCCACTAGGTGCATAAAGGGCTGCCGACCCCTGCCAAATTGGCCTAGAGTCAACACAATCATTACATTACTGAGTAGCTTTATGTTCTTTTATAGTAGAATGCACATAAAACATTGGTTGTGGAAAGCACATTTATCCGTTGCTAATTTCTTTTGTGAACAAGACAATCGAGAATCGATCAATACTTGATTCTCGATCAGAGAAGAAAAAATGGTGAATTAGACAAATTAATCTAATGTTGTTATTTTTTTATGTGTGTGTGCATGAGTTAAAGTAATCACAATATTTGCGAAATTCATGCATTTTAAAATTGCTTTAAAATAAGATTATACTGGATCCACTCATTTTTTTTCCGCCTTTTTCTCCCAGTAGATACAAGCTTCTTGTCTTTGAAAAAACAACTGTTTTGTAGATAGATATCATTATTGATTGAATAAAAGTTGGACTCAGCAGGACTCAACTCTTTTCAAGCATGATTTAACTTTGAGTAAGGTAAATTTTCAGTTAAAGTCCATAAATGCTGTTATTAAATAAAATTTTCAATTTATATGTCTGTGGGTATTTGGTTTTACAATTGTCAGCTTGCATAAAAAATGAATAATGTGGTACTTTTATGTTAGTCAGGTGCAAATTATGTTAACAGAATTTTTTTTTTCTTTGCCAGTAGCAACTTTTTTTTCCACATAGTAAATATTAGAAACAACGATTAGAAATTGAAATAAAATGTTTTGGTTTGTGTTATTGTTTCTTATTAAATCTTTTTACTTCAACTGTAATGATGAGTGAAAAAAAAATCTTTTGTTTTATTTTATTTATTATTTACAACTATTTTTTTCTATCTCTAATCTCTTTTCTTATATTCTGTTACTATATAGCACCATATGTGTGTGAATGTGTCTATCTATCTACTATCAATTCTAATGTGATATTATGTTTAAATTTTTTGATTGAGATACTTAAAGAAAGGGCTATTTAAATTCAAATTATTCAATTTTGTGGCGGGCAGCATCACCCGCTTACAGCACAGTGTATAATCTCAATTTCGGAAAACATATATAATTTATAACTCATAAAAATTTCTGTTTGGAGAATAAACAGTATATTTTTTTAAGGTTAAATTGAAATATATTGGAAGGTAGTATATATATATATATATATTAAAAAAAAAAAATGCAAGCATTTCCATTTTTAAATAATATTTTAATGCCAATATTTTATGTAGTCCTTGGATACGTAAATTTAAAAACATAAAACAATTTTACATGCCTGGGGGTTGGGATTTCAGCAGGTGTAGCGTGCCTGAATTTTAAGGTTTAGCCCACAAACTAATAAAAATGTTGATATTAAAATTAATTGTTTAAAATTGTGAGAGTGAATAGTTAAATGTAATGCAATTATAAATAATAGTTCAGGGATGGCAAACCTTTTCACATTCGCATGCCAAAGGTTTCCAAAAATATATTTTATGTAACTGTAATGTGCCCCCCCCCCCCTCCCTGCCTTATCTAAAAATAATCAATAAACAGTAATGAATCAAAGAACTTGTAATTAGAGATGGGACAAATAGTGATTTGGCCAAATAACCAAATATTCGGCAGTCGAATACCAAGTTTTTTTTCCAATAAAGAAAATAACTTTCGGTTATATATGCATACATAGTTTAAAATTTTAAAATGGAAAAAGTATTAAAAACAAATTTATGTTCTATTTAATAATCTGTTTAAATTTCTTTATTACTTGATTTAGGGTGAAACCCCCAGTAACTGACACATTAAAAATTAGTGTTCAAATCACTATTACAAAATTTTAAATCCATTCTACACTTTTTTTTTGAATGGGTGGTAGAGATACATTTAAAAATTACTGTTGACAAAATTTTGAAAAATTATATATTGTATTATTAAAAATAAATGTTTTTCATAAATATGGTGAATAACTTCAGTAACTGACACATCCCCATTTTGAAAAACCAATAACTGACACAAAATGAACCAGTGTTTCACACTTTACTTGCGATGAAAAAAAAAAAAATTATGCTTTAAAAATACTTTAAATATTTATTATAAAAACAAATTACTTAAACCTTATTTATATATGATACGATACTATAGATGTGTCTCTCTTTTCATGTTTTAAATTATTAATAATGCAAGTATTCAATAACTGACATTTATGAACCAGTAAACTGACAAATGGTGTTAGGCTCTGATAGGACAACTTAAAATGTAATGGTGTTGATTACAAGATAAATTTATTTATTTTATTTTATTTATTTATTTATTTATATATTTTTTTTTAAGCAGTTCAAAAAGATTTCAACTTTCTTTAATATTACCATTAATTAACTCCTCTGTCAGAGACTGGTGAAAAGAAATTAATTCACTCACCGGCCTTCCCAGTTCAGAGGTGAAATGTTTCAATGCCGCAGAATTGCCGTTCATAGTAGCATAAATAACCAGCAAACATGCAACACAATTTACTTTTGCATTCATAGAGACCACTACCAGTGGAAAATTGGATAACCAAATTTAAGTAAATTTGAATTTTTTGTTTTTATTATGGATTTTAGTTACATCACAAATTGTGATGCAATACCCTATATATCCAACCCTAATTATAACATCCTCTATTAATTTTGTAATGAGTTCCTCTGAATTGCACTAGTTATAAAGCTTGACATATTAAAAAAAACATAATTTGCAAAACAACAACAACAAAAACCCCTCATTTCATGCATTGTATAGTAGGGTGTATCACGAAAAATTTTTTTTTGAATTTTAAAATTTCAAGTTGATAAAAAGTTGTCTCTATGGTCACATATTTACCAAAAAAAATTTTTGTTGAAATTGAAAAATATTTAGGTCGGGCGGAATGATCCTAAAGTTTAAACTTTTTTGTGTATAATGTATATTTTTTAATTTTTGTTATATATCAATGTAAAGTAAGTGTTCCTTTTTCAAGTACAAAAACGTAAAGTTTAAAAAGGCAATTGATGTTAAAAATTTTTTTGATATTTGTTATTTACTATACAAGTCTCCCGGAATCTACTTAAAAATCTTATTATTTTACTAAATATCCAAAATTTTCATTTCATTTTATTGATGTTTAAAAAATTTTTCAAGCTACTTTTTACATCGATAAACTTCAAGCAATCATGCAAATTAAATATATCTTAATTTTAAATAAGATTATTAGTCTTTGGGGGGGGGAGGGCGGGGGGGGGTGGCTCATGACATTACAAACAATTTTAGAGTAACAAACAAACAAAAAAAAACCATAAAACATTAGAAATTGTAATATTTATATGGAAAAGGTTACAAATACAGTAGTTAAACATTGAATTTAAAATGAGTTATTCAAAATAAATCTCGATTTTCTTATCTATTTATCTTCATAAGTTATCTTGATGGTTTTAGGGAGAGCACCACAATTTTAAGCATCTTTTTAAACCTGCAACCAAAGTTGTGGTTAGGCTAGTTGTCAGAGGCAATTTATAATGCAATAAATTAAAATATGGTTATTAAACAAAAATATTAAATTAAGTTTTTTACTATTGTAAACAAAAAAATAAACTTTGAGTTAACGTTATAGAGAAAAGTCTTACTTGTTTATTCTTGGACTGCTGTGGTTGTAGATTCAGATTTTGCAGACGTGAAGTGACGCTTCGTTTCAAATTTTGGAAGGCATTTTCTGTCCAGCAGTCTTGATCTAATGAAGCCATCTAGCTCTTTGAAGCCACAAACGTGCTTAGAGGCTGCTGTGACCTCCTTTACAATTCTTTCAACTGCCTGGGTGTGTGAAGGAATTTGAAACTCCTTTCTATCACTTGTTCCTGAATCAACAATCAACTCAATCTCTTGTTTGCTCAAGTTATTTAGGAGAGGTGGTTCTGTGAATGAGGTAGATTGCCAATAAATAAGATCAATGTAGTCTTCTGCCTCAAAATTAATTTGTGGTGGTTTGAAAACTTCTTTTTTCTTTTAATTCTGTTTGTCGAGCTTTTTCTATTCTTTTGCTTGCCAGATATCTAATCTGTTTGCGAGAGTCAAACAGCATTCCCAAAAGGAGATGTTCTGGATGTACCATAAAGGCGTTTCTCTGTACAGTTGATTGAACAATAGACTTAAGTTCATCTTCTAAGTATTGTATACATTGTACAATTTAAAAAAAGTGTTGTGATGCATAAATAATTATTCTAGGATGGCATTTTATAGTAAACCATGAAGGGGCATAAACTTTCATAACAAACTCAGCTAATTTTTTCATTTGCGGGGTTGGATCAATTGATGCAATATATAAATTTAAGATTCTGTTTGCCATTGTCAGCCACCTTGCATGGGAGACGTTTCCAGGGTTTCTACTTGCCAACTCTTGAGCGCATTCACCTGTCAGTACCGCGTGACATATATCCCATAGATATTTCTGATCGGTGCTCAAATCTTTACAATCAACCTCTGAAAAAATACTATCTATTTTCATATATCCAACAACTGGTAAATCTTGGCAGTTTCCTAAACTTTTACCTATAGGACCACTGAAAGAACTTGGTCCAAAAGTTGGACCATCGAGGGCAACAAAAACTTTCCTAAGAGGTAACTCGTTTAGATGAAGCAAACAAATCACTACTTGTACTGGGCGTTTTAAAGCCCTTTCAAACAATGCAATTGAACCATTAGCGACTCCAGTATTTGTTGCCGTACCATCACATCCAAGAGCTTTAATAGTTGTGTCATCAATGCAATTATATTCCATGTGTTTCAGTATTGATGATACTATGTCCTTTCCAGAACCCTTGTCTACAGTTACATGACTAAGATATGCTGAACCTGGTTCTTAAACCAAAGATATGTGCTGTTCTTGAATGGTTTTGCGAACAGATTTACCACGTACATATTCTTTGATTATAGTTTCGTCTTTACGACCATCAAAATATAGAGCAATTATTTCAGAGGTACGAGTTGAACTAATATTTTGACGGTACTTCCCTCTTTCACGAAAAACCTTCGATTTATCAATTACCCCTGACTGATTTTCTTGTGTCACAACATTTAAATCTTGCAAAAGAGCACTTGCTAGTTGAGCTCCTGCTCTATTGGAAATGGCTCTGCGATCACATGCTCTTGAAAATGATGGCAAATTTGCTGGTAGGCCTAAATGCTAAATTTCAAATGCAATGCATTTTTTATTGATAGAATGATTCTGAAACTGTTCATTTTTGCACTTGATTGCTAATTTTTGCTTTGTACATTCTTTATAAAAAAAAGTTTAAAATCGCCGTTTTGACAAAAAAAGTTTAAATTTTAGGCTCATTCCGCCCGACCTAAATATTTTTCAAATTCAACAAAAATTTTTTTGGTAAATATATGACCATAGAGACAACTTTTTATCAACTTGAAATTTTGAAATTAAAAAAATTTTTTTTCGTGATACACCCTATTGTATAGTCCCAAGAAGTGATAGATATTAGAATTTTTCTTCAGCTGCTTCTACAGTAAATGTTAAAGTTTTGCAACAAATACGTTTAAACCAATTGATCTTAAAGAAATAAAAATAAAATTCGAACAATATGATACTTAAACTAATCTAAAAACTTACATTCCATTCGAATGAAATGGAAATAAAGCTGAAACTTTTTTAAAGGTTTGCATTTTCCATGTATCTTTGTAATTTAAGTTTTTAGGGTAGTTTAAGTATCCTATTGTTCGAATTTTATTTTTAAAAATTCATTTGGTTTAAACATATTTTTTGCAAGACTTTAACATTAACTGTAGAAGCAGCTGAAGAAAAATTATAATACAGGACTCCCTCAAATCTGCAACCGCCTAAAATCTGCACATCATCACAGATGTAAACAATGAAAATTTCAGTTAAGCTGTAGAGGCAAAGTAACAGGATTTTTTAGTTTTATGTCATTTCGTATGTATTTTAATATGTAATTCTCGATAATATGATGAGACTAAACTCGTTGTTTTTCATGAAGGAAATATAAATTTATCACTGAAAAAAAAAAGGATATTGTTGATATCACTGCTAATCAGCCTTTTTACCAAATATATATATGTATTAATCAATTTTTTTTCTATAGTTATTAACACTGGCAAACCTGAAATAAATCTTCCTTACTTTTTGATTTTGACGTTAATTAATAGGGTACGTTTATGAGGGAAGTGTTATTGAATGATTCAAGGAAAATGTATCTCATTTTTATTATGCAATTTTAATTATACATTATTAATTACTATTTATTTGACCTTTACTTTTAATAATTTAATCATTTTTTAAATTATCTTATTTTTTATTATTTTAGTTTATTACTTAATTATTTTAATATTTTGCTGTATTGCAAACATTCATTATACATTTGATTGCATTATTACATTCAAATTATTGTCTAAAAAATGTAAACAAACCAGAAATCCACAAAATTCTAAAATCTACACAACCTTTGGTCCCAAGCTGTGCGGATTTGAGCGAATCTGCTGTATCTATCCCTTCTCGAGCATAAACAATGTGTAAAATAATTTTTTTTTTTGTTCTGTAAATTATGTTTTCGTAATGATCTATATGACTGATATATGATATAAATATTACTTATATGGCTCATATATGAGCAATTGGCTTATACATATTGTGCATGATGTTTGTATGATGTATATACAGTCGGACCTCGATATCTCGAAACCCTCAATATCTCGAAAAAAGAAATTTCCCCTGCATTTTCATCAAAATTCTTATGTATTTTCCATATTTATCTCGAAAAATATTTTTCAAAACCCTTGATATGTCGAAATTTTTTCCACAGAAATTAGTTCGACTTTTTACTTTTGGCTATTGTCAGCTGTAGAATTTGATCTGGATGCTGGTTTCACATTCTTTTATCGCTTTGTTGATACAAAGAACTTAAAGTGTAAGAATGGAAGGCGTTTGAAACTGAAAAAGGGACAACACAGGGCTCCCACTCAGTCCGTTTTTTGAACACCACTTTTATTTAAAGAAAAATATTCTTTATAAATTTCGCAGCAACCTACCGGGAAGTGCGTTTTTCTTGTAATTGTTGCAGAAACCCTCCACGAATTTCTTTCTAAAAAATTATTAGTTTTCAAAAAATGGACCAGTGAGAGGCCTGGACAACATCGTTTTTTGGAAACTTTGCTGTGAAAGGGCATCAGGTTTTTTAGCTACCTGTGAAGAGTGGCTTTCAGAACTTCCTTCTCTTTTAAAGGACTATAAAGCAGATGATGTGTTTTTAATGCAGATGAAAGTGTATTATTGTACCAATGTTTTCCCAACAAAACGGCTGCATTTAAAGGTGAAGAAATCTGACATGGAAAACAGTAAACTTCGTGTAGCTGTGCTTTTGGCAGCAAATCAAAGTGGTAAAGGAAAGCTTCCTTCTCTTATGATAGGACGATCTAAAATCCAAGGTGCTTTGCTAAAATTAAGTAATTTCTAATGCTGTACAGATCAAATATAACGTCTTGTATGGCAAACGCAATTTTTGCTGATTGGCTGACAGGAATCCGTAAAACAATGGCTAAAAGTAAAATATGCATTCTCCTATTCATAGACAATTGTAAAGACCACTCTAATCTTCCAACGCTAAAAAATATCACTTAAATTTTTGCTGCCAAACAAGATTTCGAAGCTTCAACCAGGAGATAATCCTTAGCTTCAAAGTTGATTATCGAGCTCAAATTGTGAGAAACTTCTGAATAATATCGGTGAAGGTAAACCTTCTAGCGTACCTATCACCATCTTACAGTCAATGCGAATGGCTCACTATGCATGGAAAAATGTTACAGAAACAACAATAAGAAATTGTTTCATAATAGCAGAATTTTTAGAATATGTAACTTTCAGTGAAACTGAGGAAGTTGATTCCATTAAGCAAGCAACTGAAGAAAGAGAACTGAATCCAGAACAGTGGGAATCGATAAAAAAAGAGTGTCACACTGAGATTTCATTCGAAGAATTCTTGAATGTAGACAATGAGCTTGAAACATGCGACACTATGACGGATGAGGAGATTGTTTCGAGTATTAATGCAGAAATTTCTGATGAAGAAATTAAAAGACCTACATGATCAACAACAGCATGAAAAAATTACAGTGAAAGAAGCTGAGACGGAAGTTTAATTGCTGCAGAGATTTCTTGAATCAAATGAAAATATCAGAACATCAGCATTTGGTACCATTGCTATGTGAGAGGAGACTGTGCGATTGCAAAAAGATTCTGCGAGACGGCAGACTTCAATTAAGAACTTTTTCTTCCGAAACAACTGCTTGCGTTTCTAAATGACAAATTGGATATTATTTAATCGAAACAAGTTTGTGTGTAACACAATTTTGAAATTATTAAGGCTTTGAGAAGTGTAATTTGTTAATTATTAATAGATTATGTGTCGTTTTTGATGAATCCTGTTTTTTACAGCAAAAAGCAGTTTGTGAGATTAAATTTTGTCAAAACCTTGATAACCCGAAACCTCTATATCTCGAATTATTTTCAGTTCCCCACAGATTCGAGATATCGAGGTTGTACTGTATAAGCTTGGTGTTGATCTTTTGCAAATTTGAAACTGCTACCTTGACATAATTGTAAATGAGGAGGCTGCTATAACGAGAAAGCACCAAATTTTGATTTTTCTTTTCTTATCCTTACTTTATATAAATATAGATCTTTAAATACTCAAAATAAAGGACACAATTGAACATTATAAAGTACTTTTTTATATATTTTGTAAACATTGCATCAGTAGTTGCTTGTTTAAAAAATAATAATAAAAATTTGATAAATAGATTAAATTAAACACCAGCTAGTAATTTTTAAAAATATATAAAGGTTTTTTTTATATCATTCAAAGCTGGATGAAAAAACTTCATTTTATTATGAAATAATACAAGATGTCTGATGATGCTATCTATCTGTAAGCAAAAATTAAAACTAAAATTAAATTATTTTTAATTTGCATCTAACGTTATGAATTATTGATATGTGCTATTTAATGAATTATTATTCTTTTTATTTATAGGCTTTGAAGCTGCTGTCTGTTAAATATACTGAAAATAAGTCTGAGAAGCATTAACGTAGAACAGAGTTTTTCCCCAAACAGTTTCCGCAGGATCATCCTGCCTACTTTATAGTAATGAAATATAGCACCCTTTTTGCCTTTCTGTGAAAAATATATTTTATATATGAATTGTAAAAAGAAAATATTGTTGTCAACAAGAGCCAAATTGGAAAATAAATAAATAAAACTTCATTTTTGAAAATATTTCTTGCATCTTTATTGTATATTCTTTTATAACAATGATAATATATGTACACTGTTCACTAAAGATTTTGAATAATTTTAAACTAAAAGTTTGTACATAATTTTTAACCATATTTTATGCATGAAAATATTTGATAAATTTCATTTTTTATGCTTAAGCAATGTTTTAAATAAACTTTGATTTCAAAACATTACTTAAATACACTGAATGTATTGTTTTTGTTATTTTATAATGTACTACAAATAATCAGGTTAATCTGAAATATATTTGATAATTTACATATTTAATTGTACAAAATGTAAATTCATTTATAAATAATTATTCAATATTTAATTGAATGATATTTAATTAAGAGCACAGATTAATTTTTTAAGACTTAGTTTGGTGATAACCTAAATAAAAATCAGTATTTTAATGAATAAGTTTTGATCATATACTAAATTTTGTACTCTTACTCATATTGTATTCTGGCATGTAACACATACATATACTTTTAGATTTAATTTTTGTATTTTTTATTATAATTGCCATATGTTGTGCAGATTGTTCGCAAAAACTTTCATGAGATACATAGTGAAAAATAAGATTTAAATTATTTTAAAGTACAATACTATTATTTTTCATATACTCTAATAGCAACATTTTTTAAACATAAATTGCATGTTTATTAAATCAAAAATCTTAGTTCTTATGATCATATTTTTTATAATTTATTTTTAAAATTGATTCATAATATGCACCTATAAATTTTGATAATTTTTCTTCTATCAAAAATTGTTACATACCAGAATATACAGTATGTATTTTTACATTAATCAGTGAAAAGTCAATTACTAAAATAAATAAAATGGAACTATTTTTAATAATCCATGCATGAGTAATGGAAAGTTAATCTTGCAGTCTAGGGATATTTTTTTTTTTTACATATTATGATGGAGCAGTAGGGAGTAGGTCTGCTTATGAAAAACAAAGTTCACGCTCGTACTACATTTTAAATTTCTTTAATGATATTTCAAAATAATGTTTGTTATTATTATTAAAAATGTAAAATATTTTTTTTGCACACCTGGCAACAAATGCAAATTTCAGTGTGTAAAATTTTATTCACAATACATAAAAGTTGTTAGGGAATATCACATTTTCTTCCATGAATTAGCAGCATTTGAAAAACTCAAAATTTTCAATTTCTTTGATGCATTCCATTCTTAAGTGGATCCTTAAAAGGAAAATCATATTCCCTGTTAGAGCTATTTTAATTCAAGTGAAAAAAAAAAGTGGAGTAGTTGAATAACACTGATTTTACAAAGAATTTAAGAGAAAAAATCCATTGTTACAAAATGTAAAACTTTGCAGTTGACGATATTGTATGCTAATGAATAATATAATAAAATTTCAAAATGCAACGGCAAAATTCTACGAGTTTTAGCCATCACTAATTTACTTTAAAAATCTTCATCTGATTTAATTATAGATATATGTTATTAAGTAAAGCGAAGATTTCCATTAAAAATTAGTGCTAGCTAAAAATTGTAGCAGTTGGCAGCTATGCAAATATAAGACCTTTTTAGAAGCATTATCATCACCAATGATAATATAAAAGAAAACCAAGAAATATATATATTTTTTTTTTTCCACGAGAAAAAGTATATAAAATAAAAATGTGAAGAATAGCAGAAATGCATAGATTTCTAGAATCTAGTAATGCACAAAACATAATTCTTTTAATAGGACACTATTCTTTTCACTGAGTGTTGTTGAATTCATAGAGTGTTATCTTAATGATTAGTTTTGTTATTACCTCCATGTAGTAATCATAGTATACTAATCCTAATGTTATAAATGTGGAAGCTTGAAAATGTTTGGCTGTACTTAACGTCAAAACAAATGATTAAATGTCCTTGTATTCATTATCCATTATATTCATTTCTTTCCAGTAGTGCAAAATTTTCATTTAAGTTTAAAAAATTTACGGCTTATGTTAAAGCATTCTGATGTAGCATTTAATTGTATTATGAATTAAAAACTGTATTACTAAAAATTTTCTTCTTTTTTCGTGAAAGAACGTAGTTGTGTTTGGGCCGAATGTAACAGATTAAAGTCTCGTATAGCCTCTGTTTTTCAAATCAAGCTATAACATATACTTTAGGAATTAATGTATTTTCTTTAAAGATCTTAGAAAATTAAAAGTATCATAAAAAAAAGTTTATTAGCAATATGTATAAAATATATATGCTTTTACTGATTTATATGAATGAGTCCTGGCAAGGAATTTAAAATATTTAAGTATTTAATATGATTTTGGGAAAAAAAGTTCTAAGTAAATTTCTATCAAAATTATTTATATTAAAAGTTTTTGTTATTTCAGTTTTTTAATATAACGTCATCCTTGCCTGGGGGAGATAACAGATTCGTCTCATTTTGGTCCAAACTACGTATTTTGGATCAATAAACACATTCATATTAAGGCTAAAAGGGGTCTATATTTCGTCCAAATGTGGTTGGTGTTTTCGGATGTGATATGGACAAATTTTGGACGTCTATATTACAGCCAAAATTCGTGTGTATTTCGTCCGGATGGAGGTATTTTTTGAACGTAATATGGACAAATTTTGGCCGATCCAAATTTCGTTCATTTTATGTTCATTTTATGCTCATTTCATGGCCCAAAAGACGTACTTCTGACGTAAAGGGGGGTGACATTTGGACGTAATTTGACGAAATTTAGGTGAAGTCCGGAGGACTTTTAGACTTCAAATGGACACGTCCATTCATCCAAATTACGTACTTTAGGCGAAAATTGGACGAATCTGTGTTGTGTGGGTAGATATCACAGCACTCACACTGATCAAACAGCGAATCGACACTGCTCTAATTTAGGATGGGGGTCATTTCGTTTCTCTATCGTTGTGGAAAATACCGCTTTTCGCTTCTTTATAGGAGAAGACCTCTACTGGATCTTTCTGATCAGGGGAAAATAATATTTTTGCTAATTTATTGTTCTCTTCTTTCTTCCTGGCCTGTTTGACCATATGAAGTAATCGACGCCGGGAAAGATTTCTCGATTAAGAAAGCAGAGGTTCAAAGTGATATTTTTAGTAAAGCTATTTATGGGACATTATTCCCTCTAAAACCTCCTTTGTTTCAAACAAAACTCATTCGCGTATTAAACGTAGTTTTTCTTACCACGGGACTGATAAAACTTCGCGTCTTAAGCGGTTTCGTGTTTTAACCGTTCGCGTATTAAGAGGGTTTTTTTTTTTAACGTATAAGATAGGCATTTTTCAAGAGACTGAAGAAAATTCGCGTATTAAGAAGTTTCGCGTATTAACGGGGTTGGACTATATTTATAAAACTAGTTATAGTACGAACTCACCTCATTTGCCACGCTTGAAGTGTAATTTCAAACTTTTTTATGATGCTATATTTTTATGATTTCGTTATGTTATTGGCTGTTCTTCTATTGATGGTGAATATGCCTTTTCTTTTGTTTCCTTATTATTTTACGTGTAAGTTTGAAATACCGGTTAATCATGAATCCAGTCGAAGAGGGTACGTTTTAGTGTTCGAATGTCCTTCATTTTTTCTTTCTTTTTTTTTTTTTTTTTTTTTTTGGGGGGGGGGGGGGGGTACTTTTATTTGAAAATGAATTTCATTGTTTTGTTTTTCGTCTTTATTATATTTTCTCATATTTCATATTATAAAATAATATTAAAATTTTATGATGGCCGTCTTTACTGCTGCAATTATACGTTACTTACTTTCATTATATTTTAATATAAATGTATGTATGTAAACACATAAATTCTGATTTTAAAAGTAAATTCAGTTTTGTGCCGATAATTTTATTTTTGTTGAAATAACTATTTATCGAACTAAATAATATATGCACAATTTATTTTTATAAAGTCATTTTAAGTAGCAAAATGAATGCATGGAGGAATGTTTTGAAAATATTAACGTATTCATGAATTTTCTTTTTTTTTTTTTTAAATCTAGCTGTTTTAAAAATTTTAAATTTTTGAGTAAATTGAGGTTTTTTTTAAAATATCTGTTAAATTTATAAACAAAACTCTTTTCTGAAAATTTTCTTGATATACTTACAAAATAATAATAATAATACTAATAAATTTTTTTTATCCTCTACTCCTTTTTAAAGGCAATATTTTTTCTCACAGAGTAAAGAGAAAGAATAAAGATGAAATATAGTCTTTGGACGTGACGCCGAAAATGTAACCCTAAAATCCTTTACATTCCGCCCGAACACAACAACGTGCTCTGAAACGCATGTCAATTAAAACTTGCATTTCTTTGCTTTTGCTTTTATTGCAAATTGCTATTCATTACCCACGTGTTGTCCGTAGGTATGATTAAAATTTCGATTAAAAATGAGAATATGTGCTTTTATAGGATGCAGAACCTGTTGTCTGTTCCACGTGCTTGTCTTGTTTGGGCCGAATAAGGGTATTTAAATTTGAGCGATAACCGCCTTCATATTGCAGACCATTTTTAAGGCATACTGCAACTTCGTCTATCTCTTTCCCCCGTAATTTTTTCTACTGCTTTAATTAAAAGTTGATAGTTTAAAAATATAATATTTTTATAATAAAAGATAAAATATTATCTTTTGGCAGATTAAAAACATATTTTAGGGGATAAAAAAATTTCGTTTTGCTTTCACACAATATGACAACTTTTTTAAAGTAATAGAATCCTTATACATTTTGTAAGATCTGGTATCAGTTAAAAATTAATTTTCCAGTTTCTTAATAAAAGATTTAATTAAACTGTGCAAAACCCGGAGCATTATTATTGTAACATTCTAAAGTCAATTATTTTACTACTTCAAAACAATATTTATCGTCTGCTGCTACAAAAAGCTATTTATATGAAATTATACTTTTAACAGAAAAAGAAAAATGCGTTTAATTTTATTTTGTTGATTTTATAAATATTTTAGGTGGTAAAAGAATAGTGTCTACCTCAGCTAAAATTCTTAGCAACAAAGCAGATAGATGACCCAAACATATGTCTCTACTTTCGTACTCCTTTCGGAGGCGTCACAGCTTTTTTAAAGGAAAAAAAAGAATTCTTGCAATTTTTGCTAAATTCTGCTGGCATTTGATGATTAATTTCCCTGTCACGAAATGAAGCATCCTCGTAAAATGGACTAAAGACTTAACATTATTATTTTAGCTTTTTGGACTCCATGTTTTGTAAACAATGTTTTACTATCTGCTTTTATAATAAAAAGGTAGACATTTACACAAAAACAAATCTTAAAATGAAAAAAAAAAAAATACTGAGAAAGAATACCGAATGCTTTCTCTTTTAGAGTGTCACATTTTTATCTTTTTAATTTATTTTTCTGAACATTAAAAGCGAAGAATATGTATATAAAATTTTCAATAATATACTTAATGGTGATTGATTATTACGAAATAAATATTCATTCTAAAAATTAATCATATACTCGTATTTTTAAAAATACTCTATTGCTATAAGTGCTAAACGAATGTATAACAAAGGTAACAGTGATAAAAAAATTTATTTTGCCTTTTTCAAATTTATGTTTATCACTTATTGTAATAAATGAGTATTTTGATATTTTGAAATGATTTTTATGTATAGTTTATATTTAATCTATGCTGGATTGAATATGTGTGTGATGTCAGGGGTCTGTCTAGACTTTTCTCACAGGGTCCTGTTTTTGTGAAATTGTGAAGTATTTTTTTTTATTTTTGTGAAAATTCTAGTCATAATTTTGTGGATTTTAAATTATCGATGTCTTCCTATTCTATCATTCATATATAAAAAGCTAAGTAATATGCTTTTTGATGAGTTAAACTGCTTACTTACAGGCCAGATTTTATTTTTAAATGACTAAATTTGTGAAAAGTTCAAATTGAAGGTGAAAAAAATTCTGTGAAAGGTCTATTTAAGAGACAAATAATTTTGTGAAGGGTCCTGTTTTGGGATAAAATGTTGTGTGAAGGGTCCTGTTTGGGAATAAAAAATTTTGTGAAGGGTCCTTTAAAGGACCTAAAATTTTCCTAAACATATCCCTGGATGTGTTTGATAAGAGAATATTTTTGCGATTTAAATATGAAAGACTACGTCTAGGTTGTGAGCTTTTGAATCTGGATTTTCTAAAATTATACCGTAGTAAGAACGTAATTCCAATATTGCAGTTAGTTTCATTAGCCTTGTGTTCGCATGACTTTTGTTTTTGTTTACTAGTTTTTTGATTTGATTTTTTGCGAAAATATTTTTATCATTTTATTTTCTTGAGAATGTTGCAGTCTGATGCAATGAAACATGTTGAAATGTAAATAAATAAAGATATTTTGCCTTTTTTTAAACTTATGTTTATCACTTATAGCAATAATTGAGTATTTTGATATTTTGAAGTGATTTTTAGGTACTACTTGATTATCCGGTCGACCAATTTTACCAGATTATATAAAGTGCCAAACTACTCGCCAAATTATGCTAATTGACATAATTTTTAATTTAAATAACGAAAGAACAAATAAATTAGTATAACATTAATAAAAATACAAATAAAACGTCGAAATAAATCACTTTATGACGTAACAAACACGTGTAACGTATTTAATGTCAAGTGAATGTGACATTTACGATCAGCCATTATTGGCATTTAATCTTATAATTTGGGAGGGTGGTTTTTTGGTCGACGGAATAATCAAGTAGTACCAATTTTTATATTTAGTTTATATATTTTTATTTTATTATTTGCTCACCCTATCTTAGTATTAAAAGAGTATTATATCAATATTGTTTGCATTGATTATAGCTTTAAAAAATATTTTCTATATTTTATCCTTTATTGGCAATATTGAGGAAAAATTATAATTTTTTACCAATATTTTGCAGTATTAGTGTTTCATTGCAAACATTTTCCATGGAAATCCAGTATTTTACAACTCTATAAAAGTCTCATTTGACGAGTTTCTAAATATGTTAATATTGGCGTAATGAGCGTCCCTAATATAACCACTATTATTTTGTGGCTAGAATTTCATAAATAGCAATAAAAAATAATTTTATAACAGGGAAAACACAACTTTTATACAAACTTTCTCCGTAAATTTGAGACATATGCATGTATTCAGTAACAGACAATGATTCCTGTCCTTATCTAAAAATAGCAATACAAAAATAGGTGACAAAGACACCTACATTGGTTGCTTTCGGTCTGCTTACACCCATGGCAACTTTTTAAAAAGAAAAAGAATTATTATAGGATAACTCCGGGAGAGTCGCCGCATACGGGATAGATGCCGCACCCCTTCTATTTCTTGTAATTATCGATAGATGGTCGTCAAACGCACAGTATAGGTGCGCAATGAGATTATTTTAACCAGTGTATAGCGTGAATCAGATTTCGATGTTTACTTGTAGAAGTACAATCCTTAATTTGACGTAAGTGCGTGATTTCACTGTCCAAACTTTTAAACACGTTATGTTTAAATACTTTTCATACACTAATTACTAAATGCATGCATGATTTCGAAGTCAAAAATAAATGCAGCGTTTGTATAGAGTACTGTGTGTATGATTACGCCATTCCCCTTAGCAATGGCAGGTAATTGTGATGGCCGACGTCTTCACCATGCAAAATGGGATACATGCCGCACTGCTATTCCGGTATACATGCCGCAGTCTCTTTTGTACGGGATGATTAAGTGTTATTAACTTTTCCTTTTCTTTTTGCACAGACTAACCATGTTAGGCATATTATCAAGTTTACTAAAACCAAAGGAGAAAAAGGGTGAAATAAAAAGTAAGAAAGGCAAGAAAGATGCAAGTCAAGATGATATTAATTAAAAATTACGTGTAACGCAGACGTTCTTTGCAAACTACTCCAGGAAAGAAGAAGGGAAATTGTCTTCATTGCATCATGTGTTTAAATGTAGTTACATAAAGAAAGTACTTTTTCGACACTTTTTCTGTAGATTGAAGTCGATCTCTTAACCCATTGGGGACCATAGGTGCATATACGCACCTTCATAAAGAGCTTACAAAATTTATTTCTGGCACCAGTAAAAAAGAAAAGTAATATTTGCTTTGTTTAATTAGAGTATTTTCATGATTATTTAAGTAAAGGTAAATTCCTTTAAAAAAGTGGTACAAACCGAATAAAATTTGTGTAAAAGCCACCGGTCCCGAAAGGGTTAACAAATAAATTATGTAAACACAATTTTAATTTTTTTTCTTTTCCCTTTCTAATACATTGATGTTACGTTGTTGCTGAAATAGCAATTAAAATTTAATGCAAAAAAAGTAAGTCGATAATTTTAATAGTGAAAGTAGGCAACAATTATTAATTTGAATCTAGTAATACGTTTCATTGTACTCGTTTAGTTTCATTTTGTTATTATATTTATAATTATAGTCCAGATATAAACATTTTTTTAAATATTTTTATTTATAATTTCATTCTATTCTTATTGTAAGTGCGGCATAACTACCGCTTAAGTGCGGCGTCTCAGCCTGAATGTACGGTGACACGCCGCAGTGTAATGTTTTAGAAAAAAAATGTTAAAAAATATTAATAATTTGTTTTGAATTTTTTTGTCGTAGTACACGCGTTGTATATTTAACATTAAATAGCACAGCATGATTTTTTATTTTATGTCCACCATGGGACTTTATTCACAAATTCAAAAGAATGCGCGGCATAAATCCCGGAATTACCCTACATGTTTTAATAACTAGACCAGTCCGAGATGCATTTTCTCGCTACCGAATGAAATATGCAGTTAAACAAATCAAAACTCTCGATCATTATTAGTTTATTCTTTTGAACTTAATATTTTACTTCATCAAAAGCATATTTTTCATCTGCTATTACAAAAATGTATTTTATAAAACAATACTATTATCAGAAAAAGAAAAATGCTATTAAATTCATTTGAAAAATATCTTAGGTGGTAAAAGAATCGTGTTAAAACTAAGCTGAAAATTGTAGCAACAAAGCTAGTAGGTGACCAAAACATATGTCACTAATTTCGTGCTCTTTTCGCTGACGTCACAGTTTTTTTAAAGGAAAAAGAATTCTTGCATTTTTTGCTGAATTCTGCTGCCATTTGATGATTAATTTCCTTGTCAATGAACGAAACCTGCACGTAAAAGCAACTAAACGCAAAACATTATTATTTTAACCTTTTGAACTTAATAATTTGTAAACAATGTTTTAGTATCTGCTTTTATAAAAAAAAATAGACATTTTCCAAAAAAAAAAAAAAAAAAAAAAAAAAAAAATCAAAAGGAAACACAAAATACATTAAACCCTCGATTTAACGGACTAATTGGGACTAAGATGTGTCCGTTAAATCGAAAGTCCATTAAATCGCAAAGTACTATTTATAATATTATTTTGTTACAATTATAGTGCATATATATATTATTACGTACTTGTAGTTACATATATTATTACAGTGCTAATTACATATATATATATATATATATAATATATATATATATATATACAATATATACAGTGTATATACATGTATTGTATATATACAATATATGTATATACATAAATATATATTGTATATACATATATACTCATATATACTACTGTATATTATATATATATATATAAACACAATACATTACTTTTAATAATACACTTTTAATAATTTTTTCGAAGCGTGTTTCATCGTTTTAGAAGCTGTTTTATCATGGAGGCTTCCAGTAAATAATAGTGATAAATAAATATTTGACATTTGTCAAATATAAAAATTTGATATACGGGCTTGAATTTCATGTTAGGGAGAGGGGAATAATGTTAAATTAACGATTTTGATTTGTTAATTTAAGGATAAAGTGTTTTAAAAGGGATATTAAACGAAACCCTCTGTGCGATCTACGATCACACTTACCCACTTGTTTTACTTTATTTTTTAATTTTTTTTAATTAGTCCGTTGAATCCGAAGTCCGTTGAACCGAGGTCCGTTAAATCGAGGGTTTACTGTATTATAAAAGAATAAAGATTTTTTTCTCTTTTAGAGAGTCGCTTTTTTATCGTTTTTATTTATTTTTCTGAACATTCAAAGTAAAGAATCTCCATGCAAAATAGATGGTTACTTTTCTATATAATATTTAAAACCTTGGGTACAGATTTATTCTAAAAAATTCTTGCTTTTGTAACGTATTTAATTTGCACGGAATTGTAAGTAAAAGCAGTAGATTTTGCGTGAGAATTCAATTGTTTGAGCGATATGATATACATTAGTAAACAGAAATGTAAATCAAATCTAAATTAAAAAAAATAAACGAAATGAAAATAAATATATTCAAGGAATCACAAAAAGCAAATTACTAATATTTTTGGAGAATGTGATATTTTTCAAAGCAGGTGGCTAAGTGTAGTGACACTTGACACTGCTTTCACTATTACGTAGTCTTTTTCGTAATTGTATTAGAATAGCAATCTCGGCAGTTTTTTGTAGAGTGTTGCTTTGGTACTGTGGATGGAATATTCTCTGGGAAGCACCTGCAATGTGTGTGCCGTTGCTCGACAAGAGTCTGGTGCATCTTCGAAATCTTGGTAATATTTCACTATCATCATCGCTTTCTAGTTCACCATTGTCTTCAAAATTTTCCTCTTGTAATTCACTATAGTCATCATCATCATATTTTTCAAAGTGTCCTCTTTCGTTCAAACTTTCGTTATCATTTTCGTAAAATAAATTACTTATTTCTGACATTTTGGGGTAATAACACAAACAAGGTTCACTGAACCACTGGAAGAAACGTCTTCTTACAACTAATAGCAATCCATCTTGCCATGAACAAGAATGTACATGTTTACTTTTGTCCAAGTTTGAATTAGAATTGTCATCTACAACAGGCAAAACAACTGCACGATGAGTCTTAGTCGTCAAATGTACCCAAAGAGTTAAAGGTGATTGATTATTACAAAATAAATATTTATTCTAAAAAAGAGCTATGCATTTTAATATTATTATTTGTTTACTCTATCTTAGTATTAAACGAACACTGGACCAATATTGATTGTATTGTCAATAACTTAAACAAAAGTTACTACATTTTACCTATTATTGGCAATATAGGAGAAACATTATAATTTTATTACAAATATTTTGAAATATTTCTGCTTCATTGCAAACATTTTCAATATAAATCCAATATTTACTACTATTAAATTTTCATTTGATGAGTTTCCAGTTATGCTAATATTCACGCAACGAGTATATAACAATATTAGTTTCTGGCTAGAATTTCACTGGTGACTAGACTTTCACTAGTGACTAGAATTTGCTAGTTATTTTACTATTTAGAAGTGCATACTTTACAGTTTAAAAGCAATATTTTATGAACAACTTATACAAAAAGGTAGATATTTATAAAAATAATGTTTTCGAACAAAAAGTGCAATACTAACATTTTAATTTTCCAGATATGATAAGTATTATTTTAGCTTGTGAAAGAATAGTTCTAACCATAAGATGAAAATCGCAGCAACAAACCAGCTAAATGACCAAAACACATGTCTCTAGTTTTGTCTTCTTTTCTCAGACATTAATGCTTTTTAAAAAGAGAAAAGAATTCTCATGTCTTCTGAAATTGTATTGTCATTTGAAGATTAATATTCTTGTCAGTGATCGAAACATGCACTTAAAATTAGCTAAACCTGAAAACAATATTTTAGTCTTTTGAATTAAATATTTTGTAAATAATGTTTTACTATCTGGTGCATTTTTAAAAAGGTAGACATTCACAAGAAAAAACTAGTTGCTGGGAGCCACCGTAATACAGTAAAGCCCCGATTATCCGCGAGCGGATTATCCGTTGTGCGGTTTATCCGCGAAGCGAAATTATTATTATTTTTTTTAATTCAAGCAAATAGCAAGGAAAATACAATAAGTCCTATTAATAAATATAAACAAAAAGTCATTGTATTCGAAAGTAATTGAAGAATATTTCTAGATTTGGTTGCCATGTTCAAAATATCAGATATATAAAGTCTTGATGTCTTTTCTTGATTTTATTAACAAAACGTAAACAGAACGACAATTAAATAAGACTATTATGATAAATTCTAAGGGAGCATATCAAGAATAGCTTCATTTTCGAGATAGAAGAGGTGTTTCCAAAGAAAGAAACAAAAACAAGTGACTGATTTAAAAAAAAAAAAAAAGGTATAACTCAAAATTTTTTGTACAGTATGCATGGCATTGTTTCTTGTTTACTGTTCTTTATTTTAGTGATTTAGACGTAAAGCAAAAGTTTCTGCTGTACTGTGCATATGTATGTATTTTAAACATTTTGTTGTGTTTTTTGTACACTAAAACATAGTTTTTATGTACAATTTTCTTTATTTTTTTTTTCGTGCTTGCACCCCATTTTCAGTCTTTTTCGGGTTATCCGCTGTGCCCTTGCCACTCAATTCCGCGGATAATCGGAGCTGTACTGTACTTACCCATAATGGATATGAATAATATAAAACAATGTGGAAATTACGATCGCAAATATCAAGCAACTGATTGACCCATCGACTTCATTCTTTATGTAAAATTTATGTCACACTCATTCTTTAAAAGAAATAATTCCGAAAACTTTTATATACGTTTCATCAGAACGAATATTTCGAAAGTCCGAAAAAATAGCTCCGGATAAGTAAGGTTACTGAAATTTAATTGGCTTTGTCGCACTATTACATTCTAAGTACATGCTACATTTTAAGCCTTTATCTCAATTTGTTCGGTAGATAGTGTGTTTAAAAACCGTGGCTTGATGACGTCATAAACTTTAAATGGTCTATTGCTGAAATGTGTAAAAGAAACATCCTTGCAACTCCTAAAATTAGAATCCTATTAACTCAGATTTTACTCCGTCGGATTAAAAGTCTCATTTCAAATTAAAATACATCTTTAAACTAAAATTTGAACGAAATGCAGTGTCATAAAAATCGAAGAGCGTGTAAATCATGATTACAAATGAGGACGTGAGTTTCAAAACTCGCCTTATCCAAAATTTAAAAAATCGAGTTTTCTGTACCAATCTGTTCTATTGGTAAACCTGCACCGAAAAAGCACTATAAAATGTAAAAAAAAAATCTTTTTATCTTTTATTTCTGGGTTTTTTAAATATTGGTTTGGTTTCAAAACTCTCCTTATCAACTAGGGAGTTGGCAACAAAACTAGCTTTATCCCTGCGCATGCGTAGACCAAAGGACGACTAGCTTATGAGCTACTATCACAGTAATTTTCCTTCATTTCTCTGCGACCTGTTGCTATTTTCGTTTAAAGTTTTTATTTGTCCTATTAATACAAACTAATTAAATAAGTTTTACAGCATATCTTATGTTAACGGACAGTGGATAAACTCTTGTATTTTGTGAGGGAAGGGGGAAAAGAGAAAAAGAAATACGAACACATGAGCTAGTAAAGAATATACATAAAAGAATATGAAAATGTAAATTCAAAATGGAGAATCGCTTTCTATATTTCTTGCTGTCAGAAGGTGTTAAATGATTTACTTTTTATTCTCAGGTATAAGTCTAAGGCATTTCCGTCCCTCTCAAAGTGCACTCACCAGAAAGTGAACCTGGAGTATTCAACTCTCTCAATGCAAGTTGTTTGTGCTTCCACCAAGCTTTTATTTCAAGCAAAGCCAAAACTGCATAAGATAACTTTATTTTGAAGTTCACATCTCAAAAATCGCCTTCAAGAAACCGTCCATTTTTTTTACTTCATGAAACATCCAGGAAAGTAAAAGTTTTACCTTGAAAGTTTTTTTAAGTGCATGTCAGTGCGCTTTCAAAGGCCATACAATAAGGTACTATATAAAGACTAAGAACCATGGCCATCTTCAAATTTGTGGAAATGTATTTCGGCAGATTCTTGGAATATCAAAATTCAGAGTGCAAAAGTTGTGCTAGAGGCATCTAAAAACCGCAATTTCTTCTTAAAAAGAAGGGGGAGGGAATCCCTGTGAAGCAAGTGAAAATTAAGGGTTCTACACATTGTTGAAAAAACATTTTGATTTCGACCGGTCAGAAATGGAGGTGCTTATTTTCTATAAAAATACTATTCCTAATGCACCAGAACAGGTTGAGGAGAATCACTATGATATTCCAGAAAAAATTTCAGAAGTACATTATATTATATTATATAGATATATATAATATTATATGTTACATAGATTATATTATATTACATTCTTTTTAAACAAAGTTCATTTTAATCATAAGCTATTTATGATAAGTTTTATTTGATTGTTGATAAGTTTGTGTTTTTATAATAAAACGTAATACTAAATTTTAACCATACTTATTGCTCTCGTAAGTTTTATTTTTTAATCCAAAATATTATCATCCGATGACCAAATATAGAAACTATTAATTTCTTTCAGCAAGTATGATAAACGATTGGCAACAAAGCTCTTCTTATCCATAGGTTGGCAACAGAACTCTTCTTATCCGAAAATTTTTCCAATTATTTAATTAAGTTAATTGTAGATTTTCCAACTGAACACAATGATATCACAAAGCAACTACTTATAAGTATAAAAACAATTGGAGGTATTCGATGCACGGGGTCGCAATTAGAGGTTTTTCGCGATTTCCCAAAATTTGATTTTTTGGATAAGGCGAGTTTTGAAACTCACCTCCTCAAATATCTTGCCAACTAATTATCTAATCGACTTCATTCTTTATGCAAAATATATGTTCTTTTATCATCTTTTATAATCACTCCTTAAAATGAACAATTTTGAAATTTTTTATCTACCTTTTATCAGAACGAAGATTTCGAGAATACGAAAAAATAGTTCCAGATAATCGAGGTTACTGAAATTCAATAGGCTACTTCTCATTATTACATACTAAGTACATACCAAATTTCAAATCTCTATCTCAATTTGTTCGGTAGATAGAGCGTTTACAGAAACACACACAGACAGACGAAAATTCTATTCTCAGAAAAAAAAATTCTATTTTTAAAACGATTACAAGACTTACCCTATAATACGTTTGATGGGTAAGTAATAATTAAAAAATAACATTAAGACGAAAAAAATATTTAAAATAATATAGAATGATGTAGTTTTAAGGAATCCCTTTTTTATCCTTTTCATTAAACTTTGTAACCATTAAAAACAAGTTGGAAATTGCACTTCAAACGTGACAAATGTGGTGCGTTCGACTAAAACTAATTTTATAAATATTTTTTGCACCGCACAATGTACTGACTGTATATTTTAGTGCACTTCATAAGTGCGTTTTAATTTCATTCTGTTCGAAAAGCTGTAACATCATTAAAATTCATTTGAAATAATGTTTACACATTGTCCATAATGTAACGGAAAATTTTGACTGTCCCTGTAATTAAACTATATGTTCGATTTTCATAAAATTTGAAATGACTTGACACAGCTTTACAACAATTATATATTTAAAATTTAAGATCATTCGGTTGCGTGTTTTTGCTCTGTTATACGCAGACGGACAGACAGACAGACGGACCGAACGACGCGACGACTATAGGTGCTACGTATTTATATAATTACGAACGCACCTAATGAAGAATCTCTCTCTAAAATATATTATTCCGTTTATGTAATTTACATACTGGTGATTGATAATTACGATTTAAATATTCGTTCCAAAATTATACATGACTATTAGTATTAGGCGAGAATTCCAATTATGGAAGATTAAATAAAATAAAATGCTTAAACATAACAAAGTTTTTTTTTTCAAAGTCGTGATTTAGTTAGATGGTTTTCACATAAAAGAATAAAGAATATTTCATAAAATTCGTCTGAATTGTTTTCAATTGATACCACTATTTTGAGTAATGAGCTTGTTTTAACTATAGAAAACGAGTTTTCTCGAATTAGAGAACTGTCTAGATAGTTTTCTCGTTTCCGAACTAGTATAACAGCCAACTTTTGTGAAAATCGTTAGAGCTGTGTAACATTTCCAATATTTCCGATTATTTATTTATCGACTGCATTATTTCTCTATTTAAATTTAAATATTTAAGTACAAAAACAACTTCTAAAAACGTATTAGGTAAATAAATAAAAAGCATTTTAAATAATTTATATTCCGTTAATATTCCTATAATTAATAATTATTCAAAGTAATAAATATTATAATATGCAATTAAATATAATTCTAATAATGTACGGATCTTTTAAAATATAAACATTACGGAATATCGTTCGTTAAAGTAACTTACAATGCTTTTCTAACAATCGCTAACTTCCGAAAATATAAATTTAAAAAGTTATTTAATATTAATCTTTTTATTCCCAAACTAATTTTATTGGATGCTTCTATTTATTTCTAAGCGATTGCCAAAATTTCATTAATTTTAAACCGTAATTTAGCGAGATATCCGCATTACAATATTTAATATCTTCTGTCAGTTTTAAAAGACGCTCGATCCATTTTTTTTTCCCGACGCAGTTAGACATTTTTTTATCCTTCTTCCTCGCAGGAAAGAGCATCGTGACGTCACTCTATCCTCCATCTTGTTTTAGTATCACGAGGCGACATCGCCGGTACTCAGGAATGCAGGGGGAATGCAACTTCGATTACGATACAAATCGTTATCGATATTTCGATTGCGATAAAAATCTTTATCGTGATGACTCAGAAGCGTGCGTGCCGGTCGCTCATTGGTTAATTTGAGTTCAGCGTCGGTCCAACGATCTTTTGGGGGGGGGGGGGCATGTCCTCTTCGTCTCTGGGACTTGTCAACAATGTAAGGAGGAGGACACACGTATATTTGGGGCTCTAGCCCCAGACTAAGAATTTTTCAGGAAGAAGTAGCATTACTGCATTTTGGAAGCCATTTTTAGTTTTTGGAACCAGACGAAGAAATGTTCTTTCCTTTTTAATTTTACGAACTGTAAGCTTTCCCATGTCAATTTTCTGTACTCCCAGCAACTGAAACTTCATCATCAATTTTACTTTAATGTATTCATTCCTTTGATATTATTAATAGCCCTCAAAGGATTTGCTTATTAACTGAGCGTCCTTTCCCGTTCGTGATAACATCTGCCATGCCGAGCTCCACCGAAAATGTGCCATCATCAATTTTACAGCAACTGCTTATAGTCTTGTACCTTCAATAGTAAAAAATATAATCTCCAGTTTATCTCCAAATCATCTTTTACAACTTCAGTACGGGTCTGCATCTTACCTATTGTGATGACTATTTCAACACTGTGATCCTTTGTACCTTCATCAATTTTACACTTATTGCTTAGCATCATAAATCTTCAATAGTAAAAAATATACAATCTCCAGTTTATCTTCAAACTATATTCCTAAATACAGGACTTTAATATGGACTATGAACATAATACTTCGGACGGTATAAAATTAGTTTATATAGTGAACTCTCAGGTTTGCATCAATTTCAGCAATTTTGAAGGATTGTTTACATAGTGCAATATCATGTAAATGTATTTTCCTCTTCATACAAATATGTCGTATTCCTGGCCAGGAAAATTTTCTACCAATAATAGTCATTCAAATTATTATGCATGCAGTGCATATAAAATATTTCAATAAAATATATGTCAACTGTACCTCCGGGTGACAATCTCCGGGTGAGTTATTTTACATTTTTATTTTTCAGCTTCCGTCATTGAATATTTCAAAGGCAACATTTTCTTAATTAATTATTTTGAATATTTAATTTTATAATCTTAATATCTTTGGTTGCCAATTCGTAGTTTATTTTTCAGACATACTCCACTACGGCGATCTACGGCCACTACATATAACAAGCTGTTTTCGATATATAGCAGCAATTTCAGTGCTGAGTTCGTTTTAACATGCCAAAATGAACTTTTCCTAATTCAAAACCTTGCTAGTTCGCCTTCTCGTTGTCGAATTAGTATAGAAGGCCTGTTTAGTGTACGTCGCATAATCATTTTTCGATTTATAGACTGCAGAATTTACAGCTCAAGTTCCTTTTAACCTGTCAAAGCAACTTCTCTTGAATTTGGGATTTAGTTAGATCTTTTTCTCGTGTTCGATTTAGTACAGGATGCACGTTTTATGAAGATCGGTCCAGTCGTTTACGATATAATTCGTAATTGGGAAAAAATCACTTGCTCGTTTAATATATATATATATATATATATATGAAGAAACTAACGAGCGAGGCTCGATATACATGGTACTACAGACAAACCTCTACAGCCGACACTCTAAGGACCAGAACAAAATGTCGTCATAAGCGGGGTGTCGCGGTAACCAGAGTTGGAGAAAAATGTTTATAAAAAGCTGTATTTTTAAGTAATTTAAGACCATTTGAAATTCAGAACTAGTCTTGCAGTTTTAAGCAATAAAACATTATTATTAAACAAAATAATCACAAAAACAAAATTGAAAAGAATAAAAATCATATTTATGGTGACTTGTTTTTTTATTGTTACATGGAATATTAATGAATTAAGGTTTGCATATCCCTAGATGTGCGTCCTACAATTCTTTTTTCAATATTTTACAATGAATTGTAATCAATATTCGTTGTTTCAGAAATAGATGTTAGATAATTTCTGATCGTTTCCATGCAATGCAATTCTTCGGTTTTAGTCGGATGAAAAAAGCCTTGTAACCAAAAGAAAGCGCCACCTGACCAGAACAAAAAGACCGCGAGTAGACTGATACGTCTATCTGGAGCTTAAGTGGGCCATTCATAAGGTTTGGGTTCATTTATTCAGATACAGGATTGAAGTAAAATTTCTGATTTGGCTCAATGGGTATTTTAGACACTTTTGTGAAAAGTTATGTTAACATATTTCTTACCGCTTAATTTCCGTGCTTATAAGATGGATTATGAAAAATGGACAATTTTTCTAAACCGTCGGGATATCGGAATTGAACATTATACAACGACGTAAAATCCGGAGTTTATTTACATGTTTTTTTTAATTTATCCAGGCTTTCACGTTGATGTCGTAATTATTTTTACGGTTTTATTTCGGATCTTTTGATGATTAAGTTTTAACCTATTGATTACGGATTAGGACAGGAGACTTTTTTTATATTCACTTTTACAAAAATTTACAAAAAAAAAAAAAAAATAAATAAAAATAAAAAAAATCTTTATAGTAAATTTCTATGGAAAGTATCCTGGTATAAGTGTATGGCAGAGATTATTATTGAAAAATTGGTGAGAATATAATAAAGAAATAGTGGTTTGGACGATATACGTTCCAAACCTATAATAGTTTAACAGAGAAAAACATTGCGCGAAAGCTTCATCAATGCTTGAGAGGAATTCAATAGAAAACAACAAGATTCATATTAAGCACATAACAATAAACGAAACATCTATAGTAATATTATATACAATAAAAAAATCATATGCGGAAAATCGGGACTTTGAAAAACTGACGTGATAAGCGGAATGACGTGAAAACCGGGTGTCGGTGTTATTTACTTATACATCGATTTAAGAATAATTACTCAATCTCATGCGGATTTTAAAATCATTGTCATCATTTTATAAAAAAAAATTGCTTAAAAATTCTATCAAAACAATAAAATTATAATCTATATTTAAATCCTTTCATGACTCAATTTAATCATTATGCCTATTCTCTCAATGCATGTGGCTTATATATTTAACATATCTATACACTAACATTAATATCTGATTGTGTTGAAGTGGAATTTGGATGTTAGGTTATTCCTTCTTCACAGAGCAGAATTTGATGTTCGGAAATGAAGCCAGTATATACAGCTAATTCCTCTGAATTGTTGAATGATCAATTTTTAAAATAACATCTCCCGATTTCTGAATCCAGGTGTCTTTTAAAATTCAATTTAATGCCCTTGGAAACTCAACGATAGCCGACCTTGGCTTTTTGATCTATCATTATTGTTTAAAATGAATGTCAGAAATAAATGAAATAGTGCAGTTTGACGAATATATTTACACATTTGAAATTAGGGGCATTGCATTGATTAATCGTACTCATTATAAATTATTGTATGCCACACCTATTGTTATGTCTTTTATATGCCACTTCGATTGTTATGACAGACCTTCAATATCTAAAAAAATAAATTGATATGGAATTTTTTTATTGTATATAATATTGCTGTAGATGTTTCGTTTATTGTTATTTGCTTAATATGAATCTTGTTGTTTTCTATATTCCTCTCAAACATTGATGAAGCTTTCGCGCGTTGTTTTTCTCTGTTAAACTTTTAATTATAGGATTGGAACGTATATCGTCCAAACCACTATTCCTTTATTATATTCTCACCAATTTTTCAATAATAATCTCTGCCATAAACTTGGAAATTTACTATAAAGATTTTTTTTTTTTTGTAAATTTTTGTAAAAGTGAATATAAAAATAAGTCTCATGTCCTAATCCGCAATCAATACGTTAAAACTTAATCATCAAAAGATCCTAAATAAAACCGTAAAATAATTACGACATCAACGTGAAAGCCTGGATAAATTAAAAAACATGCAAGTATACAAAAACTGCCGGCAGCGTGAACTGATAACTTGATCTTTTGTGTCTTCAAGCTCTTAATTAGTGATTTAGGTAAGACTGTGAAATAGAGATGTGAGATTAATGTTCAACAGAGGTATTAAGTGTGGGTTCACATTTTACTCAGACATTTTAGCTGTAAAACATTTATTTGCGTAGGCAATGTTTTTTTTATAAAGTTGTTTGTTCTGAGATATTGTTATGATAATTTTAAGAAACAGTGTTTTACATTTACAGATCTGTATATAGAGACTAAAGCTCACCTATTACGAGAGGAAAAACTTAGTATGTTCATAAAAGACATAAACTAAAGGGTTTAAAACAATTTACAGCTTTCCCCTAATTAATTCCGAATTCGGCTTTTCTTAACCCCCAACCGCTGAGTTACATATAGAACTAATAAGTTTGACTATTGCCGAGGGAGGACACACAAATTCAAGATCCCATCACTGCAACAAATCAATCAATCAATCAATCGAAATCCCACAAATATAAATTTGACATTTAGATAACTTTAATTTCCATGCAAAAAATGGTAGCTTACTGCTTTTTTGTAATTTTTATTTCGAATAAGAAGACCAACTCATGCTCTTGCTTGTTTGCAGGTTGCACAGATCCATGTAAGTTTATAGTATCATATCAAAAAATCCGAGAGATTTGGCACTTTTATCTATGATTATGTAAACTCTCCTAGATATCAATAAATTATCTAGATCACAAAAAATTCTATGTTCTAATAAAAGAAACTACCTGATAGTTTTTTTACGCTAGTAGCGCTACTGGTTGGAAATGGCATAACTAAAATTTCGAAATGTATTTTTTCTGTTTTTTTTATGTGGCAACCATAATCCAAATTAATATTAGATAGGGTCGTTTAAAATCAACTTTCATTAGCGCCTATAATGCTCCCTAGCGAGAAACATATTAAGGGTTTTTTGTATGTTTCATTGTATGATGCCTATACTTAAGTTAAAAAAGAGTAGTGTAAAAGAGATGTTTCTCGTTGCGGGAGTCTTCTTCCCTAAAAACTTGAGATATTGATAAGTAAATGGAAATATCATTTGAATTACTTAAATGAGATTTTTAGATTTTCCGTAGTGGAGTACGAATGCGCGAACAACACAATAAACTCAGATCCAGAAGATTCAAACTAATACTTGTAGCGTAATAAGGAAACTTTAATGAGAATTTGAAGAGACACATAAGTGCCTTGGGAGTGACCCCCCTTACACACAATCAAAACTTAATCTTTACATTCTGAGAAGCAGGCAAAGAGTGATAAGTTTCACATTTTCATTCGTAAAGTTTTGGCGATATATAGATATTGGGTAAGACACAGATCTTGCCAAGGGATGACCGTTACATTGGAATACATGGGGCAGTCTCAATTTAGATGAAAAGCCTAATAGGCGATAATTAGCCAAATGCTAGTCCATGAGAAAGTAAGAAAGAATCCGAAAGCTGTCAATAGCATTGGAATGAGTGCGGTAAATTGAAAGGCGACTTAAGTTTAAAAGTACATCTGGATATTATTATCTAACCGCTGGTTTAACCACAGTTTTGACTATCTCTTAGTAAAGGATTGAATTAAAAATCTGACAGAGAGAAATTTTATAGGCAGATGCAACGCGAAAAGAATGAATCTTTCGAAAAGAAATGACTGTGAATAATATTCTTTTTTTTATTTTATTTACATAGATAAAAGAGCGGAGAGAGTTTACTGGGAACGTTAAAGTAATGTGAAAAGGAAATTAGATTAATTTAAAACTTAGATATCCAAAAAGAAATAGAAAGGGGAATTTTATATTGATAGTTAATATTAAATTTTAACTATCTAGGGATCATATTAATTACCTATAAAGAATAATATATGTGATATCAAACGATATCACAAGCAGTACTGATTCAACACAATTTTTGTTTGCGTTTGTAGAGATTACTGGAGGAAAATGGGCAATCTACATTTAAATAACGTTTATTTTTTTATTATTTACTCCATGAAGACATTTGCAGCTATTCACTGGTGGGTAATGGCATAACTAAATTTTAAAAATTGATTTTATTTTCTGTGTTTTTTCATATGGCAACCATAAACCAAATTCATATTAGATCGGGTAATTTAAACTCAACTTTCATTAGCGCCAAGAGTACTCTCTAGCGAGAAACATATAAATTAACTTTAAAAGAGTTTTCTTTTTTATGTTTCACTGTGTGATGACTGTACTCATGTTAAAAATAGATAGTACTGGTTCAACACAATTTTCTTTTGTGTTTGTAGCGACTACTGGTAAAAAATAGGCAATCTTTATTCAAATATAGTTTATTTTTTATGATTTACTGTATGAAGACATTTGCAGCTATTAGTTTGAATTTAAACATTATGTAATACAAGCAATATTTAAAATTCTGAATATGGAAACGGATAGAAATTAGCTATTCGTCACTAACACCAAACTATCAACTAAGAGGTTACACAAAACACACAAACGAAAGGTATATGCAACGAATCTGTCTGTCAGCCTGTCTATCCATAGATAATTTAAAGTTTTTAAGGTGCTCTTAAATTCAAGATATTTTAATTGTTTTTTATGGTAGATTACAATGTGCTTCCACCAATAAATGATCTAGAAACACATTTAGAACTTTGTAAAGTTTCATTAATTTTTTAGATCGGGTGTGACACGTGAAGGACACAGGTCACAAAACACCATAGTAGATATATATAATTGGCCAGGCAGGGGAAATTTTTTATTTTTTATTTTTCTAATTATTTTTATGGTTTGAACATAATGAACTATTTAGATTAAGAACGTTCTTTTTTCGTATTAGTAACAATTAAATCAATTACTAGAGAAATATTTCAGATGATTTTTTTTTTTTTTACATTATGGTAAACAACCGGAAAAGATCGATAGGATAATAAAACGATCCAGAAATAAGATAATCACTAAAAAGTAACAAAAATAATAAGCGATAGATAAAACTGATCGTGATTCTGTAAAGAACACGTAATATTACGACTATTCTGGAAGGGTGAATATCACAAAATGTGAGATTATGAAAACAAAAATTTAGAAAATTTAAATCGTTTCAAAGCTTCTGATTCTTTTAAAAATGTTGATTGAACAGCTGAATAAAGAAATTTATATGTAAAATTGTTAAAGTTTGAAGAGCTCAAGTTCACTTTTTATGTAATTATACGTCATTTTCTTAGCATATGTATGCCAGGATAATAAACATTTCATTCAAAAACATTTTTCACATTCTTGTTTTTTTTTCTTTAGATCTAACATTTTAATTTTGTTTAAAGGAGCATGTTCCCTCTATAGTACCTCAAATTCAGTGTAATGTTCAGTTTTATTTCTAATTTTTAGAAGCCAGGAAAATGACAGAATAAAAGTCTACTAAATTTTTACAAAACCTTTAAACCCATTATTTTCAAAGAAATACCCAAAAGATCTTGCAGGTAGCAATGATTTTATTATTTCTGACTTGAACAATGTCAAGAACAAGAACAATTACTCTGCAGCGCCATCTTTATACCTCATAAAGAACTAAAATAAGCAGGTCAGGACAATGACATTCATTTTCAATGACAATCATTTTTTAATTATGAAAAATTATTTGTTAAATACAGAACTTGTTACCTTCCACTTGTATCTGCTATATAAGGTTTAATTATCAATTCGAAATTTAAAAAAAAACTAGAAAAAGATATTTGTACATGATTGCAGAAAGCATTTTACTTTGTACACACCACAGTGTGAAATGCCAGGAAAATGACAATCTGAAATTTAAATTCTTTTAATCTCTTTATTTTTGTGTTATTATGAATATAATATCTCTTGAAAATACTGCTAAGAATACTTTTTATTAGAATGTAAAAAAGAAAATTGCATTATATAACATTGAATAGTAATTTTATTGTGCGGACTGCAATTTCGTATTTTGTGATATTGACCCGAAAAAGCTAGAGATGCCAAAGCTACAAATAAATATAAAATGTATCATGTAACTTTAATGTTTTACGATATTTTTTATGGATCCATACGTGTTGGCTGTAAATGACATAACTTTCGACATTATTTCCCTGTCACAAAAAACAAATGCATTTTAAAATAAAATCAGTAATAAAAATCATAACCTTTTATTATTAAAATCATAAATTATACCTCTAGTTTCAAAACAGCAATTATTTTACTAAATAAACTTTAGTAGTCAAATTGAAACTTTAATCCAAACGATTGAAACATATAACATTTACTAATATCATTCTAAAATAATTTAAACGTCACTTAACTACTTACTCACTTATTTCATCTTTTAAGTGCATAAAATTAATGATGAATTAAAGCTCGAGAATTTGATACAAAATTGCTTTCATTAATATTCCAAGATTACTTTTGGCTTGATATATGAGGATTATTTTATAGTATGTAATAACAAGTCATTTTAAGTGATTAAGTCGGATTCGAACTGCATTAATATTGACAGCTAATCATTTTCCTGCAAATATTCAGTTTATAAATGCCTAGTACATCTTTACTTAATGGCTTTAATATTGTTCTAAGATGAAATTTTAGTTTTTTTTTTTTTTTTTGTAACATGTTACATTTTTTAAATATTGCCTGTAGTACGTCACTGATGGTTTGATGAAATGTTTTCTATTGTTACATTTATTTTAGTAAGAATGTTGTAAGTAAGTAATGGACAAATATTCCTATTACTAATTCTCCCACAAATTATTATTTAAAGTGATACTTGTACGAACTAATTACCAGTACCGTCTATTGTTAAAGTTATGCAAGGATTGTGGTTTGGTCGCCATTTACAAATAAAATTTGAACCGAATTTTCCAATGTTAGCACTTAGTATTTGAATTCCTTCGATTCAAATCAACCCACAAAAATACATGATTTGTACATATTTTCTTACTTCTTCATAAAGTTACAAAAAAGAAATATGTTAAGGGCTTACCCATAAATTTAGAGTGATAATATGAGTGGGGGCCGTCCTACAAAAATTGCATAAAAATATAAATATATACTAAACTAATTTTCTATGTAATAAAAATGACTTTTTCGGGTTCATTATTAAATTTCTTTACTATGGATGTAAGTGACACAGGGAAGTGGTACTCTTAGACCAGTGTTTCCCAACGTGAACGTGCGCCCAACAGGGGAGGCAATTTCATTTTTGGGGGGCATTTTTTTACCCATTTTCTGTCTTTTTTTTTTCTTCTTTTGTCTTATATTTTAAAGACAATTTTGTAGAGTAAAGTTTAAAAACAAAAAGAGATTTTTATTAAAGTTTAGAATTAAGAGCCGAAATGGAATTTTAACCGGAATAATTTTATGAATAATCATTAAAGATTTTTAGATGCCGTTTCTTTACATTTTTAACATAGTTGAAAACAGTTTTCAAACTTTTTTATCTACCTGTCTGTCCGTGATTTTAATATCTTAACTATAATCCGTTTTAACCGTGTAATTGATATATGTTAATGAGTTTCACTATGGCATGTTCGCCTTTTAATAAGGAGTGTGTAGGCTTTTTAATTCCTTTATAGGGATTCTCAAAATAATCCGGTTACAATTTGGTCTATGGGGAAAAATCGTTAGCCGTGTATTTCAGTAAATTTATTCTTTTTAAGTATAATAAATAACTAAAACATGCTTTCTGTAGAAATTGGAGTACAAAGCATTTTCCATTCATTTACAGGGTCACACAAAAAATTCGGTTACAGCGCTAAATGCTGGATGTGCGTTTTCAGTAATGGTATGCGTTTTTAAGTTTAAATAGTTTTTTGAGTACTATATGTGGTGAATGAATTCTGTAGATCATATACCAGTATACACAAAAGAATTCGTAAGCATTACTGTGTTTAGCATAAATTTCGCCAGGGTGTTTTAATTGAGCTATGCATTTTCCAGTTGAACTACATTTAGTATAGATCTTATTAGAATATAAATAAATTCATACACAGGGTTACAAAAAGAACTTGATACATTGCCGTCTAGTGATGATTATTTCTGAAAGTATGTTTTCTAATTTGTTTATTTATAATATCTTCTTTCACTTTATTAAACGGTAAAGTTCGGTTATAGTATTATGGAAGTCTTGGCAAGTGTTTCATAGTTTGTTCTTGACGCATGATTTTTCTGTATGTCACACGAAAAAACTTTTATACATGCAATTTCATAAAAGTATTATGTCATCGAAAGAAGGTGGACAAATTTCATATAATCATAATTAATGAAATACTTGACATAAACAATTCATCCGTTTTAATGTACAGAATTTAATAAAAAATTACCTTAATAAGTTTCAACAAGAGCATCGTCGGTTGCTCTGCACATATCAAATCAATAATCGGTCTCTAACTAAGTGTTATGGAGCATATCTGGCATCACTGTAGCAATTGCATCGACAACTCGCTCCCGTAAATGTGTCAAGTCTCGTACCTTTACACTAAAAATAATGTTCTTGGCATAACATCGGAATAATAAGACATGTTAAATTGGAACTTCTTGGAGGCCATAGCGCAAAATCGGCTCTACCAATATATGTTTCACGATTGTTGAGAGCCTGTCTGACACTGAGACAGGCAATGAAGAAGGGATCCATGCAGTTGAAAAATAATACACTCTGTAAAAAATCCGAGCAGTATTCCTGTAGGAATCGGAAAAATAGTTGCCCTTATCGTACAGGAAAATTTTCCTACCCAGCTCGGAATAAAATCCGTAAAAAAAGGAAACATTCATTAAAACGGTACTTTACGGATTTTATTCCAATTTTACGGATTTTACTCCGATTTTACTGATTATATTCCGAGCTGGGTCGGAAATTTTTCCGGTACGATAAGGGCAACTATTTTTCCGATTCCTACAGGAAATCTGGCCCTATATTTTTTACAGTGCAGATATCATCCTCGCATTCAACTTCTGGGAAAATACAACGCTACAGCATATCTAAAAAAATCTCTTGTGATTGTACTCTCCACGAAAATAAAGGGTCCTACAATTTGGATATGCATCAATTCACAACCAAACCCTTTTTTCGGGGAATCGCGAACGTATTCAACGATTTCATTTGGTTTCTCAGATCTCCATATTCGATAACTACGCCCGTTGACACAAGCATTCACAGGAAATGCTGCGTCGTCTGTAAACAAAATTCGCTTTAAATAACTGTCATTGTTATAAATTTTTCTGAGCATATCGATTGCTAATTCAAAACGTCTTGGACCATCTGTTGATTTAATATCATGCCGCAACTGCACTTTATGTGCGTGCAGCCTTAATTGCTTGTCTAACACGTTTTAAATCGTAGTTTTAGGAATGCCCAGTTTCAAACTACGCCTCGCAATCAATTTCTCTCGGCTGCACGTACAACTCAGGCGGATGAGCTCGACAGTTGTTTTTGGCCTTCCTGGTGGCTTTTGTACATCTATGTTTCCCAATTCTTGAAACTATTGAAACCACCTTTTGATTCCATTCACACCCGGTGGTTGTTTGTGATAAACACGACGGTAATTTCGGTGAACTGTTTTAACTGATTTGTACCCAGCTAACCACAACACACATTGAGCTTTATCGTGAACGATCGCCATTGCACTGACGGAATGCTGAATGCAGACAACTTTCACCTCGCATCGCTGCTGCTCAACGTTCATCGTCACGGTTGC
This sequence comes from Maratus speciosus, assembly GCA_963932465.1. Classification (NCBI taxonomy): domain Eukaryota; kingdom Metazoa; phylum Arthropoda; class Arachnida; order Araneae; family Salticidae; genus Maratus; species Maratus speciosus. The sequence goes on along the minus strand of OZ010794.1, from coordinate 368,364,298 downwards.
GTGCCAGTTACATTTCGAAATCTTGGACACTTGTCAAATTGTTTGAAAAATGTATTGCTTAATTCTTTTCAGAATTATGAGCTTTCGAAATGTGCCCAACATTGTTCGATGACACTGTATTTAATGTTCACCGTATAAAGCAAATTTAATCTAAAAACTGTGAAAAAGCTGAAGCGGTGTACCACAAACCTTATAAAATGTATAAATTTCAAATGTACATCAGAAAAGGAAATGTGTTAAATAATAATAAAATTTGTATGACTCCACTCGGGACCTCCATACTTTGTAAATAAAATCATAAAATTTAACCGAGTGCATACATTTCTGTCACAACTTTTTAATATACATTTTGTGATATTTAATTGCCAAAAAATGTTACAAATTATACGATTATATATGGGGGATTATAAATTCGGCGATTTAAATATAAAATAGGAAATTTTCAATGCGAAAGAGTGGTTCCAGACTCCATTAAAAAACAAGTATGTTGCGCACCGTGATATCATAGAATAAATTTTAAAATAAAAATATACACGCGTGTTGTGTTGTAAAAGAAATATGGCTTACTTAAAACTAACAAAGACAAATATCCTGAAATGCTTCTTGATATTGTGTATTGTACAGAGTGTTCACACGAAACCGCCCTGATTAAACATGTTAATTTTACGGAAACTATGGGTCCAAGATATTAGAGGTTTGCGATAACATGAATAGCAACACAATAAGTTTATTTTGCTTCATTTTTTTAAATTCTTCTACCTTTACAAGAAGAAAGTATTGGATTCGTGAAAATTTTCGACTTTCGGTGTTCGACGGATTTACACGTTTTAGGGGTCCGAGATTCCGAAAAACATGCTTTTACAAAATATCTGTCTGTCTGTATATACAAATTTTGTGTGCTCTCTATCTCAAGAACTAAGGCACAGACTTTAATAAAAATTTATATTCAGGTTGTCCCTGATATAAAGTGATGCTGATTAGTTTTTGGTGTAAATCGCCCAACAAGTAGCACTGCTATACTGCATTTTTCACGATTTCCGCAGTAGCTCTATCTCAAGAACTAATGCACGCATTTTCAAAAAAACTTTAGATTTAATTAGTCCTCGATATCAATTGGTACTATTTATGTTTTGGTGTAAATTGCCCAACAGATGGTACTGCTATGCTGCATTTTGCAAAATTTACACGATTTCCGCAATAGCTCTATCGCAAGAACTAACGCACACATTTTCATCAAACTTCAGATTCAATTAGTTCTTGATATGAAATTATACTGATTACTTGTTGGCGTAAATTGCCCGATAGGTGGCGCTGCTGTGCTGCATTTTGCATGATTTTCTCAATAGTTTTATCTCAAGAACTAATGCACGAATTTTCATCAAACTTCAGCTTCAAGAATACCTTGATTAATATTGCTGCTGATTATGTTTGGTGTAACACGCTCAAAAGGTGGCACTGCTATGCTGCATTTTTTACGATTTTTGCAATAGCTCTATCTCAAATCCAATGCACGGATTTTCCCCAAACTTCATTTTCAGTTAGGCGTTTACATAAGTTGATGATGATTAGGTTCTGGTGTAAATCACCAACTAGGTGGCGCTGCTATGCTGCATTTTGCTGGATTTACACGATTTCAGCGATAGTCATATCTCAAGAACTAATGCACGCAATTTCCTCTATTTAGAATCCTCATGATGAACATACATTGCATTTAATTTCGGCACTGTGGTAGCGAATTTTGAAGTATTAACATATATGAGATAGAAGAAAGTTTTGGGATTGGTACAACCGAACATTTTTTTTTTTTAGCTTTTGTGATGATTGTGATATTCGCCACAAAATTGCTGAAGCCATTGACTAAGTCATACCTGACATGCTGCAGAAAACGTAGCTTAAGACTGAATATCGACTGGACATTGTGAGAACTACGTACGGAGCCCATATCCAAGTGTATATATAGACAAAAATGTAACATTTTTAGACAAATAAACGTTTGGAGCATAATAAACTAGTTGCCATGAATTATCAATAATGCATACAACAAAAATAAACTGTTTCGGAAAAAAAATGCAGCGAAATAAACTTGTAATAGAATAAATTTTAAAATAAAACTATTCACGCGTGTTGTGTTGGAAAAGAAATATGGCTTACTAAAACTGACAAAGATAAATATCCAGAACTGTTTCTTGAAATTGTGTATTGTACAGAGTTTTCAAATGAAACCTCCCTGATTACAAATGTTAATTGTACGGAAACTATGGGTCTAAGAGATTAGCGGTTTACGATATCATGAATAGCAACACAACAAGTTTATTTTGCTTCAATTTTTTTTAAAACTTTTGTGATGCTTGTGATATCCGCCGCAAAAATGCTGAAGCCATCGACTCAGTGACACCTGACATGCTGCGCAACACGTTGCTTGAGCTTGAATATCGACTGAGAGCTAGGTATCGACTACATATACACTGAAAGCTACGTACGGAGGCCATATCAAAGTGCATACATAGACAAAAATGCAACTTTTTTAGAAAAATAAACATTTGCAGCAAAATAAACTAGTTGACATGAATTATCAATAATGCATACAACAAAAACAAGTGGGTAAGTGTGTTCACAGATCGCACAGAGCGTTTCGTTTAACATTCCTTTCAAAACAATTTATCCTTTTGCAAAGTGTGTTATTTCCACATTTCGCAACCAGGGGGCGCACTCTATTCTAAACAAACCTATACCGAACAAAACTTCGTTTTACAACCTATCTGTATATGTATTAGTCTAGGAGATCTGGCCACCTGAGATAGTTAGACACACCCTGGCGGTAAAAAGTGGAACTAAAATTTGTGAGGCATAATATGAAAGAGGGTGTTGGCAAAAGTTTGAAAAGTGCCCAACCGGGGGGAAAAGGGTATAAGTTAGAAAAATTACTTAAAATACACAAGTTATAGACCGGAGGGGTAAATATAAGACTTTTTGAAATTTTTATGATTTGTCGTGTGATCGCAAGTGTTCAGCTATAAGTATTCAAAATTTCAAGTCTTCAACTTAATTAGGGGCTCAGTTAGGGAAAAAAAAGCTTAAAAGACACAAGTTAGAACCCAGACGGGTAAATATAAGACTTTTTCAAAATTTAATGATTTGTCATTTGATGTGAGGCGTTCAGCTATAAGTATGCAAAATTTCAAGTCTCCAACATATACAGTCTCTGAGAACGGGCTCTGTGATAGACGGACAGATAGAAGAGTGAGACGAATAGGATTTCGTCAGAAGAACGAAACCCTAATGAACTATTTCGGAATAAAAAACTGCAGCAAAATAAACTTGTTGTACTGCTATTCATGATCCTGCTAACCGCAAATCGCTAGGACTTAGAGTTTCCGTACAATTAACATTTGAAATCAGGGAGGTTTCGCGTGGATACCTTCAATTACTGATAATGAAATCTCACTGTGTCCAACAATCTACCACTAGTTCTTACTGAGTTGTTTAGTTCTATTATAAAATGTATAAATGCTTTTAGAATTAACGCCAAATGTGAGTCTCTTCAAGGAATTTTGTGACGAAAAAAATGGAGAACAAATAATACTTCTGTTTCAAACTGAGGTAAGTTTAAACGAACAATAACCCATTGTATGGTATATAGGCGAAAATGTACGATCCTATTGTATTTATATTTTTATTATGAGAAAAACTTTTTTGTGACTGAAATCTTTCCTATTTAGTGAGCTAAAGAGATACAAAATTATTTGTCTTGTTAAAGAGATCTTTTAGGCTGCCCCCATGTGAATAGAACAATAGACATGAATAGAATACCTTTTTAAAATGAGGTATACAGTAAAACCTCTCCCGACCACGTTTCGTTCCAATAAAAATTGGTTGCTCCGAGAGGTGGTCTCTTAATGGAGATCATGTTTAAATCAAGATTTTAATTGTTGAGAAAATGTAACAATTACTGTTAATAAAATTTATTTTTCACATTAGGAAAAAACATGAAAATATAACTATTAAAATAAAAGTTAATTTTATAAGTTAATTACTATAGAGTTTAAAGAATGAATACATTGACTTTGCTTTGATTTTACAGTTTTATCTTTTATACTTTTATTTCCAAGTCCTTTCGAAGTTCAGTAAATAAATGCATTTTTTAGGTGCGTTCGTAATTATATAAATACGTAGCACCTATAGTCGTCGTTCAGTCCATCTGTCCGTCCGTCCGTCCGCATATAACAGAGCAAAAACTACCCAACCGAATGGTCTGAAATTTTAAATATATGATTGTTGCAAAATTTTGTCGAGCCATTTCAAATTTTATGAAAATCGGATGTATAGTTTAATGACAGGGACAGTCAAAAGTTTTTCTTTACATTACGGCCTATGGAAAAAATTATTGCAAGTGCATTTTAATGATGTTACAGCCTTCCGAATGGTCTGAAATTTTAAATATATAATTGTTGCAAAATTTTGTCGATTAATTTCAAATGTTATGAAAATCGGATGTATAGTTTAATTACAGGGACAGTCAAAATTTTCCGCTTCATTACGGGGAATGAGAAAAAAATTATTGCAAGTGCATTTTAATGATGTTACAGACTATGCACTTATAAAGTGCAAAAAAATATATTCAGTACAATATGGGGTGCAAAAAATAATTATAAAACTAGCTATAGTACAAACGCACCTCATTTGCCACGTTTGATGAGCAATTTCCAAATTGTTTTTTTTTTTGGACGGAAACAAATAATGACGATTTCATTAATATATCTATTTCTTTGAAAGTTTTCTGACGGAATAGGGCAAGGGAGTTTATTGTCTGTCATTCTTAATTTGTCATCACTGTTAAATTCATTGCCTAAAACGGCACAAATGGGTTTAAACACTTAAAAGTTACCGGAGTAAATAAAAATTCTAAACTTAGTTTAGAAGTTTGATGAATAATGCGCTCTCCGGAATTATTTTTCTAATAAAACCCTCCTCAAGTGACCAGAAAAAGCGGAATTTGTTTAATTTTCATCAAAGAAATTGCTGGAGGAAATTCAACTGGAATGGTCTCTGAATGGAGGTAAAATTAGTATTGAGCCTATGGGAATAAATTTCATTCCATAAAAAAAATAGTCGTTCAGGGAAGGAGTACCACAGGGAGGTTTAACTGTATATGTTATGGCAAGTGTGTGGTGACAGACGTATGATGATTCTACTGAAGTATAGATAAAATACTTCGGTGCGGAGTGACAATTAAAGGTTAGAAACCACTGCCTCAGACCGTCGAAATGGTAAAATTATTTTTATTTGAAAACTTATAATAGCAAAAGTCACATAAAGATGTTATTGACAATTTTCAGGATGAAAATTTATCAAAATAGATTATTAGATTATTTCAAAGACCATTTTTATTTTATAAAAATGAACTACCGCCTGTTATACTTTAAAATATATTCTTTCAGTTATAATTTTCAACATTAAAGAAACTATTTGTAAAACCATAAATTATACCTCTAGTTTCAAATTAATACTTTTTTTTACTAAATAAGATATTACTGGCACATTCAAACTTTAAGTGAAAATTATAATACATCAACATTAAATAACATCATTTTAGCGCAATTCAAACATCATTTAACAACTTACTAACTTAATTCATCTTTTAACAAAACGAAGTTAATGACTGATAAAGCAGTAGCCGAACGTGGTGCCACTGGAAGTTTTCCCATTCGAATGTTTCCTGTTACTGTGTTGCTGTTTTTAGCGCCCGGTACGGTATGCTACTTCTTTTTCCCAGCTTATTTTGTGTCTCCAAAAAATAACGCTACCGTACAAAGCTGCTATATGCTGCTATATGCAGCCTGCTATAAACAAAGCAGATGTTTAGTTGTAGGATTAAATGCTCTATAGCAATTTTTTTAATTTCTAAGGATCGCACATTTTCAATTTTTATACCGTCGTATTGGAAAAAAAATAGTACTTTTAAATGCAATTTGTTTGAAAACTTTATCTCCATTTATTTTTTAAATATTAATTTTGTTTTGTAGTTTTTAGCACCATTTGTTTAATTTTGGCAACTCAAGTACTCCATTCCTGTAGTAAGTAAAGGAAAAATAGTTGAAAAACATGAAAAATAGCAATTATATCTTTTTGTTGCCATTTTCTCATAACAACCGAAAGAAAATGCAATTAAAATACATGCTATTTTGAAAAAATATAAACAAATAATTTCTGTTAAAACATGGAGCTATTATAAACTATATTTACAAACAAATGAAGGCCTATGAATCATTAGATAGTCTTTTTTTTTTGTCGAGTTGCTTTAATAACGGCATCTTTTTGGTGCATTTGTGTATTATTTTGCGATAGTGACATCCTATGCATGCTTTGCTGTAGATGTTTAAGAGTTGATCGTCAATGTGGAATTCTTAAGCGGATGCGAATGAAGTCATTTTACATAAAATAAAAGTGTGTACTTTAATTCTTAAAATTGTTTTGTACTATTTATATATACATATATTTTTTTTATCGGGGGGCAACACTAAATTCTGAGAAAGCAGAATTCCTGTTTTCTAGTTTACTTTCTTCTATCTTGACAAGAAGAAAGTATTGGGCTCGAGAAAATTTTCGACTTCCGGTTTTCGACGTATTTATACGTTTTATGGGTTAGAGAGTAGGCACTCTATCTCAAGAACTAATGAACATAATCTAATAAAAAATTATATTCAGTTAGTGCCTGATATAAATTGGTGCTGATTAGGTTTTGGTGTAAATCGCCCAAAATGTGGCGCTGCTATACCGTATTTTTCACGATTTAAACAATGGCTCTATCTCAAGAACTAATGCGTGGATTTTCATCAAACTACCGATTCAGTTATTCCTTGATATGAGTTGGTGCTGACTACGTTTTGGTATAAATCGCCCAACAGGTGACGCTGCTATGCTGTATTTTTCCCGATTTCAGCAATAGTTCTATCTCAAGAACTAATGCACAAATTTTTATCAAATCTCAGATTCAGGTATACTTTGATAAATATTGGTGCTGCTTATGTTTTGATGTAAATCGCGTGACAGGCTGCGCTGCTAAGCTGCCTTTTTTAAGATTTCCGCAATCTCAAAACCTAATGCACGGATTTTCATCAAACTTCAGATTCAGTTAGAAGTTGACGCTGAATGCTTTTTTGTGCAAATCATCCAACAGGTGTTGCTGCTATGCTGCATTTTTCAGAATTTACACGGTTTTAGCGATATTCATATCGCAAGAACTAATGCACGGACTTTCATATCTTTAGAATTCTCATGATCGGCATAGATTGCCATTTACTTTTAGCACTGTGATAACGAATTTTAAAATATGAACATGTGTGAAATAGAAGAAAGTTTTTGGATTAGCATATCCGATCAGTTTTAATTCCTCCCTGGTTTACTTTATAAGAAAGGTCAACAGGAAGAACTAACAAATAAGCAAATATTAAAAGGACACTATTCAAAAAGTAAGAAGAACAGTGAATAGTGGATAGAGATAAATTTTCAGTAGCAAGTAACAGTAAAGATTCATTCTATTTTTGCTGATAGCTTGAGACGGTTCGTTTTAGACTGTCGAGAAGTAAAAATTACTTCTGTCTCGAAAACTCACGATAGCAATGAGCTGCAAATTCAATAGCCATTTTTTTGAGCATTTTTAAAATAGAAGTTTTGGTAAATAAATCATATTTTTTCAACGAGCTTTTTTCCCCTTTTTTATGAATCACCATTAGTACGAATGTAAGTCAAAAATTAACCGCAATTTTGACATAACTGTCCTTACATTGTTCATACTGACCTCTGCCCTCGTTTGTTTTATTGTTGCTATATTGTTGTGGTCATGCTTTGGAAGTTTGATCGTAATTCCTCCATTTGTATTCCTTTTGTTGCATATAGATAGATCATGGGTGCTTCGTTAGAAGTTTCCACCAAAGAGGAGCAGCGAGTGTTGATCCGGTTTTTGTATTCTGAATGTGTAACAGGGGCCGCAATCTATCGAAGTCTTTCGGCACAATGCGGGAACAGAGTCTTGCCGCAACGGAGTGTCTACGAATGGATTGAAAAATTTTAAAAATGGTCACACAATTGTTACGCATGAGGAAGGAGACTGATGACCGTGTACGGCCACAAATGACGACAACATTGAGCGTGCACTTTAAATGGTTCTATTAGACAGACGAGTGACTATTGAGAAAGTGGCAGATCGTCTGAAAAAGTCGTGGTTCTGTCTACGAAATTATCAACACCAGATTTGAGTTTTTTTAAAGTCGTTGCATTCATGCGTGGCTCGCTGCTCAGCCGAAAATATGCTTTTTGGAGGGCACCAGGAAGCTTGTGCATCGATGAACCAAGTGCGTTGAAAAGCAAGGGGACTATATTTAACTAGTTGGATGTGCCAATCCCAAAACATTCTTCTATCTTATACATCTTAGTATTTCAAAAACTAGTTATACATGTTAATACTCCAATATTATTAGTTCAATACTATACCAACTTTGATTTTCATCTTAAATTTCTGCTTCAGTCTATTAATCGGACTAAAAACGAGTTAATCTATATCATGATGTTTGTTAAAATTATTAGTTTTTCCTTATTCTGCTGTTATTAGCATTTTGCGAATAGCCGGCTTAGCAGGAAGCGAGATCCCGCCGCTGCACGAGCCGCCGATGGACAATAGAACTATGAAAAATCAAGAAAAGTATACAAAAATCCCTATCATACAGCCCCTTTACCACGCAATATTTCCAAATTCAAGGAGGACCTGTTGGCCAAAGCCAAAAATATGCACAAAAAATTTGGCTTAAGTGTATGTGTAATTGTATAGGGCAGTTCACATCACGTGACTTTATCGGAGAATAATGAAAAAAGCTGTAGGACACACAAACAAAAAAAGCGTTGATAAAGGTAGCGATAGCTGTCCTACAGCAACAGCAAAAACCTGTTCGTGACGTCACCTTGCACAGCTCTGTACACTTTTCGAGGGCACAATAAAGAAAATGGCATAAACATCCTATTACAGCGCCCCCCTTCCGGCAGATTTCTTTCAAATTCAGGGAGGACTTGCTTGCTATAGCCAGAAACATGCACAGAAATTTGGTTCAATTCTATGCATAACTTCATACACTTTTCGGTGGTACAATAATGCAAATGGTATAGACATCGCTACTACAGTGCCCCCTTCTGGCGGAATTTTTTCAAGTTTAGGGAGGACTTGCTTGCCATAGCCAGAAACATACACAAAAAATTTGGTTCAATTATATGTTTAACTTCATACACTTTTCGATGGTACAATAATGAAAATTGTACAGACATCGCAATTATAGCGCCCCCTTCCGGCGGAATTTTTTCAAATTCAGGGAGGACCTTCGTGACATGACCAAAAACAAACACGAAAAATTTGATTCAATTCTATGCATAACTTCATACACTTTTCGATGGTACAATATTCAAAATGGCACAAAAATCGCTATTACAGCGCCCCCTACCGGCGAATTTTTTCCAAATTAAGGAAGGACCTGCTTGCCATACCCAAGAACTTAAAACATTTTTTGGTTCAATTCTATGCATAACTTCATACACATTTTTATGGTACAATGGCGACAGACACACGAACAGACGGACAGACAGACATTTTCTATAAACATTTTTTGGAGGATCTCTGACCCCTAAAACGTGTAAATCCGTCGAAAACCGGAAGTCGAAAAAAATTTCGATTACAATACTTTCTTCTATTGAAGATAGAAGAAAGTAAAAATGATGTTAACGTTATTTTCATATTTGTATTGCAATAAAATTTATGACTACACTGCGTGTAATTTTTGACTTACCCTCGTAAATTACTAGGAGATCCAACCCGGGCTTACGGGGTTACAAAATATAGGTGGAAATATATTTTTTTAATTGAAAGCTCTGAAAGATTATTTACATTTAAAATATTTTTTTTATATTACTTATTAAGAATACCAAAAAGTAATTTTTATATGAAAAATTGCAATAAAGTGTTGAAATTTATTAAAAACGATACTTTTGCTGTAAACAAATGCTTAACTGTTTATATTAAGTTAATTGCAAAAGCATTTACCTTTCTTAATCGTCTACACGCGAAAGAGATAGATAAAAAATTATGCTTGAATTTATTTTTAAAAACATAAAAAATGAGTAAATTGCGATACAGTTTTTAAACAAATTGCAATACAGATTTGAAACAACTTGCATTTATATGTACATAAATATTTTAAACAATAAAAAGTCTACTTAGAAAACCATAAATTATATTTCTAGTTTCAAAATATTACTTATTATACTATAAATATTACTTATTATACTATTACTTATTATACTATTACTTATTATACTTATTATAATTATTACTTATAATACTTATTATACTACTATACTTACTATACTTATTATAGTTATTACTTATAATACTTATTATACTACTATACTTACTATTAATATTACTTATTATATTACTATATTAAACCTCGAAATCAAAATACTAATACATAACATTTATTTTTATGATAGTAGAGTAATTTAAACATCACTTAACTACTTACATACATAATTCCGATTTCTCTACACAAAGTTAATAATAGATTAAAGGCTGAGAATTTGAACACAAATTACTTTCATTAATGTTCCAAGATTGCTTTACACTTGATGTATGAAGGTTATTTTATAGTACTTAATAACAAGGTACTTAAGTATTAAGATCAATCCGAATCTTGCAACTATAAATTTTCCTGCAAATATTCAGTTTATATAAGCCTTTGCAATAATTAATTATGTCTTAATCGGAAAGTTTACAATCTTTATTGTATTTGGAAATTAGTATTGTATAGAAAATTGTAGATCTTAGTTGATTTAAATATGAACATGGTAACAAGAGAAAACTTACCATCTTTCCAACTGAAAGTGCTTTATATAACCGCTAACTTATGTTTTAATTCATGTTTGTAAGACATTTTTTAATGTATATTTAAAAAAAAGTAATTATTTTGTTTTGTTATTTTTTTTTAATTTTTTAGCTCACAGGCTATTAAAGCCTGAGAGCCAATGTACCCGCAGGTTCTGTATGTGCGTATGTATGTATGTATGTAACGCGATAGAAATATCCGATTTGTTTTAAATTTTGGTTCTTTAAATAGGTGAATTAAATAGGTTCATTCTGATAAGGTGCTTCCCTGATTAGTTTTGAGGGATAAATATAAAAGGAGGGGGGCGGGGGACTAAACCACCCCCTTAATGAAATCTTGATAGAAACATCCGATTTGCTTCACATTTTGGTTATAGGTTCATCCTGATAAGGCGCTTCTCTGATTAGTTTCGGGGGTTCATTGGTTAAGTTTGAAGAAGTGAACGGGGGGATAATCCCCCTAATTTAAATTGGTTTTTCATGCAGAATTAAACGATTTGCTTCATATTTGGTCTACCAGTTTATTCTGATAAGGCGCTTCCCTGATTAGATTTGGAAGTTCATTGGTTAAGTATAAAGAGGAGGACAGGGGTAATCTCCCCCCTTAATTTATATAAATGTGTGTTTCATGTAAAAATATCCGATTTGCTTCAAATTTGGTATACCGGTTTATTCCGGTAAAGCGCTTTCCTGATTAGATTTGGTGGTTCATTAATTAATCATAGACGGGTGTATTGGGGGAACTAATCCACCACCTAAATTTAGCTAAATGAGTTTTTTGTCGATTTCTTTATTTTTCAAAGGGCATTATTATTTGAAATAACAGTATAATATAGAATTAGTGTGAATAGCCTGTGAGCTGAATGCCAAGAGTTTAACTGGGCACTTTTCTTTTTTATTAAATATATTTCTACAATTTATCAAATAATTACTAATCAACTTCTCTATCTCTTTATGTATTTTTTTTTTCGCCTACGCTAGTTACATGACATAAAGCTCAAACCAGTGTTCATCCTCTGGGAAAGTTCTGTTTTAATTTATCGTTTGTATTCTAATACAGTCGAGTCTCTATATAACGAAATCCATTTTTCCAGTAAAAAATTCGTTATATAGAGAAATTCGCTATATGGAGAATGAGTAAAAATTCCTATTTAATGCGTAAATTTTGAACAAAATTATTTTTGAGGAGTTTAATTAGAATTTGAAATGTTTAACTATAAATTTTAACCTAATATTGTATTTCTTAATTATTTAAACACTTTCAAAAAAGAGAACAGACATTTATTTGAAATCATAATAAAAATCACATAAGGAAAACTTACATTAATTTTAGACGAAAAAATCTGTAATTTTTCGCTGTTTTCATTTCAAAATTGTTACACTCTCGAAAAAATGATCACACTTTAGCAAGGAATGAAAAATTGTATCGGGACCATTTTCCTAATTTTGAATTCTCATTCACCTTAAACTTCAATTACCTCTCTGATCCCGCTCTTATATGTGTAACAATCCAATTGACACTGTTTTAAGTATGTTGTAAGGTGTGTGTGTGTAGGGGGGGGGGGGGGGGGGAATGAATTCGTTGGGCATAAAAAACAAGGAGATTCAAGGTAGAAAAGTAAGATAAAAAACAAAAACTCAGTACTGAACGATAAATCACTAATGATGGAAAATTGATTCCATGTGATTTGGAAGCTTTTATAAAACAATAAATAAAAAACATTTTATGAAAAAATTCGTTATATGGAGACAGATATTTCGCTATATGGAGACTGTTTTTAATGAGATCATGGGGAAAAGGGGCCGTTCCTACTAAAAATTCGTTGTATAGAGAAATTCGACGTATGGAGTTTCGTTATAGAGAGACTCGACTGTATATTTAACTGATTATTTTCTTTGCATGGAATATTCACAGTGTATCTCTAACCTGGCTGTTTTTACTTTCTGCTATCTCTAATAGAAGAAAGTATTGTAATCCAAATTTTTTTCGACTTCCAGTTTTCAACCGATTTACATGTTTTAGGGGGTCACAGATCTCCAAAAATATATTTATACAAAATGCATGTCTGTCCGTGTGTCGTCATTGTTTCATCGAAAAGTGTTGACTACCTATGATAAATTTCAGTTGCACAGCCGCACAGTGGATCAAAGTATAGGCAGTGTCGAACATAGGATTATCACGATAGTACACTGCTCAAAACAATTAAAGGATATTGCAGTTTTAGGTGGATTTTGTATCTGGTAAACTGTTTAGCTGATTGATACATGGTCGACAGACATAGTAGGTTGTATGAGAATAAATTACACATGTTTGGCAGAAAAAAATGCATTTTATTGCGCATTTGTGTACTAAAGGAAACAAACACAATTTGTGTATATGAGAAAAAAAGAATAAGAAAACGTGTTTTCTTCAAAGAAAATCATTTTCAGTAGGGTGTATGGTTTCCACGGGCGGCCAGCAACGTTGAACACCTTTGAGGCATGGACTCAATGAGGCTATTAATGACGAGTTGGGGAATTCTGCCCCACTCTTCCAGAAGATCTCTTTCCAGTTCTTGGAGAGTTTGTGGGGGTTGTTGGTGGTCAGAAACTCGTCTTCCTAGAGCGTCCCAAACGTGCTCGATTGGATTCATGTCTGGAGAACACGCTGGCCATTCCATTCGAACGATTCCTTCCTCGAAAAGGAAATCCTCCACCAGGTTTGCACGATGTGGCCTGCAGTTATCGTCCATTAAAATGAAGTTATCTCCGATTGCTGCAGCGTAAGGGACTACAATAGGTCTGAGGATCTCATCCCTATATCGGCGACCAGTCAGAGCTCCATCTCGAATGATTTAGAGGTCAGTGCGTCCGTCAATGGAGATGCCACCATACACCAACACTCCTCCACCGGCAAATCTGACACTTTCGTGCACGAACGCAGGATTATTCCTACTGCCACGGTCCCTCCAGAGGAAAATACGCCTATTATCCGGATGCACAGAAAAACGGGACTCGTCAGAAAACAGAATATTGCTCCAGTCATTTCTCCTCCAGTTGACATGCTCGGTTGCCCCCTCCCCGCGGTCGCGACGATGCCTTGATGTTAATCTAACACATACCATCGGTCGGCGAGCATACAGACCTACAGCATGGAGCCGGTTTCGGACAGTCTGAGTTGAAATCGTGGTGCCTGTAGCCGAGCGAAGGTGTTGTTGGAGAAGAGTAGCGTTCATGGTTCGGTGTCTCCGAGCTGTTAACGCTAAATACCGATCTTCATTGGGCGTTGTTGCCCGTCTACGACCTTGCCCTGGTCTTCGGCCTGCACATCCACACTCCAAAAAACGGTTCCAGATCCTGGAAATGACACTCTGTGACACTCCAATGGCTTGCGCTACTTCGGCTTGAGTTTGGCCCCCTTCTAACCTACCAACAATTCTCAAAGCTTCTGAATCTGTCAAATGACTTCGCTGAGACATCGTACTCATCGAAACAAAGCAATCACTGAATGCCGATCATCCTTGTCTTCATTCTCTTTTATCCAGTTGAAAGTCAAATTTCATTCGCTGCCACTGAAGCGACGTTTTTGACGTCGAACTCAAAATTTGCATACTCCACAGTTTGAAAACCAGAAAAATTTGCATTTGTGATTCTCTTCTTCTATTTTCGGCAAAAAAAATTTCGTTTATATCTTTATTTTATATAAAACTTCAAATATCCTTTAATTGTTTTGAGCAGTGTATAAGCCTATATATATGGTGTTTTTTGATACATTTTGGTTCAAATGAGTATAATAAATGACACTGGAAGTATCTCAATAGTTTTTACGAACAATTTCATACTTTTCGGTTTCAAACAGAAATTTGGAGATATGCTTAAACTCATAAAAGAATAGAAAGAAAAAAAAGATTTAGCAGACATTAATTTTATTATCTATCCAGTTTTTACTCATATCCAAATGATTTTTGTGGAATATTCATTATTTATTTAATTTTTAATTGACAACATATGTGATGTTTACATAACTCTTTAAAATCGTTCTGCAAAACTGCAACTTTTTACAGCAAATTTCTACAACGTATTTCAATGCATTTTAATTATAGACGAGATTTAGTTCTTTAAACTTATTTTTAGTTAATTATTTTTTGTATATTACTCTTTTTTTTTTTCAAAGAAAATTATTCCATTTTGGTTTTTTCTTAACTTCTCTTGAAATGTGTTAACAAACAGAAATCTATTTTTTTTTTGTAAAAAAATTAAATAATGGTTTTATGTTTGACAAATCATGTCATTGAACACTGTAGGGCAGAGGTTGTCAAAGTGTGCTCCGCGTGAACTTTCCAGGGGCTCCGCCGCACTTTAGAAAAATAACGAAAATTTGACAAAACCAACACAAGGAAGGTTAAAAAAAAAAAAAAAAAAAAAAAAAAAGTGGATAGATTTTTTTTTTCCAATAATATTTCTGCATAGCTATGAACACATTTAATGTATTAAATTTTATTTTTCTCTAAAAGTTACCGGTTCCGAAATTAATTTCTACTTGCACTCTATTTTTAAGTTTTTCGATAAAAAAAATGCGATAAATGAGACACAAACGTAGATTTAATGGAAGAAAGCGAGGTATTGTATTCTGAAGGGTAATTTGGATATTTGAATTTTCAACTCCTCTCAGTGTTACCTGAGCTGAATTGTTATCCAGTAACTCCACGTTTCATGCTCAACTGCGTCATCATTTGAAAGAAACCATTCTGTTTTAAAACATAAAACCCCTGATTTTTTTTCAATATGAAGTGCAAAGTAATGTATGCATGCTTCAAAAGAAACTATCACAACAATTGTTAATACTGTTCTCAAATCCAAAAGGGAAACTTTAAGACACAAGTTTTAATTTATTTTTGTTCGGAAATGTATGAAACTAACAGATGTTGTTGTTCAAAAACTATGTAACAGAACTGTGTTTTTCGGTTTTTTGCAAACGCAATAGATCTTTTAGAAAATATTGTCGATGTGGGAGTTTTGAACCGAATTTCCACGCGAAAGAAGAATAACCACTTAAGGAAGGGTGAAAAAGTCTTTGTCAGGTGATCAAAATCACTTATTACTCAATAGGTAATTTATTTATCAAAAGATGGAAAACACAGTTCGATTCCAAATCGCTGCCATAGTTAGACCTTCCAATTTTATATCTTTCCTTTAAAAAATGAATTTGTAAATGTGTCAAAACGTTTTGCGCTTGTTGAGCAGAGCACTTGAGAACAGCCTTAAAAGAAATATGAATGTCCAGGCGCAGACTTCATGAGGGCCAAATAGGCAAAAAGATATACTTCTCCCACTAATTAAAAATTTTCCTTTCGTCTTATTTAATCACTGTGATTACTTAGCACAAAACTAATGTTCTAAAATTAGTGATGGAAGTTTGCCTGGTTTGACCCCATCGCCCCTGTTAAAGTCGGCACCGATGACACCTTGGCGCCTTCCTCATAGTTCAACGAGTCGCTTGAGTTTGTGAAAATTATTGCAGAGATGATTGATAACCCTGTAAAAATCACATTGTCAGGAATTTTCTTTATGAAAGGGTATTAATTTAGTGTTAAATATTCCCTTGTCAAATAACTCCATAAAAGCATTAACTATATGACTGCTGACGTAAAAGAACACGTGACAACCTCTTCAGATATACAAAGTTTGCAATACAAATGCATGAATCTACTGACTTCACTGGATTAGCAGTTTTGTTAGTATTTTTCAGTTACATATAGTAATATCCCTTTCAAACTAGGACAGTTAAAAGTATTAACTTACTTTTTTGATTGGGCACCCGGAACTAGACTTGACTTCTCTATCACTTTGATGTTTGAGAACATTAACGTGATTAAAATTAAGTGCCTTAACGCTAGTCTGAAAGCGGTTTCACAAAGCTATCAGGATCATATTGCTTGTAGATCACTACAACCTAAGAAGCGAAATGTATTGGGATGAATGCATAGGAAAACACATATGAACATGAATACACTGATGAAGCGAAAGCAATGACGGGTCACAATCACAATGCTGGAGCCATTGCAAAAATTAAAGAGATGGCAAAGTACTGTAGCATCATCTATTGCGCTCTTTAAAGATACACACTATCCTCGACAATGTGTCTTCTGAACTTATGATAAGATTGAATGTGTCATTAAAATAATAAACTATATAAGATCACGAACTCTTAAAAGGAAACTTTTAAAACTTATGTGTGAAGTTATTGGAAGACAGCATTATAACGACTGTCTCGTTATATATGTTTGCATTTTATTCCCCCCCCCCCCAGACAGTTTCAATTAAAATTCTGTTTAATAACTTATTTATTTTGCACACTATAGTCTAACAGTGCAGCCCCTAAATTAAATGCAACATTTAAAAAACTAAATCGATTGTATTAACAGCCTTTCTCACTTAAATTAAATTATTCTAACTACTCGTCTCTTTAATAAAATAAAATCAGTGAATCACTCTCTATTTTCACTTTCTGATTCTTTCACACATACGCTTTAACCTTGTACAAAATTCGTTACGGCTGACTGTTAGTTTCAAACGCATTTTAACTTCGGTCATTTCCTTATTTGGGCATGAATATAACTCATCATTCAAAATCACTTTACATGCAATCTACTTATTAGAATTATTTTCGCTTCACACCCTTTTGTTCAGATGTATGGCATTTCTACATTTTTTGTGGTAAAGCGGTGTATCTTTGATCTAACATCTGGTCTAGAAAAATACAGTCTCATGCTTTTTAGCCTAACGAACTCTGTCTGTTACTATGCCCTTTCCAGATAACACTTTTTATTTTTACATTTAACCGCAGCTGTATCAATGTACAGATGAGGCTCAGTCTATCATGACTCAGGAATGTATGCAGCCCACAATCTGCCCCCCCCCCTACACAATTAATATGGTAGAAGCCTACCGTACATTTTTGGCGAACATACCAGCCAATGTTTCTATTACCCCCTGTGCATGGCGCAAAAATACTTTTAGATTGGCGATATTGTAGCCCGCCAAGCAAGAAAGTTGTAACTGTGTATTCACCCCATTCCTGCTTTCTCTCTAGCCTCGTGATGACGTCTTAAAAGAGGCTCCTTATTGCTTCTCCCCTGTACCTCTCTCTCCCTTGGACTTTCATCATGAAAATAAAATAAGTCTTCGTTTACCGAATTGGAGTTTTTTTTAATAGGACCTGGTGTTTTTTAATCCTCGCAACCTTATAAACGCAAACGGCCATCTCTTCTAGCAAAAAGTCATCATATAAAATTGGTCTCCGTGACCAGCTTTTTCTCCAGTAACAAAAAAAATGTAAGGGAGAGGTACTTGCTTCTAAGCCTTTTTTTCTGCATGGACTTCTGGCAGCGATGGATTCCTCCCGGCTGTCGCACCGTCCCCGCTACGTGGATTTCATCATGGAGTGAACCATTCGCCCTGGACGACTGCTCTTCGCCGTAAAATATCTGTGCCTGCCTGCTTCTCTGCTTTTCCCCTTTGCCAACCCCCGGAGTGGTGGAGTCAGATGCTCGCTTCCCGTCGCCTAAGAAATCTGCCTGCCTTACATCCTTCCGTACCGAAGAATCCTGCCCGCGTGCAAACTTATCTCTCGGAGCATCCTTCCCCCGGCCCATCATCGCATCATTCTTGTGAGTGTCGACAAAATCACAAAGCAACGGCAAATGTTTCCGCATAATAGCAATATTAATTATGTCATAACTTCAACAAGTTCCGCGTTGAGAAACCTTTCAAATCTGTGTGAAAAATACTACAAATTATTCATCAGTTAAGTGCAGTGAAATACTGATTTCAAAGCAAAACACAAAAAAAACCCTGAAAATACATGTGTTCGTTGAAGGAACGTCCGAGCGAGTCAGCGAGTGAATGAATGAATCTCGCTCGCCAGCCTCCTCAAAATTCTCAAGAGTGTGTTGATTTTTGTTTCTTTCCTCCATACTACAACCAGTTTGTGAAATAATTTTGTGAAGTGCTCAATTAGATAGTAACGTTCTGTTGTGAGGTTTTATAAGTTGTTCATTTTTATTCAAGAGGCAGTTTGCGATAAAAAAAAAAACATCTCTCCAAAAAAGTCATTTGCTGCCAAAGAATCGTTTTAGTGATTCACTCTCACGCACACATAAATTTCTAGCAAATGTGTATGATATTGACAAAGAGATCATGAAGGTGCAAAAAAAGTGAAAATAAATACTGCAACAGTCCCTTAAAATAGCACATTTTTAGAGTACGAAAGCATATTTTAATTCCCCCATTTAATTGCTTTCCTTTCGCTTAATTTTCTTTTCAGTTAATTCTGGAAACCTTGTTTTAAAATTTTTAAAGTTGTTTCATTCCATTTGTATGCTTTCTTACTCCATAAGTACTCACAAGTACTTCTTGATTATTTTTATTAATATTATTGTGTTTTTGTACAGGATACGAAAACACAGTGATATTGCTATTTTTGATATTTTGTGTTGTCTATTATAATATTTATAAATATAATATAAGTAGTTTTTCACATTGCATTGAATGTTCCAATATCTTTAGTTATTAAGATACACATTCACCTTTGCTTAACTTTTAATGCATATTAAAATATATTAATTTTTTTTCTCTCTCAAAAAGAGTTAACGAAGATTATATTTAGTGCCATATATTTTTCTGGTTCGCCTTTCGGCTTGAAAATATTTTAATTTGAGAAATATTTTTTAATTTCTGTCCTTTTAGAGAAATAAGGACAGATAGCAAGTTTTTTTTTTCTCTCTGCTAAAAAGGATAAAATAAGTTTTTAATTCAGTTGCTTGCTCCTACCAGTTTTATTTTGAAAGACTTACATGTTTCATTCATTTAAAAAAAAAAAAAAAATAAAATAAAATAAAATAGGAGCTATTGTGAAATATTTTTTCTGTTTCTCTTTTGCTTAAAATAAGCAACGGTATTATTTTTACTTTGGGAAACACAATTTTGTCCCTGGATAAGTTTTCTTTCTCTCTATTTTTTTTTATATAAGGTTTAAAAAAAAAAAATAAGACCTTTTGTTTATTTTAAGTTGTGTATTAGTTTTTTTTTAATGTGATTATTTATGTGATTATTTTATTTCATTATTTTATGTGCTTTGCATTTTTATCTGTTTATGTGTGTTATATTTAGATATGTATGCAGAATTTCAGTAACAATTTTTGATTAGAGAATTTGTGTTAGGTAAACCGTTGACCATGTCCGCTAAACAAGTTCAAATCAACATTAACCAATTTGACGGAGATCCGGATTTGCTTAAATTCTTTTTTAACCAAATTAGGTCGGTCGCTGAAATTAACAAATACAGCCCTCAGACTACCATTGCTGTACTTGTAGGCAAGTTAATTGGCCCCGCTCAAAAATTTTATGCTCAGAATCCGGAAATTCAAAAAATTAATGATCTAGATACGCTTGAAAAAGAATTTGCCGCATTTTTCTCACCCCCCAGCAAATGCGTGGCTGGCGTTGAACTTTCGAGCTTATCTCTTCTGCCAGCGGAGTCAATTAAAAACCTGGCACATCGGTTAAACGTGTTAGCCGCAACTGTCTATTCAGATATTAAAGACGAAAATGCCCGTAACACGATTAAACTTATGAAGTTTATGGAAGCTGTGCCAGCTAACATACGAATAAAGTTACAAGAAGAAGGCGTGAATGAATATCGTGCTGCTGTTGAAAGAGCACAGATATTACACGAAATTCTGCATAACGAAAAGATTCTACATTCCTTATCCTCTGTCAGTAAATCTCAAAATAACATTGAAGAGCAATTGAAGGAACTCTCGGAAAAAATAAATGCATTAACACTCGCACCGCCTGGACCCAAAACTGAAACTCAAAAAAATGACATGCAAGGTAGCCCAAAGTATAACGCAAATGCGATGCGCTATAGGAAAAATTTCAAAACGCGAAATTTCCCAAAACGTTTTTCCCCTCACAAATTTACACAAAGAAAAGTTGTGACTTGTCAACTCTGTTTCCGCGATGGCCACCAGGCACATCAGTGTTTTAAATGGAAAAGAGTTAATACACAGAGAAGGGAAAATTTTAACAGACGCAACAATTACCAGGTTCAGGAAAACTAGAACAGAGACACAATTTTTATGCTGATGATTTTGTGTCTCAACCATGTGACTTAACATCAGCAACATTTCCTATTGACCCTACATTACCAAAGATCTCTAAAGAAAGATTAGTCAATTCAACCGGGTCACAAACTTCAGATCACATTAAAATTGCAAGAAATATCACTACTCAAACAAAAAATGAAGGCGATAAAATTGTTCACATCATTTGTAGTGTTAATACGCATTCTCCATCACTTCCTCTTGTAAAGGCCACTATTGCAAACCATAAAATCACCCTATTGGCTGACTCTGGAAGTAGCATTTCGTTACTTTCACAAAATTTATTTAATGAACTTAAACCTGTATTAAAATACAAGAGACTATCAACAGCCATAAATATTAAAACCGTCAATTCGGATGTTTCTTTTTCTTCATGTATTAAAGCATCCATTAAATTAGAAAAAAAATCCTTCTCGCACCACTTTTATATAGTGGATATTCCTGAAACCTCCAGTTTTGAAGGCATTCTTGGTTTTGATTTCATTAGTAAATTTAACATTATCATTGATACTTTCAATAAATGCATTCACATTAACAACAACTTGACTATTCCACTAGAAACATCACACACTAAGTCGAAAGTCAGTGAAAGTAATCAATGTAACACCTTATGTGATGTAGTGACAAATCAAAAAGTTTTCTTAACCCGTAAAGTCATTCTAGAACCCCAAGAGCAAACATGGTGCTCAGTTTACACAAACAATAATATCAAACATGACATAAACTATCTATTTGAATATTTGGCAGATAAAAAAGAAGTAATAAGTCATGATGCCATTATTCAAATGAATAAGAAAACTAAACGCAAAAAGAAGCCTGTACAATTAAATCATTTCTTTTCTATTTCACTTAAAAATAATTCTGACACTACCATTCATCTCCCTAAACACACAAAAATTGGACATTTATCTGAAGTTGAGGAAATTCTTGACTACCCCTCTGATAATTTGGACAAGCATCATAACTCAGAACAACACTTCCTAAATTTTATTCAGGCATCTAATGAAACATTAAAAAAGAGGAAAGAGGATTTGGCAGCTACCGATTTTGATCTTACACATTTAAGTTCTAATGAAGCAAATACAATGACTAAATTATTACTTAATTACTACCCGGCCTTTTCAAAATCATTAAATACACTTGGACATACTGATAAGATTGTACCTGATTTGAAATTTATTAATGACTACCCTATAAAAACTCTTCCATTTCCCCTTCCTCAATCTTTGCAAAAAGGTACTTTAGA
Source organism: Maratus speciosus (assembly GCA_963932465.1). NCBI lineage: Eukaryota > Metazoa > Arthropoda > Arachnida > Araneae > Salticidae > Maratus > Maratus speciosus. Next base: position 368,341,986 of record OZ010794.1, on the reverse strand, counting down.
ACAAATTAAAGATCTGCTTGATGCCAAAATTATTGAACGCCACTGTTCAGAATGGGCTTGCCCCATGCTTTTAGTCAAAAAGAAACCGGACGGAACTGGTAAACAAAAATTTCGTCTCGCCTTAGATCTTCGAATGGTAAATACTGTAATTCAAGGATCATCTTACCCTCTACCTAAAATTCAAACCATCATTTCAAATCTTTCTCAGTATCGATATTTTTCTTCTCTTGACTTTCATCAGGCATATCATCAAATTGATTTGCCAGAAAAATTCCAAAATCAGTTGACATTTACTACTATGTTTGGTTCTTTTAGATACAAGAGATTAGTGTTCGGATTAAAAAACAGTGCTTCTATTTTCCAAGCTTTAATGGACTCTTTGCTTGATGAGTTACAATTAGATGGTGTATATACATATCAGGATGATTTCATTGTAGGTGCAAACTCTTTTGATGAAATGTGTAATAAATTAAAAAAAATTCTCTCTATCCTAACCAAATACAACTTAACCCTGTCTCCTAGCAAGTGTACTTTTCATAAATCTAGTATTGACTATTTGGGATTTCATGTAGAAAATCAGTCCGTTTCCCCGATTCAGTCAAATATCATAAAAATAACATCTTTTCCCACACCTACAACTAAACGTCAACTAAAAAGACTCATTGGTGTCATTACATTTTATAAGAGTCTAATTCCATCCTTTTCTGAGTTAGTACAACCACTGATAAACCTAACTACTCCAAAAGTTAAATTTATATGGACAGTTAAACATCAAGAAATCATGGACACAATACAGAAAATTTTCTTTAATTCTCCCATGGTTAGATTACCTGATTGGAACAAGACATTTTATTTAAATACAGATGCGTCAAATGTTGCTATTTCTGGTGTTTTATTACAAGAACATGATCAACAACTTTTACCAGTTGCATATTTTTCTAAATCTCTTAAGCCATCAGAAAAAAAATACCCTGCACTTAAATTAGAACTCATGGCAATTTATAAATCTGTAACCGCTTTCAAATATTATTTATATAACAGACAATTTGTAATTCTTTCTGACAGTAAACCCTTAGAAAAATATAACAAGACTACTAATCCAGCTGATATTATCTCTCGTTGGCTCATGGAGCTTTCAGAGTACTCATACACTTTTAAACATATCCCTGGTAAGAAAAATGTTCTTGCTGACTATTTATCTCGCTGTACTTTTGAAAACAATCAACAAACTCTGGATACTAACCCTGAACTTATCCATGACCCTCAACCATTACCTATTGTTGACTATGATACACTAGACAGTAATAATTCATGTTCAAGCGCCACTAAGAAATATGTAAACTATCTTGTATCTGGTAAACAAACAAATCCAGATCCTTTATTAGAAATTTCAAATGAAACTTTCTGCACTGAACAAAAAAATGACACCACCTTGTCCACTGTTTACAAAGACATTCTAAAGAAAGGACCTTCTCAAAAATATCCTAATTACTTCATACACCCTGATTCGAAAGTTTTAATGTTAAAAAAAGAAAACAATCTTAATAACACTTTTTCATATCACATTGTTGTTCCTAACTCTCTTAAAAGCAAAGTTTTAACAATCTCTCATTTATCTCACTTTGGTTTTAATAAAACTTATGAGTTTCTATCATCAAGATATTTTTGGAAAGGCATGTATGTTGACACTTTAAACTTTGTAGCTTCATGTGTCAAATGTCTTCAATGTAAACATCATCAAACCCCTCCTGCACCCTTACAACCCACCTACACGCCCAGATATCCTGGCCATACTATTAGTACAGATCTCGTTGGACCTTTTTCTAATGGTAAACATATTTTAACTATTACAGATCACTTTTCAAGACATGTTGAACTTTTTCCACTTAATGATACATCTGCAGCTAAAGTCGTTAAATGTTTATTCTCTTACATAACCACCTTTGGGAGACCTTCTGTTGTCTTATCAGACTTAGGACCCCAATATACATCTCAAATATACAACATTTTTAATGATACTCTAGGTATTAAGGTACTTCACAGCTCTGTTTCGAGACCACAAAGCAATGCTCTTTCGGAGAGAATAAATAAATCTATCAAATACTCTGTTAATATACTTTTACAAGAAGGTCACTCATTTGAAAATGCAATATTTATACACAAGTCGCTCTATAATGGTTCAAAACATTCAACTACATTATTCACTCCTAATCTTCTGCACTTTGGACGTGAACTTTCATTAATTTTTGACACTTTTGATCAGAATAGCAATCAACCTTTTCTAGATAAACATACAGAAATACATAAACTACTTGAAGATTTACACAAAATATATGACAAGGCTTATAATAACATTAAAACAGCACAGGATAAAAGATATAAACATTAGGGTCAGAAAGCTAAATTAAGAACCATTTGTCTCAAAGATATTGTGTACTTAAAGTCTGTTGATAAATTCAAACCTAAATACACTGGACCATATATTGTAACTTTCAAACATTCACCTGTGTCATTCTCGATCAAGAGATTGTATGCTGCTGATAATACAGCATTTCGGGTGCACATTGATAGGTTACTTCTTGCACCACCTCGATATGGACATTTATTCGATGCTACAAGTCACTTAAACAATCACAACTTACCTAATGTTTATCAACCACATACATACAATTTAAGAAACAGAAAATAATACACTTCTGTTTACATTTTTTTCTTATGACATGTATTGTGAAGCTAAGTGTACAACCAGAGGCCTAGGTTGTATGTATGTTGCTTACAACAGATCTTTGACAACATTATGGCTGGCCCATGACTGTTTTCTTCGAAGATCTCTTGTGAACAATATTTTGAATCACTTTACACTCTTTTCATTTTACTGTACACTTTTTATGTTATTTACATACACTTAACTATTATTTACAGTTTAACATTTATTTTACATTTCATTCTTTTACGATTACATTTCAGTTAAAACTGATAGCTAACACATTTAATAATTGCAGTTATTTAAAAAAAAAAAAAAAAATTCACATGTAATTTGATAACATTTTCTTGGCAACCAGTTAGTTACCTTCTAAACATATGACTTGTGCATTATTTAACCTGATTATGACTTTTTCATTTTTTATGTCTCTCTTCACTCTAGGATTGTCTACCCCTTTTTGATTTGATATGTATGTGACATATATCTATTTTTTTTTTATTTTTAATTCTCCCTATCGAATGTTTTGTTCCTGTTCAAAATTATTGCCCTTAGGGTCCAAAACTTCATTGTGTTGAGAGACAACCCCTTGGAATTGGTGTTCCAATTCACAAAAAATCAATTTTTGCTTGTAAACTGACGTGTGCTCCTTTTGAGGACCGCTAGTGTCTTCGGAGGAGCAGGGACTCATATAAGCGGGCGCTGTATGAGTCTCAAAACTCCCTCCTCACATAAGGCTGAAGCCCTAAGCTGACGCCATAATACTTGTGGTCTACACAAGATTCAGGGTGACACCTTTTTCATGGGCGTGCTTCAGGCACCTCTTTTTTTTTTGTCATCCTATGCTGCATGCATGAATATTACATTTTTTTAAAACCATGTCCAATTATTTCTTTTAAATCATATTACAATTGATTATTAGTTTACAATTACACATTTCACTTATTATTATTTACCCTTTACTTCTAGTGTTGCATTTGTGTTTATATATATATTTTATTGTTAGTACTTGTATTTTTCATAAAATGATCCGAATCAGGATCAATATTTTGATGATGTGCAGCCAAGGGTCTAGTTACATGCTGCTTAAATATTTGCTGCCAGAGTCGACTCAGTCAAAAAAATATATACCATGGTATGCAATTTTGAAGAAAATTTTACTGAAGGTGGAGATCCATAAACTTAATTTAGAAAATATTAATTCATAAAATCTCTTAGGACTGTTGAACTATTGATGAAAGAGATTTTTTTTTTGTTTTCATGACAGCAACTTGTTTTAAAAAAAAACTTTTATGTTTTGAAGATATATTTATATGTGTAACTATTTTTTCTTGCTGTTTTGCCCATGCACACGGGTCAACAAAAGTTTTTTTTTTTGCGGTGTCCCAGGTGATATATATAATGACTGTCTCGTTATATATGTTTGCATTTTATTCCCCCCCCCCCCAGACAGTTTCAATTAAAATTCTGTTTAATAACTTATTTATTTTGCACACTATAGTCTAACAGTGCAGCCCCTAAATTAAATGCAACATTTAAAAAACTAAATCGATTGTATTAACAGCCTTTCTCACTTAAATTAAATTATTCTAACTACTCGTCTCTTTAATAAAATAAAATCAGTGAATCACTCTCTATTTTCACTTTCTGATTCTTTCACACATACGCTTTAACCTTGTACAAAATTCGTTACGGCTGACTGTTAGTTTCAAACGCATTTTAACTTCGGTCATTTCCTTATTTGGGCATGAATATAACTCATCATTCAAAATCACTTTACATGCAATCTACTTATTAGAATTATTTTCGCTTCACACCCTTTTGTTCAGATGTATGGCATTTCTACATTTTTTGTGGTAAAGCGGTGTATCTTTGATCTAACATCTGGTCTAGAAAAATACAGTCTCATGCTTTTTAGCCTAACGAACTCTGTCTGTTACTATGCCCTTTCCAGATAACACTTTTTATTTTTACATTTAACCGCAGCTGTATCAATGTACAGATGAGGCTCAGTCTATCATGACTCAGGAATGTATGCAGCCCACAATCTGCCCCCCCCCTACACAATTAATATGGTAGAAGCCTACCGTACATTTTTGGCGAACATACCAGCCAATGTTTCTATTACCCCCTGTGCATGGCGCAAAAATACTTTTAGATTGGCGATATTGTAGCCCGCCAAGCAAGAAAGTTGTAACTGTGTATTCACCCCATTCCTGCTTTCTCTCTAGCCTCGTGATGACGTCTTAAAAGAGGCTCCTTATTGCTTCTCCCCTGTACCTCTCCCTTGGACTTTCATCATGAAAATAAAATAAGTCTTCGTTTACCGAATTGGAGTTTTTTTTAATAGGACCTGGTGTTTTTTAATCCTCGCAACCTTATAAACGCAAACGGCCATCTCTTCTAGCAAAAAGTCATCATAAGCATCTTCCCCTATCACTGCAGACCGAATCAAGATCATTTCGAGGAAGAGCGTTTACACGATTCTTGGAACTGCAGAGGTGATACTAGAAGAACCATAACTCTAAACAGGCAAAACTTTTACGTAATGAAGATTGTGAATGCTAATTTCACATTTGATCGATGTGTGCAGCAAACTGAAATAAATGTATTTATCACTACAATGAAAATTTGTTTCAATTTCTGATGCATTTACCAAACGTGTCTTCTTTTAAGATGAAACGTATATTGATCGAATTCTGAAGGAAACGATAGTATCGATTATGTCACTTTTGTTAAAAAAGAATCCAAACAACACCAGATTAAAAAAAATACAATTAAATATTCAGGGCATCCCACTTCTTTGAAACGCTCGTTTAAACAATATTTTTAAACACCCGAAGAGAAAAGGCTTCGGACGACTTTAAATGTGTACTGAATGTGTTCAGCGTTTAAAAAAAATAAAAAAAGAAGAAAAAACACCCAGCTTAAACTCTTTGAAACACGAAGTTCTCGTTTATTTGGCATCTCATAGCAAGTTAACACTGGATATACCAACAACCCGTTATTTGGTGGTACCAAATGAAGTATTTCGTTTTCAACCAAAAATTGTTCCTAAAATAAAAAATATATAAATCAAGCAGAAATAAATTAAATTTAATGTTAAACAGTTTTAAATAAAAATTCTAGTCGAAATATTTTTATAAAACTTGAGTGAAAATCGTGGTATATTTAGTGTTCATAATGTTACTTTAAAACCAAAACCTATCAGAATTTTTATTTTATTTGTCAGATGAATTTAAAACTTTGACTAAGAAAGCAGAATTAGTTTTGCTTCCTTTCTCAACGACATAGGGCTGTGAAGCAAAATTTTCGACTAACGAAGCCTCCAAAACGAAATGCAGAAGTCTTTTAAATGCAGAACCAAACATTTGCCTGGAATTAGTATCAGCTGGACCCGAATTCAGATATTTGTGCAAAACAACCCAATCTCATTAAACGTTTATGCGTTTTTGTTCTTCACTCTAATAATGTAAAATTTATTATAAGGCAAGTGTTACAATTTCTTGAGTTTTGAAGTTATTTTCAGTATGTAATCTTTTGACAATTCCATCTGTATTGATGGTAATAGAAAATAAATTCAGTATTACGGTAAAAGTTTCAAAATATATTTTTATTTCTGATACAATGCACAATTGTTTAGATTTCTATCCATTCCCTCTTCCTCTGCTCAGTAGCAATGCACCAAAAAAACATTACCTTGTAACATAGGGTACGGTAGGCTTCAGGGGCTCCGTCATAGAAATTCATTCTAAAAGGACTCCGCGCGTCAAAAAGTTTGGGAACCACTGCTGTAGGGTAATGGCCTCAGCAATTGAAGAACAAATTTTAACAAAGCGTCGCAAATGAATAACATTGATAAAATTGTTAAAAGTAGTGTAATTTCGCAATGGAAACATAGCTAATCAATGTGTCCCAAAGTATGGATGGTATTATATGCAGATTCCTGTTTATAAATTACTGGTTCATGGAAAATACCTGTATATAATTATAAATCCTTATCTTCCAACTGGGTAATTATTAGACGAAGCTAGAAATAAAGAGTTTTGAGTCCCATATGATTAAGAAAGAGTCGAAAGGCACGTATCGAAGAGTTATTGCACCATTTGCTAACATCTGAAACTGATCCTTTGATTTGCAGTATTAATAAGAAAATAAATAAAAAGTTCTAAGGATCAGAAAGTTTTTACAAGTATTGGAACTTTCACTTTAAACATAACACTTTATTACTGATATATCATAGCAGCCATTTATTAAAGTTCATTTAACACTCTGTGAGTCTTTGCGCTTTTCTGCATTTTCATACTATTGATTGCAAGATATATTAAATTTAATTTCGCATTTTAATTTTAAATTATCTTTTCATATTCCTTCATCCTACAAACTTCATACAGCATAATCTTAAAAAATATATTTATGTCTGCAGTCAATTTATAGCGTGTTTTGAGGAAACAGAAAACGACATGACAGCTGCTTAGAGGGTTTTAAATCCATTTATTTAAAAAAGGCGCAGGTTTGCGCAAAAAATCTTTTACATCACATTAAAGTATAGGCTTTTAGGAGTACTAATATGTGTTTGAAATTTTAAACAACTTTAAATAATTTAAATTACATAATTTAGAATTTTCTGAAACCGTTAATTTTGTATGTATTTTTCATAACGTAAAACAATACGTAAAATTCAAACAAAATGTAGTCAGGGATGATCTAAAATATGTTTTAGGAAATTAATATTGATATTTTAAATCGATTATTAATACAGTATACATAGCTTTCATTTCCGAGCACATTTAAAAGTCACTGAAAAACACGGAATAATTGCACTTCTGAAAAGGTGTATTTTCCTTGCTATACAAATATTATATAAAGTTGCAAAATCTGAAAAATAAACACACGTTCGTATTTTGTAGACATTCTTTTAAAATATTTCATTGCAAAATATTAATTATTTAATAATTATTTTTCGGTTCTATGTTTGCATTTTCTTAGGGATTGATCAACTGTGAGCCGTGGAAAAAAAAGTACACACACCCCCCTACTAACTCTGCAAAAAAATTATTATAGAAGAAAGTTACTGTTACCAAACGATTGGAAATAAAATGTACTTTTAAATTATGTATATAAAATTTGCTTAGGGGGACCATCTACATATCAATGTCAACCCAAACTTAGTTTTTCAATAGCAATATTCAAGTTTGACACCATAAGTAAATTCTACACTCTTCAATTAGCTTAAACACAAATTTTCATGAAATTCGTACTATTAATTTCAGAGAAATTAATTATTTTAAAATAAGCCTATTTTAGGGGCTGCATCCAAATTGAAGTCCGGTACTGTGTTGTTTAACATGCTAGAGAACTCTACTCTTTCACTTCTATTAATGTATTTTTTACTGACAATATGACCATTTCACTCGCTTGATACGTTCCGACTATTAAAAGTATTACTATTATTTTTTTATATTAATTTCATAATTCCTATTATAATTTTTCTTTAATTCCAAATTCAATGTGTTTATTTTGGACGCTTTTAGTATTATAACTACACAAAAATTATCATCTTAGGATTAAGATTTCAGGAGATATTAATAAAAATATGAAAATTTAATATTAGAAGCTGTAAATTTTGAATATTTATAATTCGAAAACGTATCACCCAAATGATTTAAAATTTCTTTTTTAGGCATAATTTGTGCCGAAGATTTAAAATATATTGTCAAAATTGGGTTTTGCCATGAAAAATTTCTAGGCAAATAAAAACCACCTCTACTTTGCGCAGTTACACGCGCGCTGATATTTAGATAAATAAAATAAATCACTAATTCTGGCCTTGCAAAATAAATCAACTAAATATAATGATATATGTAATTTCTTACCTTTATATTGTTCGACAGCATTCCTTACTTTACAGCTTGGCACACATTTAAAGCAGGTATCAAGTATCCATTGGTCAGGAACACCTGTTATCCCGCTTTGCTAAAGTCTTGAGTAAAAAAAAAGGTGGAAGTTTAGTGTTTTATCTTATTTAAATTCAATCCACTCCTGAGACTTTTTCTTTGCTGATTAACTATCATATTATTAACACTTTAAATTTACATTTAAAGTTATATTTTTACATACTGCTGCTTTTTGCAGCAACAATTTTTTATTACATCTTTGCTGATCGAAATTTATAGAACAACTGAATTAATAATAAAAATGTTTATTTTAGTCCTTTACAGTTCGATGACGTGGAACTCTTGCATCATGCGTGGGCTGATATACAAACATATTTCACTTATTAATGTTATTGTTTATTCTGAATAGCATAATATTGGAAGATATAAAGAGAGAGTTGATTACGCAATGATTTATTGCTACTAAATCAGTTTATTTAAGTATCATAATGTTTTTGCGTCCTTGAAAATTATTGCTTGTTTCCTGTTTCGAAAATCAATTTATTCGTATCTGAGAGGGTTATAAATCCATCAAAATTAAGTTTGTGTGGTTATGATTTTTAGATGCCACTTTTACAAATTTTATATAGATCTTTTTTTAAAGTAGACTTTATTTCCAATCGTTTGGTACCAGAAACCGTCTTCTATTATAATTAGTTGCAGAGTTAGTATGGGGTGTATACTTTTTTTGCCGCGACTGCATCATTCTAGAAGAAATAAACATATTAAAAAAAATAAATAAATAAATAAATAAATTAAAAAAACTAACACCATGTATACAATAAGCATAATTATTAAAATTTTCTTCTATAAAAGCAATGTAAATTCAACAAAAATCAGATCTTAATGGAATTTAATACAAGTTTTTGTAAAATTCTTTAACTATTGTTTTTAAAAATAGATTTAAAAGTTTTTCGTAAGTTCAAGCGATATTGTTTATTTCCATTTGTGATAATCATTACATTGAAAGTCTATTATTAAATTTTAAATTCTACTGAAACACTCTGGCCGTTGTCAACATTAATATACTTTACTGTTTTACTGATATTTCTTTCTACTTATCAAATTAAAGTATATTTGAATAAATTTAATAGCAAAAAAAAATCTATGGGATACAACAGTGGCAAAAAACTATACATTAAATTATTATTAGTATTATAAAGTATTGAACATTTTTTCACTTTCCTTTTATGATCTAATACTCATGATTATGCAGGATTATATTTATTGAATTTTGTAACTTTTTACTAAGTCATTCAGTCCTGGAGTTAAAGGACTGTGATATCTAGAAATTAAAAATGTATGAAAAGGTAATTCAGAAAAAACAGTTCAAGATATAAAAATCAATTTACTTAAAAAAATAAATTAAAAAAAACTACTTTTTTCTTGCCGAAAATTTTCCAATCAGGCCATAAATGGTTAAAATGATAAAGCATACATTAATCAGAAGAAAACAATCGCAAACAAATGTTAAATCGAAATCCGCGTCTTTAATTTTTATTTCTCATTTACATTTCAGTATTTTTAAATGATATTTTTGCATAGGATAGTTGAGGCCTGTCTCTAACCAGTTACCTTTTTTAACCATTTGGAAAAATAGTTATTGTTCTCGTCAGGGTAGGAAATCAAAAGCATATCTGAACGTTTTCATTGGTTTAATCCGCAATTTATTCGTTATCTGATTGGTATATACAGTAATCCGTATTTCCCTTTGGTTTCAACAACGATGGACTACAGAGTGTTGCCACTATGACAAAAAAGTAATAAAAACTACAAAAAAAATTAATAAATCAGAAACAAATTGAGATACAACTTTCAAACAAATTGCATTTAAAAGTACTTTTTTCCTCTATCTGACGGTATAAAAAGTAATATTGTCGGATGATTAGAAGTTTAAGAATGAAATTTTATTTAAAATTGGTCGTGAGATTTTTTGGAAATCTGATGATAGAAAAGCCTTTTCCCGAACAGTCAATGAAATGCTTGGCTATTACGTAAGTTTCATAGGAAATCTGACGAGTCGCAGGCGATTTTTCTTGCTTCCAGTTTTTACGTGTAATTACATTATTAATCTTTAACTCATGGCGTACGTAATGTATGACCAGCTCCGTAGAAGTTTAAAAATTTACAGTACCGAAAATTGTAAAACTGAAATTTCTTTTAAAATTTGTTCATGATGGGTCCAGGAATGTTATCGTTTAATCCATGGCGTACGTAATGTAGGATAAATTCCGTGCGATTTTTTATGTCTTAAATTTTAGTCTTTGAAAAAATCATTTTCCAAATAGTCGTTGTAATTTGTTAAATTGCTTTTTTTTTTTTCGGTATTTGTTTAATATTTTTTATGACATCGTTTTCCGTAACGGAACCGTCTCCGAAAAGGTAATTATCCCCAATAATAGTTGTAATAATAAAAAAATGCAACCAAAATCGAAAAAGTGGAAACATTTCCTGTTAGTGATTGACCTAAGAAAACCTACGCAGAAATAAAGGATTTAACAAATAGTTAAATCCTTTACAAACGAAACAACAAATTATAAACGAAATTTACAAACGAAAAATTTCAAAAGAACACTTTAATTGGTTTAACATTATTTTGAATGTCTTCGCGAGCTTAAAATAGCCAGAAAAAAACACTCGAAAACTAATACTTATCCTATAGGGACGTTTCTTTAAAATTTCTTTGCATTTCTATATATATATTCAATAGTATTGTTGAGGTCTATCTCTAAATGGCACATTTTCACTTTTTTGATTTTGGTTGAACATTTTTTATGAGGTCACATTATATTTCAGGCCTGGTTACGAAAGCGAAACTATCCGCATAAAAATAACTCCAGCAAAATTCCAAAAGTAAACTAGTTGGACGTGCCAATCCCAAACATTTCTTCTGCCTCATACATCTTAATATTTAAATATTTAGTTACGCATAAAAATACTTCGATATTGTTGGTTCAATACTATACCGACTTTGATTTTCATCTTAAGTTTCTACTTGAGTCAATTAATCGGAGTATAAACGAGTTAATTTCGATCATGATGTTTATCAAAATCAATGTTTTTCGTTATTCTATTGTACCTCAGCTGCTTGTGAATGGCCGGCTTAGCAGGATGCACGTCGCTGCATGAGCCACCGTCGTTCAACAGAACTACAAAAAATCGAGAAAATTGTAGAAACATCTCTATTACAGCGCCCCTTCAGGCAGAGTAATTGCAAATACATGTGGGGCCTGCTTTTCCTAGCCAAAAAAAAATATGAAATTTGGTTCAATTGTATGCATAACTTCACACATTTTTCGATGATGCAATAAGGAAAATGGCACAGAAATCTCTACTACAGCGCCCCATCCGGCGGAATATTTCCAAATTGAAGTGGGACCACCTTGCCATAGCCGAAATCATAAATATGAAATTTGGTTCAATTCTATACATAGCTTCATATATTTTCGATAATACAATAAAGAAAATGGCACAAAAATCGCTATTGCAGCGACCCTTTCCTGTGGAATATATTCAAACTCAAGTAGGACCTATTTGCCAAAAACATATGGCATTTGGTTCAATTCTGTGCAGAAATGAGCTGTTTTCTCGTTTATAGATATTAAAAGAAATGGTTCTAAAAGTCTATTTATTTTGCCAAACGGAATTTTTTATGAAATTTGAAAATCTTTGAAAAGATATTTTATAGATAAACTTTCGAAACTTTCCTGCGAGTCAAACGTTACATGTTGTTGCTTCTATACCAGCTATACTCCTCCAAATTATCCAAAATTTCGACTTTTGCACATAGTATGGAAAATTTAAATCCATTTCATCGCAGTAAATGTACTTCCCATTGTCTAAAAAAAAATACTTATAACAAGTTTTATTCCACTTGATTTATTCCAATTTGATTCCCTTGCCTCTAAAAAGTATAGTTTAATTACTGTTATCCTGCGCGTATTTCAGGTACTTACAAGTTTAAAGAATATTCAACTTTATCGATTTTGTTGCATTCTCATCAGACGCTTATTTTCCGAAATTATAACTATATTTATTATTAATCATAAAAGGGATTATGAATTATAAATTTTAAATTCATCGAATTCCATTTACAATTTAAAAAATTGCGTGTAAGGATATTTTCTCTATATAAATAATTGTATGTATTCTTATACTTTAACAACAAATTTTGAACCAAAATATTTCAAATTGTACCTCAAGATTATTGAGTATATATATTAGTATATTTATTGAGTATATATTTAATTATTATTTGTGGTTTTACGCTTTGTGTTTAGAAAACTGTAAAATTATCAATATATGTATTACGCTATCGTATGTGGCACAGAAATCGCGATTATTTGTGAATTGTTTAATGGAAACGCCCGAATGAAACTCATCTCATTGATTATGGAGCAACATTTAATGCATCGCATACCTATAAGGGAGGGTTATCATAGGGGGAACAGTGTTCTGTCACCAAATGCCGCCGAGTTTGTCGCCAACTTGGCAGTATATCACCAAATTTGGCGACCGAGATTAGTCGCTAAAAGTGACGCTAACTTAGCGATATCTCTAATATTTCGCCAAATTCCCATAGATTTCCATTGTAAACAAATAGGGTTTACTTGCTTACAGAAAACCAACAAATTGAGATATTTTAATGCAACAAAAGATAATTTTAGCTTAAAGGATTATATTAATTATATTTAAAGGAATCCAAGTAAATTAAATTATGAATAAAAGTAACATGATACAATGATTATCTTTTTTTCGCAAACATAAATGTTAAGGGAGATCAAACTGGCCGCCAAGGGCGGCTAGTCATGAAAAAAAAATGGACCTGAATATTCATTTTTTTATTTAGCCAGGAAATACTTGAAGTTTAACATACTTTTCTGAAATTATTTCTAAAGTAAAATGTATTATCTTAGCTTGACGCTTTTAAAAATTCGTAGAATTGCTGGTGTAACAAATTATGTCATATGGTGGGTAATAAACAAAAGACGTTTTTTTTATCTGTCAGAAGAGGAATTTTTACGACTAAAACCTTACAAAAGTATTCTATTGTTAACAATTTTTAAAGTTCAAAAAGTTTTTAAAGTCAAAAAATCAAAGTTCTTTAAAGAAATTTTTTGAAAAGCTTAAGCTACATTTTTTTTTATCAGTTCACTTGAAACATTTAAATGGGGATTAAGTCAAATTTGCTAGATCAAAACATATACTTTTGAAAATATTACTTATTTGAATCTTAGTTAGCATTTCAGTTGTAGCTCATAAATTTTGCACGAGCAGGCGTTTGGGGTAAATCTTGCACATATTAGTTGCCCATTACAAATGCGAAATATTTCATAAGAGTAATAAGACACATGCTAGAATATCAGTGATAAGTATGTTGATCAGTAGTAATAATTGGATTTTCACCATTCAGAAAACAAAGTTTCTAAAACAGAACGTTTGAAGTAAAATTTGGCGACAACGCAAAATTTGCAAATTCTGAAAGATTTAGAAAATAACATATGACTTTTAAACAGTAGCATAATTTTTTCCTTACTTTTATACTAGATTCATAGGAGCATCCAGATTTTATAAAATTTAAGATATAATCAAAATAATCAAGAAGTGCAATGTAAACATCCAGAGCATAAACGTGTTTAATGGTTTAATAAATAAATGTACACGTTTTCGAAACAGTGTATTTATAAAGAATTAAAAAAATATACCATGTTCACACATGTGTAAAATCTTAGAGTCACTTTTTGATTCTTCTGGGGTTCTATCTCTTATTCCAGAATTCCACATAATGGAACCTTAACATTTCACAATTAATGATACAGGTTAGCACCTCGAAGGATGGTGATATATTATATATCCCTGCTAATTTTAATCTCCAAATGCCACAATTCCGAAACATAATCAAGATGGTCAAGAAATACAATATAAAGGTCACATTACAATGCATGTTTGGTATTAAAAATTAAGTATGTAGCATTTACAGTTCGCTTACAGGGACACTCAAAAAAATTCTGTTGCATTACGATCAATGGGGGGAAATTTTTACGGTGTATTTTAATTATATTACGCTATTTTAAACATATTGAAATTTATATACTATATCACTGAAGTGCGCTACAACGTTCTTACTATAGAACGTGGTGAGTTTAGTATTTATCGTTCATTTACAGGGACACACTAAAGAATTTTTGCTACAGAAGGAAATAAAAAATAACTGAACTATTGAAGCCTACGAACAATAATTGCTGGAAGTGAGTTTTCAGTTGTTGTGCGCGCTTTTAAATTTAATTATTTTTTAAATATTATTTGGTGTATAGAAATTCTATAGATCATATAGAGAGCAGTACAAAAGTTTTCAGCAACATCCGTTTATGGCGGAAATTTCTGAATGGAAATTTTAAACTGTGCTATGCGTTTAACTTGACTAGCTTTTAGTATACTATGTAGTATCAGTGGCGGCTGGTGACTGTCATATTTTGAGGCACTAAATGCATGGCGGAAAAATTATTCTTTTTTTCCATAATTTTTTTAAAGAACTTTTTTCTTCGTTTAATGGTAGCACATTCTATCCCAAAAATACGACAAAGTTAAGAAATAAAGAAATAGTGGAACGAGGAAAATAAATTTCGCAGCTATGCATTTAGTGCCCCCTCCCCCCCCAAAATGGAGTCATGAACCGCCACTGTGTAGTATACATACATATTTATAGATCATATACAGAGATCCACAAAAACAATCGTATACTTTTTCGAATATTCATAGTAATAGCAAAAAAATGTGTTTTCAAATGCGTTTGCGTTTTACAAATTGTTCATTTAGACATCGTTTTTCGCCTTCGTATACTGTGATGTTTTGTTATAGTATTCTGAATGTGTTGGAAAGAGTTTAATAATCTATGCCATTGGCACGATTCTTCGTTATTGTTCTAATTTACATAGGATTGAATAAAGTGGTTTCATGTTGCTCGATGTTACGTAATTACCTCTTAGACAATTTTTTCAAATTGTTAAAAACAGGTACCTCATAAAAATTGTACTTTTCTTCTGATCCTTAGTTTGTGTCCACCTATGTAGTTACCCACAAATACAAGGCGGATTAAAATAACGAATTTAAATTTTTACAGTTGCATTACCCGAATTACAGACAGCGATTGAATGATTTAAAAACGCGATTTTCGCAGATTTTTTATATCTCGAATGAAATGTACACAGTTGCTAAGCCGTCTTTGTCCGTGATGCGTTTCTCAAGATAGGTTTTTAAATAATATATATGTGAATAGCTAATAATCTATAATCACGTAGCGTTTGTAACTCTACCAAGTTTAAGCTTTGCCCGTTCTGTAGTTTTCGAGAGAAACGGCTGTGATAGACGAACAGACAGACACACGAGTGTTCTGATAATGGTTTCTTTTTTTAACTTTTTAAGTACGGAACCCTAAAAAGTGTAAAATTCAGCCATTATATTGATTTAACTTTTGAAACAATGATAAAAGCATTAACTAAAGTATTTCTTAAATTTTAAAGGTGAATTCTCTTTATTTCTTTCATTTTTTTAGTGTGAATATGAGTGCGAATAAGACTAAGAATAATAAAATTTACTTTACATTTCTGTTAGTTTTAATAATTACCTTTTTTTAATTCATTTTTGAATGCTTTTATCTGATCCTATTATGGTTTCTGTTCTTTATCTATTAAGATAATATGTAAGGATTGATTTTTTAAGTATAATACATCTTTAATTAAAATTTAATCTTCTAGCTTATATTTGCTACCTTTAATGATAATCTTTAAATCAACATTTCAAAAATTTTTACTTTGAAGAAACTGAATAACGTGAAATTAGAATTACCGATTTTTTTCATAAGTGCTTTTTAAGAAATTATTTTTGAATTTTAATAGTTTATTAAGGCATAACCAATACGAATAGAAAAGTAATCCGATGATTAATTAAAATCTTTGTCGCTAATTGACTTAAAAAATCGAATGTAAATATACTTTAGAAATAAATCCTTTATTTGTTACTTTCTAACTTTTCTTTTAATTCAGGTAATTTACTCAAATATATTTTTAAAATGCATTGAAATGATTTTTTTTTTGTGCGTAACTATTGAAATAATTATGAAATATGTAAATAGTTTTAAATTTTTTTATCATATTTTCAATAATGACTTTCTGATACAGTATCAACTTCTACTTCTACTATAGATAGGATTTTTAGTTCGACCGACAAATTAAGAGAGGTAATAGAAGGCATCAAGAGGTTGAAAATTTACCATAGAATATGGGATCGCAAACCACGTATTTAGTGACAAATATACTATAAATTGAAATTTCTGAAACTCAGACACTTAAATGTCTGAAGCTGAGTGTTCAATTTTCTGACATTTTAAAATGTATTATTTTTTGGGGGCACTGTTGCGTCTGAATTTTAGACGCTTCAAACATCTCAATGGCAGCCATTTTTTTGTAAGCATTATATGTAGCCATTTAGACCCCATTGAGTACTGGAAAAATATTTGGCAGTGATCCTACCCCCTTCATCCCCATAGAAACCTGATTTTTTTGGTGCTCCGAATTTTGGTATGCAATTTTCGTAAAGCTGATAATTTAAATCACGACATTGTACTGATTATAATCAATATTTTGAAGTTCAGGAGTAGAACGAGGTTAAAAACGAAAATATTTATCTAAATATTAGATTAAAAAAATTTATTTTTTGTTTTTAATTTTATTTTACATTAAAAGTTCAAAATATTGATTATAATCAGTACAATTTCGAAACAGATTTGAAATATAAGCTTTACAAATATTGCACATGAAATTTGGAAGCACTAAAATTGTAGGGGGACGACACTTGCCAGTATGCCATGCTTTGATCAAGAAGTCTTTTTGGAAAAAATGCAACCCTGCATTACGGCTCGTTAAATAGAGATATCCGATATTCGTGCGTGCTCATTGTGGGGCTTAATGGACATTCCCGTATAGTGGGCACCCCCATTTAGCGAATACTTTTTAATTCCCAAAGCATACATATTTGTATATTTTTACCTCACAGAAGCAGACATTTTCAATTATGGGACAAATTCCGCTGTCCCGATGTACCCGTTATTGAGGATTTTTAGGGTATATGGATAAATAGATATCTTTTATTGTAATCTTGTCCTACTCTAAAAGTCCAAATTATCCATTATACTCAGTGCAATGTCGAAAGATATTTAAAATGTCATATGTACGAAAATTGCAAAGAAAATCACTCCCTTAGAAAATAATTAAAATTCATATAAATTAAAAATTAGATTTTTTTAAAATTCATATTTCCACATGGGCAATTTTTCATATAGATCATATGATAATCACAATACCTATTTAATTATCAATAAAGAAGTAAATAAATAAATATTCTGCATTAATAACATTGAGAAAAAAAAATTACTCTTTGTTTCAAAACTTCTTTTGTCTTAAATATACATCTTAACATCTAATAGTCACTTTTGTATTTTTCAAAAATAAACAAGTTGTAAATAAACAAGTTCAGTCATTCTAAGTAGTAAAACTGTGTAAGAATTTTTTCTCTTTTCAAATGTGTGGTACTTTGTCATTGTTTAACTGAAAATGAATACCAGTTTGGTGTCTAATTTTATACATTCTTCGGAATATGTATATATCTTTCTTTTAAACACATTCCTTACTCATCTTTGAAATTTTCACCCGCTATTGCTGTAAAATGGATATTAGTACTATGCTTATTTCTGGAACGACACGATATAAGTCATATTTATTTTTTATTATTGTTATTCTCGTAAACTTTGTATCTTGTGAATATGAGCTAAATACATTTTATATATTTGATAAGAAAAGACAGATCTAGGAAATAGAAAAAAAAGAAAAGAGAAAAAGGAAGAAATGACAGTATATGTACTGTTCTTAATTATTTGAAAAACACTTGAAATGTAAAAGAGTAGTTATCAATCGCATGAAAATATATCCAAACCTGTATTATATAAGTAAATGTGATCTTTTAAAAATATATACTAAGGCAGTTTTATCCATAAACTTCATATCAGGCTTAAATAACTTTTTATTTATGCCTAAATTATCATGTTTAATTTTTTAGTGCCAATAATTACATCAGAAACTTTGCAAATGCGATTGCAATAGAAAGAAATTTAACTGTTTTTGATATTACTCAAATTTCAAAATTTAAATTCATGAATAAAATATCGCAGAAAAATGCTTACATACATTAAATAATAATAATAATATACCAATTTAAAAATCACAACAAATTATAATTAATACTTCATAATTGTACTGTTAAACAACTACATAAACTGTAATAGATGAATAAAATTCTTCTACGTTTGTTTAATGTTTCAAAAATCTTACCATACTAGATGGTACCCGTCAAGATTTGACGGTAAATAACTTGAATGTTTCATCCGAAAAATTCTTGAATTTTTAAGGAATTGCTTTTAAATTAATTATTGAAATTGTGACAAATTTCTATATTGCATAAGTGATTCCTATTTCGTTAAAGCAATAGAGGGTACAGTCAGCCAAACCTATTCAATGAAGTCATAGAATTTTAACTTTATAATTTACAACCAATTATGCTTCTTTTTACCAGAAATTTAACTAAAAATAGTGGGTAGAGCATTTATTTTTATTTACTATGCTCTCATTTTTTCGAAAAAATAACAGTATTTATTTTTATTTATGTATTATGATTTTTTAACTACATGACCATTAAAAGCTGCCATGAATTTTATTTCTTTCAGTCTCATTCTCTAAAAGCCCAAATTTGAAACTTGACGCAGGATATAATTTTTATTACTTGAATTTTATTTTACATTTTTATACATTTTTTTAAATATTAAACAATGGATTTCAAGGTAATTTTTAAATAGTTCTTATATGAATATCTTTCTTTCTTTCCGTTTTCTTTTTTTAAGGAAAAGAAAGGCAAACTTTACTTTCTGACACACACACGCATATATTCTTGATAATGGTCAGAAGATATAACAAAAATTGTAGATCAGCTCAATTTATTTAATTGATAATTACATTAAAAATATTTTAGCTTAAATATTTTAAATATAAATTACTATTATTATTATTTTAAATATTGTTCAGCGTTAAATTTTATTTAATTATAAAGCATTCAAATAATAATAATAAAATAAAAACCATATAACTTCTCCTCCTAATGAAGTATATCATTATTGAAATAACGTATCGCGAAAAATATTACAGAAATCATTTTGCCGGGCGTTGGGTTCGAATATACTATCTACTACAAAATATCGGCGCTTTAAACTGCTGCTTTAGACCGCTCAGCCACTGAGAACTCGTTCTCAATCCCTCTAAATTGAACAGGGTTGATGCATGTGCAGGTGTCGCGAAATGGGTCTACTTAAAATTTTACCTTTGCGTTTTAATATGTATGATTTTATAGTTTTTGAAGGTTTTAAAAAGCTGAAGAAGGATAGATGTTATACAACGTAGATTAAATAAGGCAGTTGTTCGACTTATAATACGGCATCGGAATGCTTAAGCCTAACATGGCTGATTTTAACGAAAGATTATCAAGATCCGGATGAGTTCACTCCGGAAGCATTATACACTTTGTGCCATTATATATATAATGAAGAAATTTTTAGACATTTGGTAAATGTTAAATTAATCTGAAACACAGGCTATCAAAATTTACTATTTTCAATAATAAATTAAAACATTGATAATAATAATAAATCTTTAAAAAGTTTCAGTTCTGAGATTAAAAACTGTAATATGTAAAGATAATTTTCATAGTATAATGCTTTATTTCAATCTGAAACCTTTTCCTAATATCATAATCATATTTAGCTCCAAAACAATAATAATAACAAAAAAAAATAAATATTAATGTCATATACTGCAAGTGTTTATAATCAGTAAACAGTAAAAAACAGAAGAAATACAACATAGAATAAATACAATTTCAAACAGCTCCAAATTAATGTTTACAACTACCATGGATGGAGCCATGAATTAATCAGCTTTACAAACCTATATTGCACGTTTTCTTTTTGAGCATATAAATTTTGAGCATTAATAAATTTCATAAGTGTTTTGAATATATACCGTATATACTTGCGTGTAAGTCGAGGAATTTCTGACAATTTTCGGCAAGCAAATTACGGGTCGACTTATACGCGAGACAATCAAAAAAGCTAAAAGAAACTTCGAATACGTAAAAATTCTGGTTTTTTATGTGTATGAATAATAAAATAATATATACAAATAATAATAATTTATCATTAAAAAATTTAAAAAAAAAAAATTTCATGCTACTTTTTCGCATAGGCAAGTGAAATCTTTGGTTTGATTTTGGGCAAAATTGAAGTAAAAAGATATGGGTGAACTTATACTCGGGTTTTCGATTTTATGCAGAATTTGCATTCTAAAGTTAAGGGGTGGACTGATACGCGAGTATATACGGTAATAATATTTATCATGCTAAGTGCTTTTTGGTAATGTTATTGGATAACCTATAAAAGCGTATTAAATTTTCAAAAAAATATATTAGAGTTTATAATCAAAAAATTGCTTTCACCTATGTTCTGTACACGAGGCAGTATGCTCTGAAACCCGGGCTGGATCATCTGATATAGGGTAAAGTGCCCATATTTCGTCCCCTCTCCTAATTTCGCCCTCCCCCCTTAACTTCTCCGCTTCTACGAATGTGGCGCCACTTATCACGCAAGGCACAGGGGACGGAAGGTAAAAGGGGCCAGTGTTGAAAGTTTCGTTCGCCAAGACGCATACACAAATTAAATACGGCGAATTTCCTATTTTTAGAAGACCTGAGTTCTTATTATGTCGTTTGTAGAACGTTATTTACTGTACTACAAGTATTTATTTCTTATTCGTTTCATGTATTTTACATTGGTAAGATGCTGACAGTAGCATACACTGAATTTTAGGGCTCTCAGCTCATCTTACGGGAACTGAAGCTCCGCCATATTTGGAAGTAGCATGGTCCCAATTTCGTACCCCTTTCAGTTCTCATTTTAGTCCAGGGGGCGAAATTAGGAATGCTTTTTCATAACATTTTTTTCAAATTTTTTCCTCATGTTTGGATGGCTAATGTTTTGTTATGATATTCTTCAACTGATAATTAGTACATTTCTTTGTGCCTTACTTTAATGTAAATTAAATTACTTAGTCATTTAGAAATAAATTTTGATTTAGTTATAAGTTAAGCCTCGGCATATTGGATTATTTGGAGGGACGAAATTGGGACCATTTTTTTTTCCTTTGCATTTTTAGATACTTTTAAAAAACAATTTTTTGCATTGTTAAAATTTTTTGTACGATATTTGCCTATGTTTCTGCGTGCGTGGGTAGTTAGTCTATCTAAAATCCAAATTTGGTAGATTTTCACGGAAAATTACAAAATTTAGGGCCTAAAAGTGACTGGGGACGATAGTAGGGCGCCTTACCCTATACAATTGACTGCCTTGTGACAAACAGTTTTTTCAAAGTTTGTATTTTTAAAAAAATGGCGGAAAGTAAAATTTATTGCATCACTTTTCAATAAGAAATTTGATTTTTTTTTTTTTAATAAAAAAGAGAAAAAAATAAAATTTAAAATATTCATCAATGAAGTGCCAGATAAATACACTGTCCTCTAAAATTTAAGCGACAGTGACCGGATGCTTTCAATTATTCACGCTTCCTCGATAATCTACTAAAATTCTCGACGAATTGTCATGGAACTTCCGAGGATGTAAAAAAGAACGTGTTTGACTTCATCTTTTTCAGTGAAGATTTAATCACCGGAAAAATTAGAGACCTAAACATTTAATAATACAATAATGTTCGCGATCACTCATGTATACTCCAGTAGCTGCTTCCCATACGTCGGCGATGTAAATCCGGGAGGGAGGACCCTTGTCTGGGCCACGCGAAAGCGAATCTTCGTTTCCGGCATTGCCTCAACTCTTGGACGGCATCTGCTCTAACAAAAGTTCCGGCACCCAGAGCGGATCCAAATCACACTTTCTCCGGCCGTTAGGCCTATGCTACCCTTCTTCCCTTTTAATGCTAACAATCTCACTTTCTACTGAATTTTTCTACTTCCTATTATAAAATTTAAAAAAAATTTAAAATTATTTGAAAAAAACTTCCCAAAAATTTAAAAATTTTAGAAAATACAAAAATATATCTTGTTGTTGTAATGCTATATAATGTAATGCCAACTTAATCTTTCTTTTAGACTCTTCCTTCCTTATTTTTTACTTCTTATTTTAGCTCTTTTCCCATGCATTTCCAGTTAGATTTTTTACTTTTTATGCCCTCACTGCTACCAGCTATGAATTTTGCTATTCCATTTAACCTGCACAATCTTATGTGACAGGGATGTGGGGCAAGTGTCCCCGGGCTCCTCGACCAAATCATCTTCGAACCGATCACTCATGTAATAGAAAATATTCAAAATAACCTGTAGCTGTAGCAAATGCCTATCTGGGACCTGTTTAACGCGTGTGTTCATTTGTGTAAGAATAGCACGCATATTTATGAAATTGTTAAGGGGACAGTTCACCTTCAATCGGTCAAAAACTCTAGAAAACGGATTCAATTTTCATACTTTTCACAAATTGACCAATAAAGCAAATTTAATGAATTTTTTTTTTTGGATTGTTAAGTATAGTATCACTTGTTACAATAAAAAAAAACATATTAATGAAAAATAATTAAGTTAATCAGGAAAAATAAATTAAGTAACCTACTGCTTTTGTTTTTGTTTTTGTTTTCGTAATTACTATATATCACTGCGCGCACGATTTCTCAAAAACAGTTAAAGATAACGGGTTGAAATTTTCTGAGCGCATTAATATTACACTTCTGAATACCGAAAAATTTTTCAGATTTTCTTTTTTAACTTTTATTATTAATTATAAATGAAGATAATTAAAAGATTTTAGTTCATTATGTTAAGCTAAGTGTTATCTCTAAATTGAAATCAATTTAAAGTTAATACATTTAAAGAAAAACGAGTTATCATGCGGGCAGAGATATATAGTACTTAGAAAAAAAAACCAGTAGGTCACTTAATTAAGTTTTCCGAATTAATTAAAATATTTTTCACCAATTTAATTGTGCATTGCAAAAAGAAATGCTATAATTAACAATCCAAAAAATTTCATTGAATTTGCTTTATTAGTTAGTTTGTGAAAAGGTATGGAAATTTAATCAGTTTTCTTGCATTTTTGGCCGGTTGATGGCGGATTGTCCCCTTAATAGACCTAGAGCCGGCAGCATAAACAATCACCAAATCGAGTTCACGGCTGAAATTCCAGAAATAGTTAAATCTCGATTCGCGTATAAAAACGCAATAGGTCTACCAAGTTATATCTTGGTGAAAAACACCTGAAAACCCGATTTTAGTGGTTGGCTCGTAGGTTTACCATTGTGTTTTCCTGCACCCAAAGTTATGAAAACATGGAGACTGGGAGCAAGAAAACACAAACCTACGAGCCAACCGCTAAAATCGGATTTTCAGGTGTTTTCCACAAAGATATGACTTGGCAGACCTATTCCGTTTTTATATGCGAATCGAGTTTTAACTATTTTTTGAATTTCAGCCGTG
Organism: Maratus speciosus; assembly: GCA_963932465.1. NCBI lineage: Eukaryota > Metazoa > Arthropoda > Arachnida > Araneae > Salticidae > Maratus > Maratus speciosus. Next base: position 368,317,719 of record OZ010794.1, on the reverse strand, counting down.
AATTCGATGAGGTGATTATCTGTGCTGCCGGCTCCCGGTTTATAATAGTAGGAGAGCTGTTGAACATTTTAGGGTAGGTATTTGAGGCACTATGAAAATTTGTGTAACACTTCTTTTTCAATGTCTGAATCCAAAACTGAATGTCTGGCTGAAGCATCGTGGAACTTAGCCCACCCGTAAATGTTTAAATTTCCAAAATTTTCGTTGCAAAAAAATATCCTTGAGGCATTTTGAAATTTTAATACCTTCAAATTTAGTATTTAATGAAATAAAAAACATAAAAGCCAGACACTTTAGTCGGCCCAAAAACTGTGCCAGACACGTGTCAAGTGCCATTTCTTGACTACCCAAAAAAGGTATTTGCGGCACGCTGAGATTGAGACAGAATAGTATTTATGCTTAGAAAAAAATATTTTGAAAATGACAGACATTTTATTCGTCCCAAAAACTGTGCCAGACACGTGTCAAGTGCCATTTTTTGACTACCCAAAAAATGTATTTGAGGCACTCTGAGATTGAGACAGAATAATATTTATGCTTAGAAAAAAATATTTTGAAAATGACAGACACTTTAGTCGGCTCAAAAACTGTGCCAAACACGTGTCAAGTGCCATTTTTTGACTACCCCAAAAAGGTATGTGAGGCACGCTGAGATTGAGACAGAATAATATTTATGCTTAGAAAAAAATATTTTGAAAATGACAGACACTTTTATTGGCACTTTCTACTTGCCAGACAACATAGAATGTTAAACGCGAGTGCCAGTAAAGCTGGATTTGCGGTGCCTCGCTGAAGATCCATTTATTGACTTACGATACAAACAATCGCGTTGCATCTTAAGATGAATTTTATATATGATGCGTGCTAATGAACCCCCAAAACTAATCAGGGAAGTTCCTTAACATAATAAACCGGTATACCAAATTCGGAGCAAATCGAATAATTCTGCATGAAAAACCCATTTATCTGAAATAAGGGGAGGGTAGACTAACATCCCTTTTCCCCCTTTATCTTTAACCAATGAACCCCCAAAATTTATCAGGGAAGCTTCTTAACATAATAAACTGGCATACCAAATTCGGAGCAAATCGAATAATTCTTCTTGAAAAACCCATTTATCTAAATTAAGGGGGGAGGGGGGCTAAAATTCATTTTCGGATAATTATTTTCAATTTAATGATAAAATAAATTATTTAAAATAATTAAATCCAGTTTATTTTAAAACTCAGTTCCCATTTTCCCTTTATTTTTAAAAAGACAAAAAAGGTGAGCTTACAAAGGAACTGTCTTTCAATTTCATACTTTGGACAAAAATATATTGTTTTATAGGTAAATTAATTCCACTTTACGAATCTATTGAATCAGAAGCATTAAAAAAATATTTATTAATGCAATGATTTCAATTCAACAGAAATAAGGTAAAAAAAAATACACATTGTTTTAGAACACAACGCACGCCGAATAGATATCGTTTATTACACATCATTGCTGATTACAGGATTTTCTTTTCGTTGTCAAGAATGATTTTGCGTTTTTATTGTTCAAACTTTATTTCCAAAAAATATTTCGTACTTGAAGAAAGAAAGAACGTTCCCACAGATGCCTTAAAGCATTCTCTGTTGTTTGAATAAAAAAACTTTATGGTCCATAAAAAATAGTATGAAAGAAAAATTGTCTGACTTTAATTACTTTCGATATAAAACATTAACTTTTTATCGCAGAATATACTAAAAGAGGAACTTTAGTGCAAGTTGTTGGAAAATAATTATGATAAAATAATGTAGAAAATCGCAGTAAAAAAATTATGTAATATTTATTTATGTGTACTAGGAAGAAAAAGGACACCTACATAAAATTATCTACGTATACAGGGGTCAAAAAAATCCCTGATACATTTAAAAATTCAATGTAAAATCAAGTAACTGTTGTACAGGAGTAAGGGTAGACGAAAATGCTCCTCACGATGAAAAGTTTTCTTCGTGCCAATGAAAATAAATATTCCAAACTTCGATCACAGACGGCGCCACTTGTCCATATGTTTGTTTTCAAACATGCGTTTTTTCTGATTCACAGATTAGTTTTGCCGCTGTGACACAGAAATGAAGACTCCCATAAAAAAAAGTCCTTCCGGCCAGTGCCGGGAGGAAGAGGTAGCTTTCATTTTCCCTATTTTAAAAAAGCCAACTTATATTATTCAAACACACGAAGCTCAATTTAGTGGAAACCGAATATAGGAGATTCAATATTAATTTTTATCAATACTAAATCATTATGAATGAGAATTTCGCGAAATTAGTCAGCTTTATCCAAGCTGCTTTTATTTAAACTAACTTATATTTGGCTGCCAAATTCGGCGATTTCTTAAAGTTCCTGCCATTTTAAGACAACATGGTGGATGAGGCTAATCAGTGAACTTGCTCGAGACCTTAGTAATGGCTGTGCACATGCTCACTCACATCGGAATCGGTTGATATATACGAGTGCTGTCGCAGGCAAAAAATAAGTTTTTCAAAATGTCACCCACATTTGAAATGGAAACTGCTATATCTGAGCCATTTTTTAAGATAAAGACAAACAAAAAATGCTCGTGAATGCTTATATCAAGGTCAAATACTTATGAAAGAAACTTTTTTCAATTTCTATTTTTTTTTTTTTTTTTTTTTTTTTTTTTTTTTTTTTGCACTTCACTTTAAATATAATTTTTTCAATTTAACGGCCGCCATTTTGAAACAAGATGGCTGATGAAGCTGGCCAGCGAACTTGGTTGAGATATTGATGTATACTATCCACATGCCTTCTTCCATCGAAATAGGCGAATACGTGTGTTATCGCGTGACAAATACAACATCGTTTCAAAGTGTTAGCCATGCAAGAAATTTAAAGTGCTATAATTCAATATTTTTTAAGATATAAACAAAAGAACAAATTTTCAGAAACAAAAACTGCTCCAGAATCTTTGTATCAAGGCCAAACACACAATTTTTTTTTTTTTCATTTTCCAATTTTTTAATACTTTATTTTAAATTTTAAATTACTTTTTTTTTAAATGGCAACCCTTTTGAAACAAGATGGCGAATGAAGCTGGCCAACGAACTCGGTCGAGACATTGGTATGTACTATGTACAGATCAAGTTAGATCCAAATCGGTTCATAAATACGCCTGTTATCGCGTGACAAAAATCAGGTCGTTTTAAAATGTCAGCCACAATAGAAATTCAAAATGCTATAACTCAGCCATTTTTTTAGATATAGACGAAACAAAACCTGTTCCGGAATCTCTGTATTAAGGTCAAACACATACGAAGAAAATCTTTTTCATTTTCAAATTTTTTGGTATCTCATTTTAAATTTTAAATTTTTAAAAATTTTTTAAATGGCCGCCATTTTGAAACAAGATGGCGGATGAAGCTGGCCAACGAACTCGGTCGAAACATTGGTGTGTACTATGTACACACCGAATTACATCCAAATCGGTTCTTAAATACATCTGTTATCACGTGACAAAAATCAGGACACTTCAAAATGTCAGCCATGCTAGAAATTCAAAATGCTATAACTCGGCCATTTTTTAAGATATAGACGAAACAAAAACTGCTCCCGAATCTTTTTATCAAGGTCAAACACATAAGAAAAAAATATTTTTTCAATTTTCAATTTTTTGGTACCACATTTCAAATTTAAATTTTTCTTAAAAATTTAAATGGCCGCCATTTTTAAACAAGATGGCGGATGATGCTGGCCAACGAACTCGGTCGAGACATTGGTATGTACTATGTATAAATGAAGTTACATCCAAATCGGTTCATAAATACGCCTTTTATCGCGTGACAAAATTCAGGACGTTTCAAAATGTCAGCCACGCTAGAAATTCAAAATGCTATAACTCAGCCATTTTTTAAGATATAGACGAAACAAAAATTGCTCTGGAGTCTTTGTATAAAGGTCAAATACATAAGAAAAAAATATTTTTCCATTTTCAATTTTTTGGTACCACATTTCAGATTTTAAATTTTTTAAAATTTTTTAAATGGCCGCCATTTTGAAACAAAATGGCGGATGAAGCTGGCCAACGAACTCGGTCGAGACATTGGTGTGTACTATGTACACACCGAATTACATCCAAATCGGTTCATAAATACGAGAGTTACAGTGTGACATAGGTCATATATATATATATATATATATATATATATATATATATATATCAATTTTGAACGGAGGGTGGTTTCGGGGTCTGGGGGTCATGATCGATGAAAATATACCAAAATTTTTTGAAATCGCTTTCCTCCGAACGGCTGCAATAGGTAGCTTTTTGTAATGAAAGCTACCTAAAACCTAATTGTGTAGGTTGGCAATTCGAAACCAAGTCGAAATTAATCAGAAAATCAGATAAAAACCGCATCTTTGAAACCGAACGTATGAATAATTGGCACCCCCTATGATCGAAGTTTGAAACTAACTTTTATTTACGTTTGAAGGAAACTTTTCATTGTGACAAGCATTTTAGTCCAAACAGCACTCCTGTACGGCAATTACTTGATTTTATAATGAATTTTAAAATGTGTCAAGGACTTTGGAGACACCCAGTATATACTTATGGGTGATTTTCAAAAAGTGTCGTGTTTTACTGTCTTTTCGCATTTGCACAGAAAAATTGCTAAATATCATAATTTTATTTATTGCATTTGAACTATCATGTTTTCTTAATGATAGTTTACAGATATATTATTATTTATAAAAAAATTAAAATAAAAAACATATTCTTTTGTAGTCAAAATGTCATTCATTACCGTAGGTTGTCCCACCAAGCAATTTATTAGGAAAAATTTGACTAAGTTCTATTTAAAACAGATGGTTATATTTTTTTTTAATACATTTTCCTTTATTGAGATGCTACTAAATAAAAAATTATTTATTTTCATTAATTAAACTTATCTATAATTCTTAATAATTATTTTAAACCGTGTCCCAAGAAGGAGTGTCATTGCCATGCTTCTGACAAAAGGTTCATCTGGAATTTTTTAGAGAGTAGCACATGCCTTTTTATCAAGGCAAAAATACTCCTTAAAATCAACTTGTTATAAGGTTTAGGTGAATAGAGTAAATAGTTTTATAGTTTCAATAAAACAAGCAAAGACTTTGAACGTTTTGGTGAGTATTTTTTTGTACGTCATTACCGTATCCACTTCTAATTGATAATTAAATGAACTTTTATTTCTTAATCTGCTTTTATTATATAAGAAATAGAAAATCATTGTATGGGCTAGAAGATATAATGGCTGCCATTTATGCCTGGGGAAAAATAAAAGTATTTTGCTTAATTTGTCATTACCGTAGATATCATTACCGTGCTCACTTATCTCATTGCCAAGTTAATTAAAATTAAAAAATTAGTTTAAAAATGTTAAATTAGTAATTTTTGTCTCTGCTGATGGTTGTATATTAATGTTTTTGAGGTAAGGTAATTATTTACAAAAGATTAAAACTTTCTGATCATTTCTAAAAATTTGATTTTGCTATTCCAAAATATGAACAGATTTTGAAAATGACCCTTATATTCCAAACATCTAACTTAACAGTTTAATATACAGTTTTATGATCGTAAAGATCATATTATCGAAACTACAACAAAATTAATAAACTATAAAAAATAATTTTAAGATAAAAAATAATATCTAAAGATGTATTTAAAAAAAACCATTGTTTTGACACCTTGACTAGTCCTTATGATGCAAGAGGAGTTAGTCCATCAGAATCTCCGGGGAAATATTTTACACATATGAATTCCTTATACACATAATTGACATATGTAGATTCAGAATACTCAGGATGATTGTAAGGAAAATTTCTCGCAGCTGAGTTCTGGATGCAGTTCCGATGACTTTTCACTCCTTCATTTTTTTTTTTATTCAGGCTTCTCAAGAGGGTTGCAGGGAAAGTTTCTACGCATACATTCTTGATGCAGTTTAGATTATTGTCATACTTAAGTTCACTGCACTCAGTGCCGGATGAAAAATCGTTATATTTTATTACAGCAATAGGCCCTCCGGGTGGTCCGGAACCGACCCCTTTGGTGGGGGAGGATACCTGGAAGCCGGCCAAGTTCGTAGTACACGAATGAGAGGGGGCTGGATGTAGACGAACCTCCACGTCTCACCGTCACGTGACTCATTTATGAGTCCGGCGGCCACGGGTAACGGAGGTTGTGCATGGGTGTCGTAGCCCACCTCGGTGGGTCACCATAAGAGCTACTCACCCGGTACCTCGGTTTTCAAGGCAATACGTCGATCTTAGGGTCAGCCCTTGGGCTGGATGATGACTGAGCCACTAGCAAATGTGGTAGGACCGCATCCACCTATTCACCGAGAGGGAGTTTGAGAGGAGAGAGTGGCCTTGTAGAACAAGGTCTCGGAGACTCACTAGTATCGATGGGACTCGCGGGATCGCCATGAAGGATCTTCCGGAGTAACAGTCGCGTGAGATGTGGACAGTGCGCGGTGTGTAGCGCTCACCGGGAAACTCATCCTCTCGAGTTCCTTGTAGCTGGGGCAGTTGTGAGCCGACCCCTAGGTGGGTCTTGAATGGAGATGTCCCAGTTAACCAGAGGGTGGTCGTGGAGGGCTTCCAGTGTGGTACTGGTTAATCGACGTCGTACCGTTTACCCTGGAAAGTGTTGGCCGCCAGAACGGCTCCCAGGATCCGCGCCACCACAGGGAACCGGGTCGGAGACTCGCCAGTGAAAGTGGTGGCGCCTCGAATGTCAGGCGAAGTCTAGATTCAACCTGGGTCGTGCGTCTGTGCCAAACTGGAGCTTTCTGTGTACAGGGTCAAACAGGCGAGGAGGCCTACCAAATGGCTAAAGCACTCACTAGCCCCGTCCACTTGCTATGTACAGTGGTGAAGACCCAGCAGTGTCTCAAAAATAACTTTTGCATGGCTAACAGGTAGCTGTCGCCATTCGTGCCCAGGTACCACGGAGGCCGTGAGGTAAGATAGCGGCGGTCGGAGTTTCACTGGTCTCGGGCGGCTTCCTCGTCGAAAGATGGGGTCGAGTTGTGGGGGCCAGGCGGGACTCTGGGTTTTCCATCCCCCTAGCGAGGCGGGGTCTATTCAGTCTAGGAGGAGCTCTTCATGACTCCCCGGAGTCGCTATTGGCGCCTAGTCTGGTCACTTAGACTCCCTGCGTTAAGCCTCGTGGGGTTCCGCGGGTTGTAGCAGGTAGATTGGATGAAAACCTCAAGCGAGGCGGTCTGTGTCGTCAGGAGAACGTTTCCTCGATTCTCCGGGGTCCGCTAGAGATACCTTATCTTGCAATCGGTTGCTTTCCAAAAATGTTTTTGATCATGACCAGCAGTTGATCATGGAAGGCCTCCGTAAAGCAACTGCCCTTCGTGATTTCTCTGCATTTGCGCTTGGGTCCGACTCCTTTGCAGGTGTTCGGTTTCCGCGGGGTGCTGGAGTGAAATGGGTCGGGCACAAAGCGAAGGGACCGCTTGGCTCTTTTCCTGCTGCGTGGTGAGAACTGTCGCTTTCGGCTGGTCGTATCTTCGTTTGGGAGATAGAGTGCGTGACTTGCGCTGGTCAGTGCGCATCTCAAGACCGGAACTTGTGTGAAGGGCGGCCTTTGGGCTGTCTGGGTCGGGGGTGCAAGGACCTATCTGGGCCCAGTTCCGGGGATTGGGACGCCGGCTTTTCCTTTTATTTTGATCATCCTTATCCATTTTTTTTTCATGAGATTCCAACATGAACCTCCAAGGAAGAGAGAGGAACGAAGAATGATGTCAGAAAATCTTATATATCTTTTATTTTTCTTCTGAATTGTTATTTCCTTTATATATCCTAAAACTTTATTATTATACTTATCTGGCATTAGGGTATGCATTTATAAAGAAGAAGGCTTTCGCTTCGACCTCTCATAGCTCATCTAAAGATTGACGTTCGTCACATGCGTAAAACGCGGTTGCTTTAGGTGTATAATATTTGGTGGCTGGGGCTCTGTTCGCGCTGTTCCTGCAATAAAAAAAGACTAGTTTGCTTTTCCACGGACCTGAAGTTTTTTTAATTGACGGATATATTTTCCCTCCTTCAACGGAGAAAAAGTTTTGGACATCCTTCAAATAACAAAGATATGTCGCCAGCGCTACTCTCCGGAAAAATTTCGCGACTTCAAAAAATATTTCTGAGAGTGCAAGTCTATTTAAAACTTTTTAAAAGTGCGGTTGAAATCCCATTAGTAATATTGAAAGACACTTTTAATGCTCGATGGTTGTCCCCCGCTTACTTTGGTTGGTCCTTTTACCTCTTGTGATATTGTACATTTAAAATTTGCCGTAAAGCTAAAGCAAATCTTCACAGACATTCTGTCCCAAATCTTAGAAAACCAACATTTTTTCAATACATTATGTTCCCGTAGGCAGCACAATTAAAATATAGAATATTAATATACACTTTATCGAACATTACCAAATTCATGCATATGGGGACAATAGCCTTATTTGGACCGCAGCTTTTAATGGACAGCTGCAATTCTGCCGTTAAGTACAGAAAGAGACATCATCTGCTACTGAAATCCTATTCATCAGAATGACGTCATTTATGATTATAAGAAGCACCCACCTTCCACGTGCTATTTTCAAACAATTTAAAACAAAAACTAAAATTAGCTGTTTTGACCTAATTTTTTCCTACTAAACGTAAGAGAATATTTTAAAAGCACGGTAAGTTGTTATGCTTTCATATGCATATCTAAATTCGTGTGTTTACGGCCCATATTTTTTACGTGGATTTGTTTGCTTTCGTTGTTGTTCTTAGTCTTGGGATTATCTGTTTTTAAAAATGACGCAATTGACATAATTGAATCAATTCGAGCTGCTGAAATTGGACCAGATATACGATCATAAATTTGAAAAGTAATCGCTTACAACAGAGGGGTAACCGCTGAAACCGCCGTTCAAGCTTTTAAAGGAAGGTGTATTTGGCCTCCTGATAGTCATATTTCAAAAAAGAATCATTTTGCAGATGCTTGTGCACTTATTCCTGACTATGAGATATGCACTGAATCCGTTGATTCTCCTGCTAGTGAGATTTCAGAGTCAGATTCAATAATCATGAAACTCACTAAAACTAAGACAATAAATAAAATGATTAAAACGATACATACAAACAGCCTTGAAGAAAAACATCATTGACAGCAATAGCAGTCAAAGATATATTAAACGAAAAGGAAAGAGTAAGTTATACAGGAAATGATCCCCAAGAAGTCTGCAGCTACAACCCCCCCCCCCCCTCTCCCAATAAAAAAGACAACGTCTCATTAGAAATTTTATCTTCCTTACCAAATTCAGTTACGTCAAAGTACAAAGGGATCTAAAAAACAGCTATGTTAACATCGTCGACATAGAAAGTAAATCTTGAAATGAAAAACTGAAAAACGACAAAAAGGAAGCTCTCAAAGCCCAAAAGGAATTGGAACATCAAGTTTTAAAAAACAGGAGTAATTCAATTGGAAAGAAAATGGAGGACGGGAAGCACTGCAGACATAGAAGTAAACGAAACTTCCGTTGAAAAAAAAATAGTAATAATTCAGAGTTTAAAACGAAAAATCAAGACAGTGATAATTGGTTTTGCCTAATTTGTGCGAAAAATAAAATAACAGAAATAATGCAGAGTTCAGATTGCCAAATTTCGTTCCATGTTGTGTACGCTGGAATAAAAAATGAACAAAAGAAATTCATGTGTAAGCCTTGCATTACTTCTCATATGATATTCAAGTAACTGGGAATTAGTTACATATTTTTTATTCTTAATTACTTCAAACTTTGATTTATATTTTGAATACATTTTGATTTATAACAGTTACTCTTACTTTCAGATATTTCATTTCATTATATTTCATTCCCATCGATTTACTTGATTGTCTCATTAATCGCAAACTTTGCTTTTAATATAATTACTTATATTCCCCAATCATTAAAACAGCCTAATATTGTTTGGTCCAATTTAGGAGATTGGGGGTCCAACTTAAGCGGCCAGTCACTGAATTTGACCACTTTTGACAACTTTTTTAAATAAAAATAAAACTCAAGATTTTCAAAAACAAATTGTTCTAAAGATTTATTTAGTTAGTATATGAATAGATTGACCACATGCCGTGATATTTTTCAAATATCTAAAAATGAAGAGAGTTACACCTAAAAATATGTGATGTGGTCCAAATTCGGCCACTCTACCTTATATTGCTCACAATTCTCTGTAATATGTACTTAAAACAATTGCTACATCTGTTTTCGATGAAGATATGTTAATATTTAGAAATTCGATTCCGCTAATTCCTCATTGCCAGCGAGGAGGTAGAGAAGAAGAAAACACAATTTATCTTCAGGAATGGGCAAAGAGCTTCTAAAACGTAAATTTTGAGATAGAGTATTTATAGTAAATTTAAATGATATGGTAAAATATTAAGAATTTTATTCATTCTACTTCTTTCTATATTTTTTCTAACAAAAGTCTTTTTATATAGTTTTTTTAAATCTTAATTAGGTCAATTAATTTAGCTTTTCACATTGAATAAAATGTTAAGTAGCAAAATATAATATACATAACTAAAATGGATGCAATTCAACTGATTTAACCCTTCATCTACTGACGGTACTTATAAGTACCATTAAAATAACTTGTTATAAAGTTCATTTAATACATCGATTAGTTGTATTACAGTTTAGAAGGATTTATAAATACATTACTTTATCTTGTTCCAAAATCATTATTGGTTACACAAAACAAAAATATTTTTAAAAGGATGATTTCTTTTGCCTTTGCATCTTTTCAGCATTCTTGGCGTTGGGGGGGGGGGGGGGATTTTTCAATTTGGAATTATTTCTATATTACTATTGTAAGAACATTATATTTGTACATTTTTGCATTCTACAGAATACTGAGAAAAAGATTTAAAATAAAAGATTTGAGTGGGGTTATATGTATTGCACAAAATACCCATAAATTCAAATTTAATTAATCCTTCTAAAATTTATAAAATGATTATGTAAATCGTATAATGTAGTTCACGAAAAATGCTTTAAAACATAAAATTTTCATGAATTCATAATTCAGTACATAAAGGGTTAAAGAAAATCACGCGTTTTAACACATTATGTGCCGCATAAATATCATTGAATGCATATAGTTTGATTTTTTCATTTCATTCTTTTTTTTAACACTTGCCAACATGTTTAAAAGTGTTTGTCTAACCGTCTGAATGTCCGTCTGTCCGTACTCTAACTTGCGTAAATAAAGTCTGATTGCTATGAAATGGATATATGTTATTCAGTATCACTATAGCATGTTCGGTATTAAAAATTAGGTGTGTAGCATTTACGGTTCATTTACATGGACATTTAAAAAGAATTCCTCCATATTAGGTACACTACAAATAGTTTGAGGTATATTTTAATGTTGTTACATATTTTAAACATATCGAAATATATATTTATCTCTGAAGTGTACTGCAAGGTTCTTACTATAGAGCATGATGAGCATACATTTTATCGTTCATTTACAGGGGCACCCAAAAGAATTAGGCTTCAGAAGAAAATGAACAATAATTCAACTTTTGAAGCCTACGAACAATAATTGCTGGAAGTGTGTTTTCAGTTGTGGTATGCGTTTGTAAATTTAATTATTTTTTAAATGTTACTATTTGTGTATAAATTCTGTAGATCATATACTGGGCTGCACAAAATTTTTTAACAAAATCCGTTTATTGGTGGAAATTGCTGAATGGAAATTTTAAACTGTGCTATGCGTTTAAATGAACTAACTTTTAGCGTACTATGTAGAATACAAACACATCAATATATCATTTACAGGTCTGCACAAGAAATTGTACATTTTCCTGACTATTCATGGTAACAGCAGATCTTGGGTTTTCAGATGCATTATGCGTTTTCGAAATTGTTCATTTAGATATTATATTTCACCTTAATAAACTGTGGAGTTTTGCTATAGTACTCTGAATGTGTTGGAAAGTGTTTCATAATCTATGCCGTATGTATGAATTTTTCTTTTTGTTTTCCTTTTCGTTGTATGTTTGTTTAACAAATTTTTCTTTTTTACTATACAAACTTTACTTCTAGAAAATATATCGAATTTCAAGAAAGAAAAAAAGTTGCCTCAAACCATTCTCAGTTGTTTGAATCCAATAACTTAATGGTCCATGGAGAAAATAACTTGGATAAATATTGTATTCCGTCAGATAAAAACATTAACCTTTTATCACAGAATATACTCACTAAAGAAATTTCTGTCTAGTATGTAGAAAAATAAAGTAGAAAATTGTTGGAAAATAAATTACGTAATATAAAATCTATTCTTCACAGAGAAAGAATTTGTCCAGTTGACATTTTTATATAGTTTTTAAAAAAAGAATTTTTAAATAAATTTATGAAATATGAAAAGTTAAAAAATTTTTTATTTCTTTAACATAAAAAATATATTTGTTGAGAAGGATTTTTTTTTTTTTTAAGGGCATTATGGAGAAAAATAATTTGTAATTTAATTTGGGTAATTTTAATTTAGTTAAATTGAAGTTAAATGTTTCTATGGGTAAAAAGAATTTAAGAAAAAATTAATAAATAAACAAAGAGTTTTTCTCTTTTTTTATGTTAATAACAATTTACATTCTAGTAGCATTCATAAGAACTATTTTTAAAAAGTAATCTTTACCTAAGCGTTTTCTCGATATTTGTATTATAGTAAAAGGAAGATTGATGATTTTTTTTAATGATTTAGAATTAGGAAAAAAAAATAACCAACAGTAACTCGTGATATAAATATATATCTAAGATGATTTAAATTCGATAATATTAAAGTGAATCACTGGTCGCGCAGGGTTCCTTACTACAGTAATTCTTTTTTCTTTCTTTTTATTTATTTTGCCTTTTTATCTTACAAGCTTCATTTCTAAACGATATTTAATGCTTTAAGGAGGCAAAAACATTAACAATGTTGCTTTAAATCCTTTTCAGTCGTTTCAACTATAAACTTTAACGTCTATGAAGAAAACAACATGGATAAATATTTTATAACTTTAGATAGTGAAGCACCAGTGCGGATTAACGGAAGTAGCTCCCACCATGTACAACATTTGAAAGTATTAGGATTCACTATATATAAATATCATAACTGGATTGCACACTTCAACCGACTTAAGCTCAAATTTGTAAAACACCATCACAACACATAAAACTTTATCGGGAAGTCTTGGTGTTTCAATAATACCATGTTTAGAATATGTTACAATACAATCATAGAAAACAGTATTCTTTATAGGACTGGAATTTGGGGAGGTAAAGTAACAATAGCAAAAAATAAAAAATAAAAATAACATCAATGCAAAGAACATCCCGACTTATAAGTTTCAAGAGGATATAAACCATCTCCACAGACGCACAAAATGTAATAATAGGTATACCACCCATCACTTAACATTAAAATATGCATATAACAAGAGCGGAATCCTACATCTGTCACACACCCAAACAATAGAACAACAGTTTCCATCAATAAACATTCAACGAAGTGCCCATGGTTAGTAGTTACACCCAACAGAAGAAACATCTCATCTTCTAGCACAGGGTTGGCGAACCTTTTTGAGTATGAGTGCTAAAAATTTCAAAATTATTATGCACCAACATTCTTACGTATCAGAAACATTTTAATTTAGATAAATCAATAATTTTTATACAATTTTTAGTCAACCCTTCCTGGGACAAGTAATTGTGTTTATGTAATGCCAAATTCACACTGGAATCTTCCAAAAATTTTATTTCAAAATAAAGAAAAGCAATTTTACGACCAGTGTTGCCAGATTGGGGATTTTGTCCCCATTTTGGGGAATTTTGAACTTCCAGGGGAATTTTTTGGGGACAAGTTGTTCATTGGGAAATGTTTGGGGACATTAAAATTTTTGGGAAAAAACTTGGGGAATTTCTTTCACTATTTAATGTAAAGTTTACGAAAGTCATCTAATAGCACTAGATCTGTTTCGAACTCTATTTTGATTTAAAAAACGAAAATGAAATACAGAAATCTGAGATGTCACTCGTGGACGTGCTTATCGTTTACAACATTATAGCTTACACGTATCACAGGTGCATTACGACCTATCTTGCACTATCCCCACCTGAATTTGCAGATCACTAAGTGCGGCAGATTTTCCTACTCATCGCGGATAGACACACACACATATACACATTTCTTTTATTAGTATAGATTTATAAAACTGTAATAAAAACAACTATTTAACTTTTATTTTGATTGAGACTGGTTAATTTATACTTCATGGAATGACAGCAGAGATTTTTGCAACACATGCAATTGCATACTAGGATCACATTACTACGTTTATAACTGAACATTGCTCAATGAATGCAGTAGACCCCTTGTTTCTCCTTATAAGAAAATCGAAAAAAAAACTCTGCGGTATTAAGCGGCATAAACCTTCACATTACTAAATCTTCAAGACTTATCCGAAACGTTCTTTTGCCGTGTTTTTAAAAAGATTTAATTAAAGATTTTGAAAGCAGCTATTTTTCTTTCATTACTGAAGAATGCACAGTGATTGATGCAATGAAGATGCTTTGATTGCGATTAGGTACTTCAGTAGGTATGACAAAAAATGGGAAAATTTTTTTATACATTAGTCAGACAGAAGCAGATGATGCTAACACATCTCAGATTTATTCAAATCTCATCTGATTAGAGATGGTTTAAACCTTGAGAAAGTTATTGGTATAAACGTAGATAGAACTATTGTAATGATAGGCCAGCATCATTGATTGACAACAATTTAAAAAAAAGTGTAAACGAACTTGTTGTTGTAAAATGTATCTCTCATTCTCCTTGTTTTGCTGCGAATATGCATGCAAAATTCTGCCGAGTTTAAATGTTTATTTTTTGTAAATGGGGAATTTTTTCAAAAAAATGCTTCATTTGGGGAAAAAATTTGAGTTTAAATTCGTTAAACATTTTTTATACTGGAAAATTAAAAATTGAAAATTTACTTTTTTGAATAGAAACTGCGTTGGGGAATTTTTAGAAAAAAAAGCTGATTTAGGGAAATTTTTAGAAATTTTGGGGAAATTGACTTTCGACTATCTGGCAACACTGTTTACGACTTTTTCCCACCGAAGTTAGAAAAGTAAAATTAAATAAATATTTTCTGGTGCAAATCTTCATTAATCGTTGCACCCCCCCCCCCCCAATGGGTTAATTTTTTTTTTACACTTATACTTAATTATATTCCTAACTTATGTATTATCCTGGGTTTACTTAATAATAATAACCATGTTCATCGAATTCCGTATCAATTATCTATAAAAAAGTTTTTCTTTTATTGTATACTTCCGAATCAGATAATTTTTAGTTCTTCAGGTAGAAGCAGGTTCAATAGATACATAATTATTTACACGAACAGTTAAAATTAAATTTTCAAAATAAAATTTAAATAAAACCTAAAGTAACCTAAAACCCTAAACCTAAATCAAACCTAATCTAAAGTAGAAGCGTGTCAATTAGGAATATTACTATGCAAACTATCTCTTAAAATTCAATTTTCAAAAACAAAACCTTTTGAAATTTAATAGACAAGCAAAAGATTTGAAAAATGCTATATGTTGAATGGTTTGGCGAAAAAGTGACGCTACATGGCAACTTTCACTGAGATTTATAATACCTTAATTAATTCAAAAGTAAGGGATCATTTTAAAGAAAATTACGTGCCCGTTACACAACTATACTTTTTGTAATAAAACGTAAAATAGATAATTCTCCATAAACTCAATATATCTAAGTTTTTTCGCGTGCCAGAGAAGTTTTCTTACGTGCCAAGTTCGGCACGCGTGCCATAGGTTCACCATCCCTGTTCTAGTAAATACAGATCGAATCATATACACACCAGTTACTGTGCCAGCATTTTTAAAGGTAGATCTCGAATAGCAGCCCTCCTGGCATCCGTTTACTGCGTCAGGAAAGGTATCTCGATCATGCACAAGTGGGCCTTCAGACTGGACGACAACAACACGCTATACCAAGCAAAGCTATATGTCATCTCCCAAGCACTTGAATGGATCCATACACAAACCGGCACAGCCCTACATTGGATATATAGCGATGGTCTTTCTATTCTACAGACATTAAACTCCCACAGAACCAAATATCTAATAGTTCTTAGCATCAAAGTCTATTAATTCTCGTAAACTGCTTTCGAATCAGACACGTGTCTGCTCGAAAGGGCATATTTGGCAACGAATGGGAGGACACTCTAGAAACATAAGAAAGAAAAAAACAACTTAAAACAGATCATTACCATTCACTTACACCTTGTTACATCGCTCATTATGAACAAATACATTTAAAGATTGGCAAACCCATTGGACCACTTCAACAGAATGCCGACACACTTATCGCTTACCCATAAAGTTCCTTACACCAGGGAACTAGTAGAGGGTATACGGTGGTATACGCCGTATACCTTAAGCATTTTTTTAAAGAACACAGTATACCCTCTCTTTCTCAAAAAACTAAAGTATATACACTGTAGGGTATATTCTCTGCCTTGAGAATATACCCTCTGCTTAGAGCATATGTCCTCTGTTTTTTTTTTTTTTTTTTTTTTTTTTTTTTTTTTACGACTACACCACTGCCTTACACACTATTCTACCTCACTCCCCACACTACAGCTTTTCTTACTAGTTATTGTCCCTTTGGCCAGTACCTATACAAATCTCCTTAAACTTCTTCAGACCGATGCGAGTGCGGTGAACAAGGTACAGCGTCACATTTATATTTTCACTGCACACTAAGAAGTCAATGTCATCTCAAATACAATCAGAACCTTCCTAAGAATGGACTTACAAACAACCTTATTTGCCCAATTCTTAGGAGAAAACTCAAAAAGATAGATGAACACCTAACCTACCTCTCTAATTTATCCTAGAGAACCCGTCAATCAATTCACATTTCTAATCTATGCACCAATCGCGAGTGGAAATCCACTCTGGCAGAGCAACGCAAAGGAATTTCTCCTGACGTACACCCACACCCTACACCCTACTAAGAGTTCCCACATCCTACTAATCCCCCTCGTTGCAACACCTACTTGAACTCTTACAAAGCCATTTGGCGCTCCTCTGGGATTCCACTAACGTCATTAACAGTGGATCGGTGGACCGTCCGATCTATCCAACTAAACTGGTTTTCAACCTCACCCCCTTCTCCCTTCTTCTTATAGCAATAGCATACTAACGTTGCTTGCTTGAACGTGTATTTTATCGATGTTGAAATTGAATGTTTTGTTCCAAAGCATTGTTGGATAATAGGAAAACTATTTGATAATAAGGTAAGATTTTTTATCTTGATTAATCTTAAATATTGCATAAATTTATTTATTTATATGTGAACCCTCTAGTATTTTTTAACTGCTTTTGATATGTTGAATATAAGATATACAAGTTACCACGTGTTCTGTAACTTAATGTGAGTGTTGTTGTTTTTTTTTGGGGGGGGGAGGGGTGAGGGTTAGGCGTTTAATATGTAATATTTCATTATTTCGGAATGCAATTATGCTATGTTGTTTTTTACCGGCTCATTTTTTTTTTAAATATTCTTATATTTGCACACGTAAACATGACTGAAGCATAAGTATATTTTCATTTAGTGGTAGTAATAATAACAATTGTTAATATAAAATAGCTGCCTTACACATTTTATTTTAAGAAATCAGATTGGTTGAATTCATTTATTAATTCACCATTCATTTATTGGACTACACTGTAAAAAAAAATCTGTGAAGTTACTAAAGTTTTTCTAGGAAACTGGGATTCCTAGAACTTTTCATGTAACGGCAACAACAAAATTTCATGTAACAGACACACTTTTGCGCCGAAAATCAAAAAATCTGTAAGGTTACTAAGAATTTTTTTGGAAACTGGGATTCCGAGAACTTTTCATGTAACTGCAGCCAGGGTTACAAATAAAAGTTAAGTAAGATTACTGAAATTTTAGCAGATTCATTTGTAAAGTTACAGATTTTTGTAGCTTTACAAAAATTAGTTTTGTAGATTTGCAGCTTTTTTCGTACAGTTACAGGTGAAAGTTTAGTAAGCATGTAACTTTACATCTGTAGAACTACATATTTTTTTTTACAGTGTACCTTTTAAAGTGCGGAATTCTCGAAATCTTATCGTTTCGGTCATGATACGGATTTTTAAAACGAAATAAAAGAAAACCAACTTCACTACTTTGTTATTATGTTAAAATAATTGTATGTATTAACTATAAACCTTTATGTGTATATGATATCATTGCACTTACACTTTAAATTACGTTAAATAACGCATATATTTATTGCTGTCATTTATTTATTCTATTCTATTATTATTATTAAATTTTTAATGATTTAGCTTTTGTCTTTATGTTAATAATGTATGTACCCCGACATATTTTAAACTTAATGAAATTAAAATATTTAATATCTATTATGCATAAAACATGTCCTATTCGGGTGAAATATATAGTCATAGTTACCAAGAAAGCATTGCTTTGCTTACATTATTATTATTATTATTATGTTATTGTTGCACGTATTTTAAAACTTATGAAATATTAATAAAATTTATTATTTTAGTCCATGTATAAAACTATAACTTTATTGCCAATTTATATACATTTTAACTTTATATATTTCAGTTGTTTAAATTATAGAATAAATACTAATACTTGTTTTTAAGTCAGACAGGTAAAATTGATGTTCATTTTTTTTTTTAAGTCAGATGTGTCAATCTAATGTTAATTAATTTTTTTTTTAATTTCAATAATCAAAGTGAGTTTTAAACAATTTTGAATAATGCATATATTATTAAAATTTTAGATATTTAATTTTTGTCTTTTAATTAAACGTTTTTTAGTACCATACATATTTCAAAATTTATCAGATTTAAAAATTTAATAGTCTAGCATATGTAAAATGCATATCGTTTTCAGATAATGAAATATTCACTTTTATTAGTTGCCATATACTGACAAAATTATCTTAAATTTCCCTAAAAATCTCCATCTATAATATTGACTTTATTGCCAATTTGTATATGGAACATGTTTATGAATCTTTATAGATTTCACGTATGTATTTTATGAGATTTATTTAATAATGGTTTGAAAATTAAGGGAATATTTCATCTGGCATACTATTTAAGTTTTAGGATAAATAATAACGATATAAGTAAATAAAACATGATATTTTTTCAATTAAATTGAACTACATTAAATAATGAATAATTTTAGCATTGCTGTTTACTTTATTACTTTTTAATTTCACTAAATGCTTAATTCTTAAATTGTTGGTATTTTAATTCTTATGTTTCAGTTCTGGACATATTTTAACATTTATCGAATATGAATGATAAATAATAATCATAATTTTTTACGATATTTAATGTATTTTGAAGCTTGATTTGATTGTTAAAAGAAAAATATAATGCCCAACAAATTACATATTATTAAACATTATTATTATCTGTAGAATTAAGAGTAATAAACATAGCAATATTACTTTATGCTTTTTTATATTTAAAGCTACCTTATATTCAACATTATCAAAATAACTTATATACTTTGTAAACAATACATCAAAAGCAGATAAAACATATAAATAAGTAAATGCATAAAAGATTTATCAAGATAAAAGCACTTACTTCATTATAAATTGATTTTCCTTGAGAACAAACAACGTTGTAAAAAAAAAAAAAAAAAAAGTTGAAAATACAAATTAGTTTCACTAAAAGATGATTTTTGAAAGTGATTTTTTATCGGATACATCTAAGTTATATTTATTATTAATAATTAATTGACAAATTGGCACAATAATTACTTTTTTAATATAAAATTAATGCATTAATGTTTTATTAATTTTCTCTTTTAAAATTAATCTGATTTACCTAGTGTAAATAAAAATCTCTAGCCAAATATTTAAATTTTTATTTACTAATGTGTATTTCGTAAAATTGGAATATAACTGATTAAGAAAATCTTTAAATAAATTGTTATATATGTATTTAAAAATTAACCTTTGTTTACAAAGTAGGAAGGACATGAAAAAATAAGTGTTTAATTTAGTTATATTTAAAAAGAAAAATGTACAAGTTAAATTACAGTTGATAAATTTTCAACGCTCAATGAAAAGGGCAGAGTTCCACAGGGGGAAAAGAACGTAGGTCGTCTAAGAGTGACGTCACAAAATCGCCCAAAGGCTTTATGTCAAGTAGGTGTTGCTCGTTGCCAATGTCAGGTGGGGAATCTCTTTTCTGGCAGCAAGGATCCACTTCTGTTAAGCCTTATCCAGACCCTGTCCCTTGCTCGCGATTGGGATGTCTCTGGCAGGACCGGCCGTCGAGTTTTTCTTACAAACAGTTATGTGAAAGCTATTCACTATCGTTTTTTTCGGCGAATTCAGCTCCCGTTAAAAACTGTACTTTTTTAGGCCTCAATAAAGAGCACCGGGAGGTACACTATGTTTTACAGACTTGGTTTCCTTGTCTGAGCAGTCCCTCTTACTCAATCAAATTAAATGCGCTCAGATAGAAAATATTATTTCTTTACAACATGGTGTACTAAAAAAAAAAAAAAAAATCATTTCTAAAAGACACTTTGTGATCTAAGGCAGGGAAAACATTACCAGCGTTGCTTTAAATCATTCTCTGTTGTTTGAACAGTAAACTTTAAAGTCCAAGAAGAAAATTACATAGATAAATATTTTATGAATTAAATGCGTTTACATATAAAACAATATTTTTTTTTACCACATAGTGTACTAAAAAAATAATTTCTAAAAGATATTTTGTTCTTTCAGGAAAGGCAAATATTGCCAACGTTGCTTTAAATGATTCTCAATTGTTAGAACAATACACTTTAAGGTCCATAGGAAAAACATTACCAGCTTTGCTTTAAACCATTCTCCGTTGTTTGGACAATAAACTAGGGCCATGAAGAAAATAACATAGATAGATATTTTATAAGTTTAATGTGTTCAGATATAAAACATTATTTCTTTACCATAGAGTGCAGTGAAACACTTAATTTCTAAAAGGTATTGCGTGCTTTAAGAAAGGAAAAACATTACCAGCGTTGCTTTAAATCATTCTAAGTTGCTAGAACTATACACTTTAAGGTCCATAGGGAAAAAAAAAATATATATATATAAGCGTTACTTTAACTCATTCTCGGTGATTCGGACAATAAACTAGGTCCATGAAGAAAATAACATAGATAGATATTTTATGAGTTTAATGCGTTCAGATATAAAACATTATTTCTTTACCACAGAGTTCAGTGAAACACTTAATTTCTAAATAATATTGCGTGCTTTAAGAAAGGAAAAACATTACCAGCGTTGCTTTAAATCATTCTCAGTTGTTTGAACAATAAACTTAGGAAAAATCAGGCTTAATTCTATGACGGTAATTTATGCTGCTCCAAACAATTCTGTTACAATGGATTAATTTGGCGTAGGACCCGATTATTGAAAAATTTCCGCTTTGAATTACCCTTTGAAGGCAAAGTAAACAAATGACTTTATTAAAATCATGTAATTTTGTTTAAGTATTTTTTTAAAGGTATGGCAAGAAAAAACAAAAAAGTCTTTGTTTTATAAGTGCGATCACAAGTATGTAAATACGTAGCACCTATTTTACTCTTCTGGTCCGTCCGTCTGTTCGCAGATAACTGCGCAAAAACTACCCAACCGAATGGTTTGATATTTAATATATATAATCGTTGTAGAATTTTGTCGAGTCATTTCAAATTATAAGAAAATCGAATCAAAACTTTAAAAAATATTAATAAAAGATTTCTTCGTACTATTAAATCCTATCATACATAATTAATTCAGTGATATCTCATGATGGGTAATGATTCTTTCTTGCCATGATGATTACGTCCTATTTAAGATGGAAACATATTATTTCCATATTACTGAATTTAATATATATAATTGTACTATATTTTTTATTCATGCTTTTCAGCTACCGCACCAAGATTTGAATATTTGTAAAACTAGCTATAGTACGAACGCACCTCATTTGACACATTTGATGTACAATTCATGACATTTTAAAATATCTATTAACGATTTCTAAATGGTTTTCTAAACGTGTAATCGTAATTTAATTAATATTAAATCATTAGTGCATTAAAACGTGTTATTATTTTAATGTATTATACTATTTATTTATTATTTATTTTTCTACATTTCAGCGTTTAAAATATTTCGTCGTTGCAATTTCACAACCGGTTTGCTCATTTTGGTCGACGAAGTATGACGCATAGTTTGATAGCACTCCAATGTTTTTGTAACTCGAATCAGCTATAATATAAATGGCATTCCTTGTTTTCTATCTCAATATACGGCTAAAGGCTTTAAAATTAATTTATTAATTTACAAATAAGTTCTAAAATTATTAAAATGTTGAATTGTCATTTAAAATACACCTGTGGACATATTTTTTATATTTCTAGCTTATCAGGAATTTGTTAAAAATCGACTACAAATTATTTCTATCATATTAAAATGCAGAAAACCAATGTTTAAAAATGCACAAATAATACGTGAAAAGCAGCAAACAGCTGTTTCGAATCTACTAGCAATATTTAATTGCTATTTTAATTGCTATTTTAAAATATTTCTATTATATTCAAAAACCAAGTTACGCTACCTAAAAGATTGTAAAAATTAACGAAACTTCGACAGTGTTACCTTCCTTTGGGTCTGAAATGAAACAATATCACAATAAGTTATACTAGACGTTCTATTTTCCCCCAAAGTAATTCACATTACGTACTGTCTCACTAGTCGAAATTCTGAACATATGTAGCTTTTATTGTGATATTATGGTATTTCACACAAAGCAGAATAAGGCTGCAGAACTTCCGTTAATATAGCTTTATTTTCGTAGAAGTTATGAGCAATAATTATTTTAAGATAGGAGTACGACGCCCTATATTTTTAGCGTAGTAAATATCTCAACACACTGATTTCCTACGGATTTTTTTTTTTCATTTTCAACCACCTCTTAAACGTTTGTCTTTAAATACCTTTCAATCACTTTCTATATGTTATTATAAAAATATTACATTTAATACCTTATTCAAATGAAAGCATTTACTTGTTTATAGGGATTTTGTATTTTCCCCCCTTAAAATAGATACAGTAAATGAGAAAAAGATCTAATTAAAATAGAAATGCCAATTTATCTTCATAATAGATAATGTTAATTTATTTCTCTAAGATGGAAGAAAACGTGTGGGCGTTATTTTAATTTTATACGCTAATTACATTAATTTCAAAATTAGATTATTAATAAAAAAACTTTGTTGAAGCTCTAAAATTTAATAGTATTATCAATCCAATTATAAAATTAAAATAAGTCTTAAAATATTAAATATCTATAAATTCATTAAATATATTTTTAAACTTTGTATAAATATCAAAATAAATACCATTAAAGCTTACAAATATCTTATTAATTACAAAATTTATGTACCCACACATGAATACCACGCATCCACCCACACATTTAATCGCAATTTCAACTGTACAATAAATCTCTGGAGGTTTTGTGTATGATTAGTCACATGAACAGTAACTTTATATAACAAGTGTAAGCAAATATGCATACATTCAGGAATTTTAAGCAAGTTTTATTTCAGTAAGTCATAATTAAAAATAATTTCTTAAAGAGTGTATAAGAAACCCCTTTTTTCTGAGCGTTACTATAAAAGTACAGGAGCCAGTGACATTTTTATGTATTCAAGCTGATTCTTAAATATGTGATAGACCTTACTTAATAAATCCCCAAATAAGAAGTAAGAAGTCGCGACAGCGGTGGATGTAGCCTTAGGGACCGAAAAATTTCCTCACCAGTCTAAGTAAGAGAAATGAATAGCAAGATCGCCTTGGTCATGATAATATATTATATCTTCCATAATCAACAATCTTCTTAACACTCTCGGCACTGAATTTTTTTCCCAATTTTGGGGAAAATTACTTTTACGCTAAGAAAATTAAAAGTAGCTATCGAAATCACAGAAGTTACAGTTTACTGAAATTTAAAGAATGTGTTCTTTACAGAAACCGAACGAATGTAGTTATGTTGCGTGTTTTACATATAAAAATAGTCTAAGGAAGAATTTTTTAAGACGTTTGGAAAATGTCGTATTACAACCAGGTTAAAAAAACATAAAAAATTTAGTAGTATTTTATATCTTTTATCACAAATTAATAATTCGAAAAAGGAGTCCCTAATTTAAATTTAAAGAGTGAAACATATGTTTGAATTAAAAGAAACGCCAACGGTTTATTAATAATTCATAAAACTTTTATTAATATTATTATTATTAAATGCTGAAACATAAGTAAAGTCATAATAGTAAATGTATCGACATATGCTATCACTATTAGGTGCTGGAATCAACAAAAATAATTTTTTCTTTCAAATATTGCAATTCGTATTTCAAATATTGCAATTCGTCAAATATTGCAATAGTAGCCTCATATGAAGCTCAGGGTGATGAGAGGGTTAAAGCAGCACACATTAAAATGTTTTGGAGCTGAGAGGTCTGCACGGTGGTTTGCATAAAGGTTAATGACCCGTGTTGTACTTTAATAAACAAATGAGTAAATAAATAAATATATTATTCCGTGATCGAAAATGGAAATTAAATACAATAAGTACTACGTGCAAAATCTATCTTATTTTTATTGTATAAGACAGTATTATAACATCTAAATTCATAGTTATATTTTGTTTTATTATCTTTTGTTTTAACATTTGCACTAAAAAACAAAAAAATCATCTATATACGCAATTTGAATAAAATGTACTGGAAACAATCCCCCCCCCTCCCCATTTTCCATAATGTATCAAAATTCATTTGTGTGTCCCTGTAAACGAATTATAAATGCTACACACTTTATTTTTAATGGCAAATATTCTTCAGTGAACTTTATTAGTATATAAAATTTGCATGTCATTAAGAATATATTTACGTGACTGGACGGACATGCAGATTGAATTAAAAAAAAAAAAAAAAAAAAAAAAAAAAAAAACTTTTTAACTATGTTGGAAAGTGTTAAATAAATGACAGCATTTCTTAAACAAAATACCTAATTACATTTTTATTCACATAAAAATTCATGGAAAAAAATACAAAAAGAGTAATTATAGCTCTTCTTAACCTGCTGATAATTAAAAAAATTACTCTCTTGAAATCAGGTAGGTAGAGATTTCCAACGACAAACTACTTGTCTGCAAGTGAGGGGTTTCTAGCTAACAGTTTATGACTTATTATGATAAAAGTGTTGAATCGTCTCTAAATTGCTATAATATACATTCTGTAATATCTATTAATAGAGTAATTCCTCAGTTCTGTGGTCGTTTCATCATATTTTATCAATATATGGAAAATGAGATTATTTCATAATCTATTTTTATTTTCAGTTAAATTAACAGTATTATATTTGAATTGTTTCCATAGTGCACAAATTATTCACACTTTTATTTAAAGAAAGAACGGTAAATAACTGTCATCTAACTATATATGACTGTAATCGCTTTATATCCTGGCCCTTCAAATGCATTATGGGATCAAAAGTATTCAGATACATTCGATTTTAGAAGTTTTGACGAATATCTGGAGAAATTCCTAGACGAGCTCTTCTGGAACTTCTTAAGGGGGCTGGTCACTCAGCTTCCAATTTCCCCTCACTAATGTAAAGTCTATGAGCATTTGATACATTCGTATATTTAAAATATTTCCTCGTGAAATTAATATTTGTAACTTCTATTTTTTGTTTACACTTCTTTAAAGATGTTTCCTTTTTTCTTAGTTCTCAAAATATTTCTAAAGTATAGACTTCATTTTATAGGAAGTGTTAAAATCTGACTCACAGATCGCCCTCTTTTAACACATAAAATATTAAATTCAGCATAGATTTTAGAAATATTTCGAAAACTAAGAAAAAAAGAGAGATCCTTTAAGAAGAGTACACAGAAAAACTGATGTTCAAAATATGAATTTACCGAGCAGATATCTTAAATATAGGAATGCATCAAAAGCCCATAGACTTAACATTACGGAGGAGAATTCCGAAGCTGAGTGACCAGACCCCTTAATGTAAAGTATGTTTCAACCCATACTTTTCAGCGAATGTTTAGTCGAAAGAGCTATTAGATCCAGGGGTCAAATTTTTCTTTTTTTTATTTTTAGGCAATTTTTAATAATTTTTTTTCATCAAATATAGAAAATCTCTATAAAATCTCTATAAGAATTAATTTTAAGATAAAATTGTTTTTAAAACTGTGATTTTTTTTTCAAAATAAATTTTAAATTTTAAATTTTAAGCTTATACAGGGAGTCCTAAATGTGTCTTTAAACTATTAAAAAATAATTAGAAATAAACAAACAATTTCATGCACTTACAGTATTTTATGTTACATGATACATGATATTACATTCCAAAGTTTTTTTTTTAATATTTTATTCCACGATTTCAATCTGCGCACAATTAGTCGCGAGTAAAACATACCGAATTTGTAAGAGATTTCTAACTACGTACTATGATACATTGCAGAAACAACAGTCTGAGTCTGAATGTCCGCTGTTTAGATCTTCCAGTGTCTTAAAAGTCAAATTACAGCGGCTATCCAGACTGTTGATTCTATAATACTTTATACGAGTAGAACATGATTATAAATCTCGTATATACTCCAAGTGTTGCAGTCGACTAATGGTGCGGACATTGAAACCATGGAATAAAACACTGAAAAAATTGATATTTTCTTTATAGAACATTAAAAAAACCCGTTAAACTACGTCATTGTTCGCTTATTTCTAATTATTTTTTTAAAGTACAGCAGAGCGCCGATTATCCGAACAAGTCGGGAAGGACCCTAGTTCGGATAAGCAAAAGTTCGGATAAATGGACAGACAATTTAATGGATTGTCCTGACTATACTAAAATCTTAACATTTTATCCACTCTTCAGACTGACAGCTGTAGTTAATGCCGGCATGTTTAAAAATTGATTTTTGTCGTTTTAATTTTTTTTTACCTTTTTTATCGTTTTCTGAACTCCAGAGATTATAATTTAAGCAAAAAAGCT
The DNA here is from genome assembly GCA_963932465.1 of Maratus speciosus. Taxonomy (NCBI): domain Eukaryota; kingdom Metazoa; phylum Arthropoda; class Arachnida; order Araneae; family Salticidae; genus Maratus; species Maratus speciosus. Next base: position 368,290,508 of record OZ010794.1, on the reverse strand, counting down.
TTTGATTGTTGCTTGCTTCAAGGAAGATATTTTTTTCAATGCTGCCATATCACGAATTCTTGTTAAATACGTTAGTTGGATAGGATCAGCATTCTTCTGCCGCTCCAGCCATTTCATAGTTGTTTCCAAACATTCAAAGGCCTCGTTATGTGTTGGACCTGGGTCATTTTCAGTGCATTTATTTTTATTTTCTTCAATTTCTTTTCCTGTTGAATCTCATCCGCAATCTCATCATAATTTAAAATCTAATATCCAGGTTTAATAGGGTGCTTGGATAATTGGAAGTTAGTTAAAAAAATTTGAGAGAAATAGTCTGTTCGGATAATTGAAAGTTCAGTTTAAAAATTTTTGAGAGAAATTGGCTGTCCGGGTAATTGAAAGTTCGGTTAATTGGAGTTCCGATAATCGGCGCTGTACTGTATTAAGATACCTTTCGGATACCCTGTATAATTTTTTATATAACTCAGGAACCACCGCCCGAGTTTATTACTTTTTTTCACAATTGTGTGCAGAAAAGTTTCTTCATTAAATTTTCTTCACTATTTATAAAAATAATTCTTACGTAATCTATAATAATAAAGAAAGAAGTTTGTGTGTGAGTGAGTGAGAGTGTCGACGGTGTTCTGAAGAGACCACTGCACGTAGAGCTACAAAATTTGGGGGAAAGGTACGTCTATATATGAAGTTTTGCACCTCGAAGCCCGATTTTCGATTTTTTGTTTAGATTTTTTTTATTTAATTTTTTATGAGATTTTTAGCGCTTTTTTATGTTTTGAGGCGATTTTTCCATATAAGTGAGAAGAATATGGTTTCTTTCTTTTAACCCAATATAGTAAATTTTGTTCTCTTTTCAAAAAAGTTTTTTCGGAATTCGTACAGCGGTTTTTAAATTTTTAGCGAATTTTTTATGCAATTATTGAACAGCATTTAATGCATTTCCATAAGGAGGTTACCGTAGAGGGACACAGTTCTGTCGCCAAACGCCGCCAAGTTTATCGCCAACTTGGCGGTATATCACCAAATTTGGCGACCAAAATGAGTCGCCAAAAATGACGCCAACTTGGCGATATCTCTAGTATTTCGCCAAATTCCCATAGACATCCATTGTAAACCAATATGGATTACTTGCTTACAGAAAATGAACAAATTGAAATATTTTAATGCAACAAAAACTAATATTAACTTAAGAGATTATATTAATTATATTTAAGGGAATCCAAGTAAATTAAATTGTGAATAAAAGTAACATGATACAATGCTTAAATTATTGTATTTTATTGATATTTTCGACGAAAGGGTTGCCAGTGGTCATTTTGGCGAAAATTACAGTTGATAAATGAATTGAAATGGCTATATCCGTTAGAAAATAATGTAAACAACCCGCAAATTAAAAGAAATTAACTGTTATTTGTTTAATTAAAAAAAGAAGAATCAAAAACCTTTTTAATGCGAGATAAAATTTATAAAATGAAAATATTTAATTTAAATATGAAAGGAATGTTTATAAAACTTAAAAAATAAATTAGTATAAAGAAGCAATTGATACATTATTTGGCGATTGTTCGCTTCGCCAGGTTAATAAAAATGTGCCTGAATAAACTTGAAGAAATAAAATTTAAGCAACAGTCTTTTAGTCCTTCTTTATTTTTTTATTCAATTTAATTATCATTTTTGTGTAATTTTCCCATCGTATGTCTTACAGGAGGAAGGCTTTATTTGTGAGTTACATGCTATTTAATTATTACCTTGGTCGCCAAACAATGCAATTTTAAGCCATAAAGGCAGAAGCGTGAAATAAGCCAGGCGAAGGTCGCAATAATTTTTTTTTAAAGTATAGGAGAACATTTCGGAGTAAATATTTATATTCAAATGTAAATTATATAAAAAGGAGTTAAAATTATAACTATGTAGTCAAGTATTTAAATTTTAATGTAAAAATGTGCCATATACACGCATATTTTATAATCTTCGATAATCAAGCCACCACCAAATGACATATTTACTATATTATTAAAAGTTTTATTGGCACAGATGTCATATACGCTCCATGGTACAAAATGGGCTCCAAAATGGCGTTATTTTGCCTGACATGGTAACTCGGCTATTGTTGTTTATTTATTAATAAGTTGTTTATTTATTTTTATTTTATTTTTTACAGTTATATAAACTGTTTTGTTCTATAGACATTAATTAAACTTTTTATTATTTATTGCTATTTCCTTTTAAAAGAACAGAAAATAATTTAAATATATATGTGTAACTGGTATTCAAAAACGATGTTTTCACCAAATTGGCGTGAAAAAAAAAATCGCGCCAAAACCCGGTACGTATCTATGCCTATTAGTTATTTACATTATTGTGATTACTTAGTATCAGGAAACAGATTGAAGAGTATTTGGTATATTTTTAATATATGGGCTTTGGTGAGTTAGAGAAAATGGTCTTGGCGACTGAAGTGAATTTTACGTATATTTACTGGTAAACTATTTACTTTTCATATACATATAAGCATTTTTTCAATATTTATTTTATTTATTTATATAAAGAAGAGCAGCTATTTATCTACTTTTAAGTACGAACAGAAATAATTTGTGGTTCTACCTGATTATCCCGTAGACCAAAAAAAATATCGCCAAACTATAAGATTAAATGCCAATAATGGGTGATCGTAAATGTCAAATTTACTTGAGATTAAACACTTTATACGTGTTTGTTAAGTCATAAGGTGATTTTTAATTCGATATTTACGTTTCTTCGCGATCTGCTGCAATTTTTTGACATACCATTTTTGACCTATAATACTAAAGTAATTTCTACCTCCATTTCAATAAAGTTTATTCGGATTTCGTATAGCAATTTTCGAATTTTTCGGGTATTTTGTAGGTGATTTTTAGTGTATTTTAGCGATTTTCTACCATTTTTCCACATTAGTGAAAGACGTTGATAGAAGTTGAATCAACTTTCAATCTTCGAGCACAATATATAATTTTCTTTTTGTCTTTTCGAAATTTGTGCAGCGATTTAAAATTTTTTCGCGATATCTTATTGTGATTTTCAGAGGTTTTTCGCAATTCGTGCTGTTTTTTTACGTACCCGGGCAACGCCGGGCAAGTTAGCTAGTTTATAATAAATTTAAAAATAAAATGTAAAGCGAACTTTGAGAGTATTCTTTTCTTGGAGGAATATATTTTCAAAATTTTTACATAGAAATAAAAATGCTGTAGACAATTTATTAAAAGCACTACACGAAAACTGTGTAAAAAAATTTCATACACTTATCTTGCAAGAAAATTTAGATATATCACTTAAACATAACAAATTATCAAAAAATCTATTCTGAGACAGATAGACTTAAAGTTTAGTTACTAGTGGGAGAGACTCATAGCAGAATACAAAAAATGTTCTATCTGATGATGTAATGATCACAGAATTATGCGCTTCGTTTTATTTAATTTATTAACTTTTTAGTATTTTATTAGCAAGAAAACAAAAAATGCAATTTTCTAAGAATTTTGACATCAGGATACCCTCAATGCACCAACAAAATTTTAATTAACTAGCAAACAGGACTTCTGCTTTATCAGAATTTAGTGTCGCCCGCGATGAATGAAGCATATATATATATATATATATATGCATATAAATATAGATAGTACAAAGCATATTACAGTTTTAAGGAGTCAACCTATTCAAATGCTTCTCGTGCCCCCTTATCTATATCAAAACTACTGAAACTTGATAAATTTAGATTCTACATACTCTTGTGATCTTTTTAATACCTAGTTTGTCCTTCCGGGCACAGTTTTTTATATAAAATTAACCCATTAAAGACCATGCACTTTATGTTTACTTCGAGCCATTTTCAAATTAAAGTGTTTTAAATATGCTTACAAGTTACACATAACTAATTGATAACTCAATAAAATGGCACATTTTGTGTCAATTAAACTCTGTAGATTATTTTGGTACTATTTTCATTGAGTTTTCATCAAGTTTTAAGCCTTAAATATCCAATTTAAAAAGTGAAGTTTTCATGTTTTTCTCCCATAGAGATAACATGGGAAAAAACAATAGAATTCCATTGCAATTTTGACCATATTAAGTTACCTAATGTTTTTTTTCATGGCTCATTTGCCCTTCACCATCTTCTTAGCTCTCTTCTAAGTCCTATCTTGTATCTCTAAGTCATTCTTTCTATTAATTTTAACATAAATTCTATAAATTACTTTCAAAATTTTGGAGCCATTTTCAAAATTGACATTTTTCAGTTCCTTCAATAACAACTAAATCTTTCAGATAACTAAAATCTATTGTTTCATTCACCTTAACTAAAGTACGTAGATTATTTTAGTACCATTGGTTTTAAGTTAACGGTTAGTTTTAACCCTTTAAACTTTACATCAAAAACTGCATTTTTTGAACATTTTCCCCATAGACTTAACATGGGTTAAACAATGGAATTCTATTGTCCTAAAAACTACCTAAAACTCTTCAAAATGATAATATATTGTATTTTTCACTTAGATAAGACTATAAGCTTTAATTTGATACCTATTATGTCCAAAAATATTGATATTTACTATGCCAAACGATTATTTTAAAAAGTGTTCTTTTTTGTGAATTTTGACATCTGAAGTAACCCTCATTCCCATAGAGAAACATGGGTTTTTGGAGGCATATTCTATACTTCTAACATAGCTTAATTTTTATGATCTCTTTATTATTTTGAAAAACTAACGCCAGATCTCGATATTTTGAACTTTTAGCTTTTCTCCGCCTCCACCCGTGTCTCTCTAGGTCAATTTGATATTTTTTAATTGATTTTTGAAAAAATGTCATTTTTTTTAAGAAACTTTTCCGATTTCCCATAGGAATGTATTAGGTTGTTTACTTTTTTAATTTAATTTTTTAACTACTATTTATGTACCGATCTTTTACATATTTACATATTCTGAAAGTTGAATATTTACTCTTTTTAGCGGTACTATTTGTTTTAATACTGAATACCTAGAAGTATTTTTAATTTTAATTTTAAAATTGGTAATTTTTGATTTGGAGCGGTTGGGTGGACACTGGTTGCTCTCACACAATTCGTGTTCTGTAAGGGCAAGTCAATATTAATGCTTTAAAATAATTGAAAACTCAAGTAGGTTGCCTTCTCAAAAAATTTCTCAACGCTTTAAAATAATACATAAATTAATTATAATAAAAAACTAATAATGAACACTTAACTATTTTTTCAATGGCAACATGTATAGAAAGGTCTTCTCCAACTTTTAGCACAATAATTAACTACTAGGTTTGCCATCTAATCACTAAAACACGCCATTTTGTTTCTGATGGACGTATTTTACACTTGAATTATTGTATAAAAAGCTAAATAACTCGAAAAGTATTGGTCGTAGGGGTATTCTGCTGCGCCAAAATCAGCTGCTTGCAGCCTAAGTGAACTTTTCCCCCCGTCTTTTCCACTATTCCGTTTACCTCTAGCACAATTAGGGGCCTGCCGGGGAGGGGTCAAATGTGTCTCTTCATTATAATAGCTTTTATTTTTGTTATTGTCATATTTTTGACACTTTTTTACATACTACATTATTATTTCTACTGTCACCATCTTTTGCACCATTTTTTGCCTCCCTCCCTTATCTATAACAGTTGCTACTTTTTTCCTAATTGGGCTAGAGACATGGTTTTTTCTAATTTACATTCATTTTCGACTGTTATAACAGTCCCAAGTCACATTTTACACTTTTTATAAGTTGTTAAGGTTTTTCCTTAACATTGGCAACTTTTACAATTATTAAGATATTTTTCCGGTTTTTTCTTGATTGTACTAGGGGTTGCACACAATATTGATCCCACTAAAATTATTTGACCTTGCACTCATTTCTAAGCTTAACATTGACTACTTTTTTATTATTTGAGTTATTCTTCTGATTTTTTCACTAGGATAACTCATATGGCATATTTTCTTGATCCCAATATACATTTTTGCATTTAATATTTTTTATCCTTAACAATAGCAACTTTTTTGTTTATTGGGTTATTTCTCTGGTTCTTTCTGGAATGTACTGGAGGTTGCCAACAATTTTGTTCCCATTATAATTAATTGACCATATAAACATTTCTTTGCCTATCATTGACTACTTTTTTATTATTTGAGTTATTCTACTGATCATTGGGATTACTCATATGACATACATTCTGTTGTTACTGGATTACTAGTCTGGTTTTTTTTTCTTGAATGTACTGGAGGTTGCCAACAGTTTTATTCTCATTTTAATTATTTGACCTTGCACACATTTCTTGGCTTAGCATTGACTACTTTTTTTTTATTATTTGAGTTATTCTTCTGTTTTTCATTGGGATTTCCCATACGTCATATATTCTTTCCCACTAATCACTACTACAATTAGCACTCATTTCCTTATTATTAGCAACTTTTTTGATTACTGGGTTTAATGTAAACGATTATTAAATTTGAGTCATACCATGTCCTACATTCTTGTTCCCATTTACTATTTTACATTTAGCACTACATTGCTGTTGGCATTATCCTCTCCGTCTCATTTTACCCTCCTTGGTCCTTGGGAGGTCCCTGCACTGATTTTGGCGCACTTACATTTAAATTTTAAAGTTTAAATCTGTTATATTGTGTTTTACATTATCTTACAGGCAAGTCGGCGGGACCCTTGTAGTGTTGGATGAGTATTGTTTGCTTTCCTACTGCAGTACATTAAGAAATATTTTCCAAATGTTTTCCATCTGACAGGTCCACCCAATCTACCATTACTCCCTTTACTCCTTTTTTACTCCTTTTTTGGTTCGTTTATGGGAAATCGAGACTCGACGTGCAATACTCATACTAGAACAATATTGCTGAAGTTGTACATAACAGATCAACATTAAGAGTGATTAAATGTAAATTTGTGTACTAATAAATTACTTTCAATGATTTATAACAAATTATCAATATCAAAAATGTACATATGTAAATTTGTCTATTATTTAAAATTGAATTAAATTACATTTTATATTATATACTATATTATATAATTCTTTATATTGTACATATTTACGAATTCCTCATCAAAATTTAACGCTACAACTCCTGTGAAAAATAGTGAGATAATGTATACATGCAGTAATGCATTTTTCACAGGGGAACAATGTTATTGGTAAAAGAGTAGTAACTGATAATTAATAATTTAAGTGTATGGTCTTGGTGGCACGGGAGCAATAGCACATACTTCCCTCTTTTCTCCCATTAGTAATGGTTTTACTATCACTATCTTTTTTTTTTTTTTTTTTTTTTTTTTTTTTTTTTTTAAATTCAAAATTACCCCCCATTTGGCAATTTAATTTTATTCTAAGTCATTTTCGGTGGTTACGACCACTGGTTTTTGCTTTTAACTATCTATTTCCCTTTCCTTCAAAGATGTGTGGCAGGGGCCTAGTGGCTCCCCGATCCAGTTACAATATAACTTTCAGATATAAATATACTAAATAAATAATTCTCACGAAATAATAGATTATAAAAAGTCCAAAATAAAAGTGGAATAATGAATAAGTCACAAATACAAGAAGAAAGCTCTTTAATAGGCGAACATTCATATGAAATAAATAGCTCGGAACCGACGCTCCTACAAATATTTCACGAATACAGTCAGAAATTAAAAAATAAAAAGAAGAATAAATTAAATAAAGAACAAAACGAACTTAAAATAGCAGAGTACAAAGAAAAATTAGAATGTGCTCTGATGAAAAGTGACGAAATTGAGCAAAACTTGAAGGAAAAAGAACATGAAATAATGGAGTTGAAAGAAATCGTAGAGGAAAAAGAGAGAATGATGATACAACTGGATCAGACAATCCAAGAATTAGAAAATCAGTTAATAACTGCCCAGGCGACTCCAAAGCCACAGAGAGTAAAGGATCTTGTGGACCATGAAACTGAAGGATCATTTGATTCCAGTATATCAATACACTCAAAACCAAGATTAAATACTAAAGACCTTCCAAAAAATCTGACAACATATTCAGAACCCATGGCAAAATTAATGTCGCTGGAACAATTGATAGATAGCTACAGCAAGACGAAGAGCACTCATGCTAAAGGAGCGTCTAGTATGGCAGAAAAATATCTCATCAAAATAAAACAAAAAATAAGAGAATTAGATGACAACAAAAATAATCTGGAAAAAAGAGCGGAACAGCAGGAAAAGATGATTAGAGAATTAAAGGAGAAGAGTAGAAGAACGGGGACAGGAAAATCGGGCAGACATGACTTAAAAACTACAGAAGAAAGAGCAACTCAAATATCTATACAAGAAGACAACACACAAAATTCCTCAATGTCGACTCAAGATCCTCCGGAGGAAGTAGCCACGCCGAGGTATGGTGAACTTGCTATAAAGAAGATGACAATGACTCAAATGATAGAGATTTATAAATCACTTACAAGAAGTAGAAGAAGAGGTGATTGTGAACAAGCTAAAAAATACCTAGACAAAATTATCTTTAAAGCAAGTGAAATGGTGAAAGACCTTGAAATACAAAGAGAAGAAAATAATAGAATAACGGCGAATCTCAACACCGTCAATAAGGTGACGTTAGATCAACGTCAAAAAATCCTTGAACACGAACAAATCATAAAAGATCAATTAGAAACGATTAAGAAGTTGCAAGAACAGCCCACTCTAACAAATGAATTGGAAAAATGCAATAAAGAATTGAATGAACTACTAGAAAAAGAATTAAAATACAAAGAAGAAATAGAAAAACAATTAAAAGAAATTAGAAACAAAAATAAAGTAATAGAAGACTTAATTCAACAGCAAAATACAGAAGAAACGATACCTTATACTAGAATCATCTTGGAAGAACTTAAAAAGATAAGAGAAAAAATAGAAACAGTAGAGGAACAACAACCAATCATAAAATGCAATAATATAGAAGAAAACATACAGGCAAATACAGATAATTCACTATATTCGGAGGTGGCTGCAATACCTAAGAAGACAACAATTCCAACGGTACATGCACAGTATTCAAAAGCAGCTATCCTGATAACTCGGCAGAAAAACACGAATATGTCGCTCAATGACATAAAAATCATGCTAACAAGAGAAACTAGAAACACAATTGAATATAAACAAATATATTGTGAACTTGCCAAAAACAAAAATACACTAATAATTAAAACGTTTAGTGATGAAAACACGAATAAGCTGCTTGAGACGATTGAGAAGATAGAAACCCTAAAAGACATTGTGGATATAGAATATAAGGCTGCGGATCTCCGAAAACTGATTCTTTTAGGGATCCCGACATATATGGATCCACAAGAAATAATAACCAACTGCGGATCTCCGAAAACTGATTCTTTTAGGGATCCCGACATATATGGATCCACAAGAAATAATAACCAATCTAAAAAATCTTTATGATTCAGATATTCCAATAAACTACATTAATAGAAAACAAAGAGAAAAAGCTTCAACATACCAACTAATTTTTGAAGCAGAAGCTCCAGTTGCGATTCATCTACTGAGACAACGAAAGATCGTCATGGGATTTACATCGGTCAGGATTGCACCTTACCAACCTATAATAAGATGTAAGAACTGTCAATCTTTCGGACACGTGGATCAGAATTGCCGACAATCTCCAACGTGTGAATACTGTGCAGGACGCCATGATCAAAAATATTGTTATTACAGAAATAAACCACAACAACACAGATGCAGAAACTGCATGGGGAGTGCGAGTGACTTCCCGCATGCAGCTAGTTCTAGTGAATGTCCGACTTTACAATATTTAATACTACAGCGAAGCAATCTAGCACAAATAAATAAAATAAATTCGATATAGGCAGAAACTGTGCTGGAACAAATAGCGACTTCCCGCATAGATCGAGTTCATCAGACTGTCCAACACTACAGTACTACCTGTCACAGAGAAATAAAAATATACAAATTAATCAAGAAAGTTCAATCCGATAAATGAAGAAATAAATAATTGTAATAACTCAACAAACTCAAACAACTCCAATACTCAAAATGGAAATTTAACAGTAAACCAAGAACAAATAATAACAGAAATTCTGAATAACCCTGCAAAACCACTGAAAATATATATTCCAAATGAACTAACCTTTATTCAAATTAATCTACAGGGATCAAGTTCTGCAACATCAACCCTAATGGGATTTGCAAATCAGCATAAAATACTAGTTCTTCTATTACAGGACTTTTACTACTTTAACGAAGCCATATGGTCAATTCCGTCAAATTGGCAAGCATTTATCTCAAAAAATAAAACAGCGGCAGTTGTGGTAACTCGAAAGGACGTGGAAGTGATAGAGACATATAAAGACGATAATGCAGTATTCGTCAATCTTACTACTGAATCCGGCAAGATCACAATAGGCTCTGTGTATGCCAGACCAAAAGGTGATTTCAGAGGTGATATGAAGTGGCTGGACTTCTTCGAACCATTGAATCACATCATAATGGGAGGAGACCTCAATGTCCACTTGTCACTTTTAGGATATCAGAAAGAAGATGAACGGGGAAAAATTTTGACATACTTACTATTATCTAATAACTTAACTCTGATCAATGATATAGAGGCACCTCATTCATTTATAGGACAGCCGAATCGTCCCATGAAGGGGAATCCAGATGTAACCCTTTGTACACAAGACCTGGTGGACTGCGTGGACTCATGGTATGTAGATGACACAGTAGAGAGCACGTCGGACCACAGGTATATCAGATTCTCATTAAATCTTAAACCAGTTATTCTAGACCTTAAAAGATTTAAAACAAGATACTCAAATTTTAAAAAATTTAATTACATCTTGAAACCGAAAATTAATAATTTACTTAAATCCTTATCTGATACTAAAACTCGACTAGAACTGGATGAATGGCTTGATGGTTTTAACCAAGTAATTCTAAACACCTGTAAATCCTCACTAAAAACAAAAAGTTTCAAATTATATCCAACATTTGACTGGTGGACGGCAGAGCTGAAGGTCCAGCGAAATAAAATCTCAGCATTACGGAAAAGATTTAAATCAACAAATGACCCAAAGTGGAGAACCCTCCTACAAAGAGAAAGAGCAATATACAAAAAACGTATAAAACAACAAAAAACTAAATCATGGCAGAGTTTCTGCTCTAAAACAAAAGACAAATTTGGCCAAGCCTTTAAAATAGCAATGAATAAAAGACTCAAAAATAATCATTTCATACACACAACACTACAGGGTTCAACCCCATATACTACAAAATTAGACACTTTCAACATATTACTTAACCACCACTTCCCAATACATCAAAACCCGCATCCACCTCTCATGGACCCAGCGGCAGAGGAAGATCTTCCCCCCACTCCCCCCCTAATATCTTTTAAAGAAATAAAATCAGCACTTAATGAGCAAAATAATTTAAAAGCCCCTGGATTTGATAAAATTGATGCATTTATTATTAAAAACATATACAATAATTTTAAACATCTAATACGTGACTTATATAACAAATGTCTTACTCTTAACTACTTTCCTAAATCATGGAAAATAGCAAATGTGATCTTCTTCGCAAAACGTAATAAAAATCCACGCCAACCTTCCTCCTATAGACCCATTTGTCTCCTTCCCATGCTGGGAAAAATCTATGAGAGGATCCTAAAACGAAGAATTAATCACTACTTAGAAAAATTAAATGTTCTTCACGGGGCCCAGTATGGCTTCCGTGAGAACAGAAGCACAATTCAACTATTAAACAAACTAAAACATAAAGCAAAAACGTATCTTGAAAAATATAAATACTGCAGCATTATCTCATTCGACATTGTAGGGGCGTTTGACAATATCGATTGGGTCACTTTGGGTCAACAAATTAACGAATTACCAATTCCGCAATATTTAAAATGTATCCTTCTTAGCTTCTTATCCGAACGAGAACTAATAACAAATTATTTATCAAATAACATTAAAAGACCAACTTATCAAGGCTGTCCACAGGGGTCGTGCCTTGGGCCGCTTCTGTGGCTAATCATAGCAAATATAATCTTAATAAACTTTTACAGTAAATTCGAAGACCTGTATGTTTTTTGCGATGACTTCAATATGGTTGTCAAAGCGAGGAGCAGACTCATCTTAGAGACCGAAACCAACCAAAAAATAAAACTTTTTTATAATATTTGCAATAACTTAAATTTACAGATTTCAAAGGAAAAAACGACTTTTATTATGTTGGGGAAAAACACTTTGGATAAACGTCCACCAACCTTTAAATTGGGTAACTATACCATCAAGCCATTAAAGGAAATAAAAATTTTAGGGATAATATTCCAGAGTACTTTAAAATGGGACAAGCACATAACTAGCATAAAAAACAAAATTTTACAGCTAACCTCATCCATTAAACGGGTCTTCTCGGCTACTTGGGGGGTGGACAGAGGCTATCTTAGAACCTGGTACATAGCAGTACTAGAAAAAATTATAGATTATGGTTCGGAGGTGTGGTTTGGAGACCTCAGGATAAAAGATAAACGCGCTCTCCAATCCATCCAAAGAACTTGTCTCACGTCAATAACCAAAACATATAAAAATGTTGCAACACATACGTTACAGGTCCTATTAGGAATACCACCAATATTAATAACACTGGAATATAAAAATCTAAAATACAATATTTTACACAATAAAAACTTATTACTTAAAGAACCCAAACCAATATGTAAAGATGATATAGAAAATAAAATCCTAAAATATGAAATAAATCCGGAAATTCATTTAAATAACTTAATAGTTACAGACAAAATTATCACAAAAACTAATCTTATTTCGATTTACACAGATGGTTCTAAGGTGGACTCTGGCACAGCATATGCAATGGTAGCCTACAATCATAACATTAAAATTTATGAAAAAACAGTCAAACTGAGAGCAGAAAATTCAATCTTTCAGGCGGAGCTGCACGCAATAATTTCGGCAATTAATTGGGCCATTAACTCCCCTTATACAAAATTCCAAATATTAAGTGACAGTCAATCTACTATTAAAGCCTTAGACAATTTATTTCCGACTAACCCCTCAATTTATTACATCCATAATTTAATTAAACAAAATCAAAATAAAATTTTTTACATTACTTGGATAAAAGGCCACATTGGCATAGCGGGTAATGAACTGGCGGATGAGCTGGCGAATGATGCCGCCCAGTACTGCGACCTACCAGTGGATCGAGGAGTTAAATTGCCTCGGTCCTATCTTATAAAATGTATTCGAACCCAATTACTGGACAGGTGGCAGTACAACTGGGATCACTCAGGGGGTGGCAGATATACGCACGGGCTGGTACCAAAAGTTCAGAACCAAATAATTTCAAAAGATAAAGTATCTATTTACTTTTTAACAGGCCGCGGCAGCTTCCCGTCTTTCCTTTATAATATCGGCAAAAAAGATGACGACCTTTGTAAATGTGGTGGGCGAGGAGACCCGATGCATTACATTTTCGGCAACTGCAAATTCATGAAGTTTAAATTTCACAGAACAGAAACGACAATCCTTCAGGACATCCTAAAAATAATTAATGACCCAGCACAACTTAAAAAACTTTATGCTAACTACGATATTCTCAATAGCCATTATTCTTTTATTCAATATAAATACATTCAATAATTACCTCTTCTGATTGCCTGTGGTGGACATGTCATGGGTCCACGTGGTGTATGGAAGGGTGTTTTTGAGATTGTTTTATTTTTAAGAACTTAAATACCACTAGAAATATTGTAAATATGTATAAATACTTTTGTTTAAAAGGGTGAAAAAAAGGGAAAAAAAATATTTCTTATCAAATGAAAAGATGAATGTAAATACTTAAAAGTTTTTCAAATAGTACGTAAATTCCAAAACATATACATCATAATCGTAATATATTTCTAGGCTCGCCCTGAAACAATAGGGTAGCCAATTGTGATGCCTCTTGTGCTCTCTTCGGCGTGTCAGGCGGGTCGTTCTGAAGTCTTCTTTCCCGGAGACTGGGGTTCTGAGCTTGTTTCCGCAGGAAGTAAAACTTTTCCCTGCCCTGGGCTTGGGGGTTACACCTAACCATAAGCCAAAAGCGGGTTCCCAGGGTGGGTGCTTACTTACTTACCCTATAAACTAACAAAATACATGAAAATGTGACCTCTATAAGCACTGCCGTCACCCTATAACTAATTTTCTTTTAATTATAAAACTGAAAACAGATATTATGAAAGATTTATTTTATTAACTAGCAGACCCATCCGGCGTTTTCCGGACCCGTGATGAATGAACCTTAAATTTGTTTGATTCTATACCTTTAATTCATTTTTGTCTAAATTTATATTTTTAAATATAAAAAATCTCAAGAAAAATATTAAATTGAAGGTACGTGCTATTTTGCGTAAGCTGATTTTTGGAGCCTATGCGTACCGAAAGCTAGCGAAACTGCGATAAAACACTCAAGTTTTTTACTGGTTTCGAGGTCATTTTCAGACATTTTATTTTGGAAAAAATATTTCTACCCGTTCGAACGTTTCAAAATTTTTGTAGGAGATCTAAATCTGGTCTATTTAGATGCTTCGATAAATATTGTGTTACAATAAGGACATTGACTAAAATAAGAAATTAAGAAATTTGCTTAAATTACTATTCGAAAATAGTGGTTAGTTAAACCTTCCACCGACAGGGAGCGTAATATGTTCTATACAAATATTACTCTACGAAACAGTGTCAAAGGGCTGTTATAACTTACGTGAAAATTTCAAGTCAATCGGTTAGTTCGTTTTCCAAATTTTAACAAATTTGCGTTCATTCTCTATTAAAAAAAGCGTAACTTTTTCTTTTTAAAAGTCGATTTTTTTCAATTTCGAACAAAAAGTTCTGAATCATTTTTTTTTTAATTTACATACTCTTAATTAGTGTACAAATATAGGCCGAGGTGCTAAAGTTTAAAATCTGTAAATGCTGTATATTTAAATTTTTGATTTAAATTTGAACTCCCATTAAAATTTTACCCTGTGGTTTTTATCCACTCTCCAAAATAAAAGCAGGTGTTTTTCAAAGCGGACATAATGTCTGCAACTTTAAATAAGTACCATATATCTCAGGACCCCCCTCAAAAACTGCACATAAAACGTCAGAAACGCTAATTTTTATAAAAAGAAATCTAGCTCCCCCCCCCCCCCAGAATTTCACGCACCATTCTCCTTTACACTTTATCTTTTGTGCAATAAACTATATTAAAGTTTCAACCAGATCGCCTTCTTAGATTTCCTAATTTTAACAAAATCACGTTATGTTAGTTCCACATTCCACCACCAGGGAGCGCACTCTATTCTTAACAAAAACGAATCTGAACGAAACTCCTTTACACAACATATCAGTAGATATGTTATTCGAGGGTGGGGGCGGTCTTCAGCAAGAATTTAAGTTATTTGTTGAAATTACTATTCGGAAATAGTGGTAACAAACTTTTGACATTTTTGTTTTAATAAGACTCATTTATCTCAGAACTCTGTCAAAAAACCGCACCTGAAATGGTAGGAAACGCAAAGGTTAAAAAAAAGAAATCAATCGCCCCCTCCCCCCCACCTGCCCGAAATTTCACGAGCCATTTTTATATAAACTTTTTCTAATGTGTTATAAACGATCTTGAAGTTTCAAACAGATCACCTTGTTAGATTCCCTACTTTAAATGAAATCGCGGTCTGTTAATTCTACATTCTACCACCAGGGATCGGACTCTATTCTTAACAAAAGCGTATATGAACGAAACTTTTTCAGGCTACCTACCCGTAGATACATGGGTGGGGTGGGGGGGGGGGGTATCTTAACCAAGAATTTAAGATATTTTCTGAAATTACTTTTCGAAAATAGTAGTATCAAGACTTCTGAAACTTTTATCTCGAATAAGTAACATTCATGCTGTATTTTTAAAAATCGCACGCCGTTCTGAAGAATACTACAATAAAACGTAACGTGACTACCGTTTAAAATAAGAATATAAAAGAAATAAACCAATTAGTGAAATTAGCGCCCCCCCGCCCCCTTACCAGAAATTTCACACGCCAGTCTTTATTTAAACTTTTATTATGGGTTATGAACTATCTTCATTTATCTGTGCAGTCCATAATGAAAATCATGAACTTATGAACTATCTTCAATTATCTCGGCAGTCCATAATGAAAATCATGAACACCCACCTTTGTGGTTCTCGTCTCACAGCTGAGATTTTAAAGGGTGAGTTTTGATTGGACAGTCTTATTCTACCCTCGCATCGGGGTCCAAATGTAGTCAACGGGTGGTTTTTATTTCTAATCTCGCATCGAGGTGCAATTCTAGCCAACTGGAGGTTTCGAGGAAATAAATGCTTTTTTTAATTAGGCCGTTTGACGGCTTTTTAATGAGAGTGAGTTATGGCTGGTAATTAATTACTCAATTGTTAGTTAAAATTTTAAAATTCTGAAGCCCATGTGCATCATGAGACACTTTTGGCTAGCTTAAAAAATATGAGCCTCGTACGTTCCGTAGATTTTCCTAGCCATCGCACACAGACAAACACGCAGATAGACAGAGCGATTTGTTCTTTTATTAGTATAGATTAAAGTTGTTAAAAAAAGTATACACATATAGTATATAGTTTTTTAATTTATATTTATAGATGATACAACTTTAACGAAAAAGATTATTCTTGCATGCATTGCACGCATGATTTTTCACATTTGAATGGCTAAAACACACCAAGATTTTTTTTTAACGAGTACAGATATAATCAGTTTTCAAAATGACCTACAATGAAAAATATAAAACTCGTAGATCCCGTGAAAAAATATTTTTGTAAAGAAACTCGAAATATCGAAATTTTTTTAATACAAAAGTAGTCGTGGATTTTAAACTTCTTACTTAAGAAACTTAATAATAGGTCATTTTAACCTCTATATGTTTACTACATTCACCAAAAATTTCGTGAAATTCTACGTAACCAAATTCAGAAATCGTGCGCGCATTCATTAAAATCGCTGTTTTGAGAAAATTGACATTAAAGACTAAATCACCCCTTGATTACATAGAAAAAGCTCAAAGTATTTTAGACATAACTTCTCTTCTAATGCGAATTTTTGTATGAGGTTTATTTTTAAATGTTCTTAAAGAATCGTATTTAATTATAAGCTATTTTTAAAAAAAAAATCGATTTTTGGTCTCTTTAAGGGGTACTCGACAACTTAAGACACACGCTCTTATTTTACGTAAAATGACGTCATTCGCATCCGAAGGAAGGATTCCTCATTTACGATCCAGTCTAAAACAATATCTAGAGAAAAGTATGCATAGGACGTACTATCGCTGAATAATATACAAATCCAAAAAAAAAAAAAAGCGATATCGTCATTCAAGAAACTCGACAAAATAATCGGCTATGTAATGATTCATATGACGTCATTTCTTTGTAATAATAATAGAGATACTTAAAATTAAATATATTTTATAACAGCTCCATGTTTTAGCAGAAATCATTCATTTCTATTTTTTTTTTCAAAATAATACGTATTTTAATGATTTTTTTTTTCATTTATTATGGGAAAATGGCAGCAAAAAGACATAATTACTATTTTCCAACTATTTTTCCTTTACTTTCTACAGAAATGCAGTACTTGAGATGCCAACGTTAAACTAATGGCGTAAAAAACGGCAAAACAATTAATATCTCAAAAATAAATTGGGATGCAGCTTTCAAACACATTGCACTTAAAAGTACTTTTTTCCAAAACGACGATATAAAAATTGAAAATGTGGGATGCTTAGATGTTAAAAAAATTGCAGTAGAGTATTTAACAGTAAATGATACATCTGCTTTTTTTAACGACTAGCTTATAAAACGGAACGTTATTTTTTAGAGACGACAGTTTAATTGCTGGTTGAAAGAAATACCATATTAGGGGATAATAAAACGTTTGCCTCATCCCTAATAATGCCACAATAAAACATCACCCTCTAAATTAATCTGTAATCACCATCTGCTTGAAGTGATTTGTAGCTGCGGTATATGACCTTGTGGGTTATTTAAAACATTTGTGTTCATTTGTATCAAAAAAGCGAAAAAAGAAATAAAAGTTTATTTAACAAATTCAAACCATTTCCGCATGTTTGTTTTCATTCTAAGACTTTCTACCAAACTTATCGCCAATCTCAGCAAACTTCACATAAAACAATAAAAACAATAGACTGGCATTAAAATATAAATATACTTTATGAAATATGAGCATTTACATAAAATGATTTATAAGTGAGAATGCGCAAAACTTTTTTTAAATTTTTATAATGTAGTAGTCAAGTATATAGGGCAACTCATATTAAAATGACAGCCAAATATTAGCTTGTGAATATTCAGAAAGATATCGGCGACATAGGGAGCTGAATTTTAATTGCTTTGTAAAAGAAGCTGGGTGATAAATGATTTTTTTTAATGCCATTTTTCTTTTTAAAAAAATTTTATGAAATTTCTACATCTTCATGAATTTAAGTGCTTTTAATAGATAAAAAAACACAAATATTATAGAGACACACTTATTTATCTGTTTTGAACTTGAGTGATCTAAAATGTTATGTTGTTTTCAATATTTTCTTGCTTCCCTTTACTGCCCTCGTGACGAAGACATCACTGAAAACAAACCAAATAAATTTAAAAAATCAAAAAACCCGACTGCGTAAAAAGCGAACTAATTAATTATTTCTCATCAATGTGAATCTATTTTTTATATTACTTACCTATTTTTTTATTTACTTGCATTGATGACTTTTAAGTTGTGTTTAATTGTTAGTTCCTATCTATAAACACTGTTTTGATGAGGCCTATAGATGTTTATGATCGTTAGAGTTGCAGTAAAGCTAGAGATATTAGCTACGTATAATTAATACGATATAATTTACGTATTATAGGATTTCATAGAACGAAATAAACTTCTATTAATATCTTGTTAAGTTTTGATTCGATTTTCGTAAAATTTGAAATGACTCGACAATATTCGGCAACGATTATGTATATATATAATTTCAAACCATTCGATTGGATAGTTTTTGCGCTGTTATAGAGGACAGACGGACAACCACACAGACGGAGGGACCAGACAGACAAATATCGGTACTACGTATTTACGTAATTACGAACGCAATTAAAAAATAGAAACCGAAAAAGTAAATATAGATTTATGTATACCAGATGATACAACAGGACCTCCTTGGTTTTAAATGCCCGATATAATGCACATTGGGAAACTACAAGCGTGTCTCACTCTACGAAAATATAATATAACCCCGAATGTTAATATATAGTAACCATTTCCGACTTATCCATGATCCCAAGAAACGTTCCTTAACTTTAGAAACCACAAAAACTAATATATTTTCCACATTTAGAAAAAGCATTTACAACAAGTAAAAATTAAATTTAAAAAATCAAAAAAACCCGACAGCGTAAAAAGCGAACTAATTAATTATTTCTCATCAATGTGAAACTATTTTTTATATTACTTACCTATTTTTTTTTTATTTACTTGTTTTGATGACTTTTAAATTGTCTTTAATTGTTAATTCCTATCCATAAACACTGTTTTGATGAGGCCTATAGATGTCTATGAAGGTTAGAGTTGCAGTAAAGCTGGAGATCCTACCCACACAACTTCCAGATTGTATATTATTTAAACGGAACTTCTGACTGTAAAATAGTCAATGAAACATTGCCTGATTTAAAAAAAACCTATCCAATGATATGCCACTGAATAGGGTGCGTAAATTTTTTTTTCGTCTCTACCGCCATTTTGTATTTTACGGCCGTCATTTTGAATTTATAAAAACAAAATCCAGCCTATAACCATCGGACGGTTATGATGAATTGATAGAAACCACATTCATTAAAATCCATTCAACCGTTGGGATGTTTCGAGGGTATAAAGAAATCCACTTTCCCAGATACGCGTGAATCACATAACCCTTCTTGGAAGTCGGGTAATTAATTATGAAGCCATACTTCTTTACATTTCTGGAATTCTCTAAGAATGGACAGTATCCTCATGACATCAAAAATACCATAAAATGCCCGTGTTATAATTTGATTACCCTTTTCATTCATCAAGATTTTCTCGCTATTTCTCTTGCAACGTTATTTTATTGTCACACTTATGGGCTCAGAAAACAAATTAATGAAAACAAAGCCATTTTTATTCATTATTTAATTATTAAAAAATGGAAAATTTGATAAAAGTATGGTTTACAAAATTTTAGTGAAAATATTTCTAAATATGTACTAAAAACTAAAATTGAAATCGTGAAGTAAAAGCATACTTAAGTAAAATAAGTTTAATTTACATAATATATAAACAAACCTCAATATAAATTAAACAAAAACCTAATTTGCAGAACAAATTTTAAAAAAAATTATTTCCTAAATTGTTTAAGCCCGAGAAGGGACAAATATTAAGATATTTTATTCCATTCGTTCTACGTTTAATGTAAAATTTTTGTAACAAATAAGTTAAAAAAACTGAACATCAAAAAATACAAATGAAATTCATGCAATATGATACTTTAAACACCCTGAAAACTTTGATTCCGTTCAAATGAAATCGAAATAAATCTTAGACTTTTTCCATTTTTAAGTTGTAAATATTTGTATTGCAGATTTTGTATTATTTTTATGACGATTGTACATAAAATGATAAAAAACATGCAAAATGAAAATGAAAAAAAAAAGTCTAAGATTTATTTTGATTTTATTTGAACGGAATGTACGTTTTAAGGTTGTTTAAAGTATCATATTGTATGAAGTTCATTTTTATTTTTTGATGTTCAGTTGGTTTAACATATTTGTTACAAAAATTTTACATTAAATGTAGAACGAATTGAATGACATATCTTAATGTCTGTCCTTTCTAGGTCTTAAGCAATTTAGGAATTTTTTGTTGTTGTTGTTCTGCAATTTAGAGTTTTGTTTAATATGTCGAGTTTTCTAATAACTACTGCATTCAGAACACATTTCAAAATTAATGGAGGGTAGCATCATCAGGCTGTGATTTATGCAATATCGCATCACAATTTGTGATGCAATTTACTTATGTATAACTGAAAATGTTTCACTAGTGCAGATTGCTATAGTATGGATAAAAAATTCCAATCTGAACTTAAAAAATCTGCTTGAAAATGTCATTTTTACACACCGGGTACACGACATTTCGGTCCCGACACTTCGGTCCCGCCATTTCGGTCCCGCCGTTTCGGTCCCGAGACATTTCGGTCCCTGGCCATTTCGGTCCCGAGACATTTCGGTCCCTGGCCATTTCGGTCCCGAGACATTTCGGTCCCTGGCCATTTCGGTCCCGAGACATTTCGGTCCCTGGCCATTTCGGTCCGGAGACATTTCGGTCCCTGGCCATTTCGGTCCCGAGACATTTTGGTCCCTGGACATTTCGGTCCCGAGACATTTCGGTCCCGAGACATTTCGGTCCCTGGCCATTTCGGTCCCCATCCATTTCGGTCCCTGGCCATTTCGGTCCCTTGTCATTTCGGTGCCCACCACCTTATAACTCGTATTCTAATTGTCGTGGGCCGCCAAACGCTGTAATTTAAACATTATTTGGGACCTTTTTAAATTTTTTTAACACCCCCCACCCCCCAAATTAAAAAAAAAAAGCTGAATATAACAGTCCGATAAATTTAAACTTTTATAACTCGTGATAATGAAATCACAGCGAGCTGAAAATTTGTTTGATTGAACAATGTGATATAATTTTACAGGGGACATTGTCTTATTATTATTATTATTATTTAACAAAATGGATTTTTTAAGCTTTATTATTTGTTATTAATATTAGGTATTTTATATATACTATAAACTGCCATAGATGATTTTTTGGTTGTTTTCATACGTTTTTTATAACCTTTAAATTATCATCATTAATTAAATAATTTAAAAAACTGTTCTTATTTTTTCTCCTTCTTACAATTAGATTAATAATAAATGTCTTCAATAATTCAATTGGACACTTATAAGCTATTGTAGGTAAATATTTTCTCAAATCCTTCTTCTACATCCTCTCCTTTAATAATTCAGAAATGAGATATATTTATTGAAGCAAAAATATTTAATTTTTCTTATTACTTTTATAATACAAAGTTATAATTTTGTTTTCATAAGTTACTTTACCATTATAAGCATTGGGAAAGCAATAGTGATTTGGTAATTAGGTGCGCCAGGAAAAATATTTTGTTGTCAGAAAACTCCACCCACCGCTTCATTTTTTTTAAAATAATTATTGGTTGCATTTTTAATAGTCTTCTCATCCATTGCAGACGATTCTTGTGAACTAATTTTATTGAAACTGGACCTATTTCTTTGTAATAAGATGATTATTTTTTATTTTATGTAATAGTGTAAGTATTATTTTAATTAATTTTAGTTTCAATTTTTAACTGACAAAACTAAGGTTTTTAGGTGCGTTCGTAATTATATAAATACGTAGCACCTATAGTCGTCGTTCAGTCCGTCCGTCTGCCCGTCTGTCTGTCCGCATATAACAGAGCAAAAACAACCCAACCGAATGGTCTGATATTTTAAATATATGATTGTTGCATAATTTTGTCGAGCCATTTCAAATTTTATGGATAGCGGATGCATAGTTTAATTACAGGGACTGTCAAAAGTTTTTCTTTACATTGCGGCCAATGGGAAAAATTATTGCAAGTGCATTTTAATGATGTTACAGCCTTCCGAATGGTCTGAAATTTTAAATATATAATTGTTGCAAAATTTTGTCGAGCCATTTCAAATTTTATGAAAATCAGATGTATAATTTAATTACAGGGACAGTCAAAAAATTTCCGTTACATTACGGCCAATGGGAAAAAATTATTGCAAGTGCATTTTAATGATGTTACTGCCATCCGAGTGGTCTGAAATTTTAAATATATAATTGTTACAAAATTTTGTCGAGCGATTTGAAATTTTATGAAAATCGGTGTATAGTTTAATTACAGAGACAGTCAAAAGTTTTGCGTTACATTACGGGGAATGGGAAAAAATTATTGCAAGTGCATTTTAATGATGTCACAGGCTATGCACTCATGAAGTACAAAAAAAAATATACATTCAGTACAATATGGGGTGCAAAAAATAATTATAAAACTAGTTATAGTACGAACGCACCTCATTTGCCACGTTTGACGAGCAATTTCCAACTTGTTTGTATTTGTCGTTTATTTATTGATTTTTAATATTATCCTTTTCCTCCCACTTTCCCAGAAAAAAATAAATAATTTTTTATTTTAGTTTTATTATTAATTATATTAATAGTTTTAAATTTCGGTGACTTTAAATATAAAATAAATAAACATGTAAAAGATAAATTTCAGTTTATAACTACTATATGATAAATTGAATATAAAATGTATTATGTATTGAGTTTATTTTAAAGTAAAAAAATGTAATGTATATTAATAATGTTATTAATTTAATAAATTAAGGATACATTAAATAAAAAATATATTTAATAAAATATTAATTTAATTTTTATACTAAAATTCCTAACTTTTTTGAGAATTAATTAATAGCAATTATTAGTAGCAATCATTAATAGCACTTAAAGTTTTTATTCAAAAGTTTTAATTTATAATTTCCAAAAAATAATATAGGAATTATTTGAAAAATCAGTCAAAAACATAAAGTCTAAGTAATAATTAATTAATTAATTGAACATAATAATAATAATAATAATAATAATGCAACATTGTACAAATACGTAAAAATACCTCTTAACAGTGTTAGGTGATATTATGCAGATTTTAATTTTTTAAGTACAGTTATAATTTACAATTCGCAAAAAGTAAGAAATTATTAATTAATTATAATTAAAGAGCAAAAATAATATTATAAGCTAACTAATAAATGAATAAACAACATGTTTATCTTCAGAACCCTTATCACTTTTATACATACTAATGAAGTTAATAACGTTATAATAACCGAAAATCAAAAAAATATATATTTGCATTTACCCTATAAAAACTATTATATAGTTCATGTAATAGTTTTTTAACAAGCAATTGATAAATTAGTTATCTAAACAATTAATAATTAAAATAATTTTGAATTGATAAATACGTTTAATAAAAACAATTTAATTTTTGAATTTTTTTTTTACTTAACAATATAACTATGAGTGTTTTCAACTTGTCGTGCAAGTTAAATTCATGCTGTATCAAATTTACTGCAAACTAACGGCAAACAAGTAATCAAAAATACTGCAAACTTAGTGCAAAGTAGTAATCTTTCCATATCACACTATAAGTTTAACCCCTTCGAAGGGGTCAATAGACCTGATCAGGTCTATTGATGCGAAAGCGCCGTCAGAAGGCGCATGCATAGGTTTTATCACCATAAACAAGTTTAGGTAATATTTGTACTTTTCATTTCGAGCATTTTTTTGGTATTTAATAAGTATAGCGTTTAGAAAAAACGGTGCCTACCGAATAAAATTTCTGCAATTTCTGCGTATGTGCTGATTCTCATTGTTGTTGAGTCTCTCAACAGAGAGATTTTTTGCTTTCGTCACTTTCGTGAATTAAAGACAGTCCTGTCATCAGATTCACAACAAACTACACATGCAAGTGGGTGATGGTATACCTTGCGGGAGATTTGCTGCGAATTTCTCAATTCAAATTTGTCACGGCAAGATAATATCAGAAAAAATCAAACTTTCTGCTAATGTTCATGCTATCTGGGTTACCTCAAAAATTTCCATGGGGAGCGTGGCGGATCGCATGAACGGCTCATGCGATTGACACTTATGTGAAATCATTATCCAATATCTATTACAGCACAAATTCTTAATTCAATGGCAAGAAATTAAACATGAAAATTGCTGTTTTACACTTAACCACTTGGCCCTAACTTTATTGTAGGCAAATGTTATGTAATATGAAACTTGATTTAACCCATTCGCTGCCAAAACTAAGAATTTTCAAATTTTTTGTTGAAGGTCGTTTGCCAGCACAAATTCAGAAAGATAAATTTCGCTTTACTAATACAGCGAAATTTCTGCCAATAAATGAGGCTTTTTTTTAAATTTTAAAATAGTGGTGACAAAGTAATCAATAAATTAAAGCCACGAGTATACTCGTGAATGACAGCGAATGGGTTAATTAAATTTAACTCTTCAGTATGCGCTCAGATTTTTACATCATAAGTGAATCTTTTTCACTGGTAAATATTAATGTAACTTGAATGTATTATTAGTTGCAGTTATATAGATTGGCCTTATATTTTTTATCCATGCTTTTTTTTTAAATTAAGAAATTAAATAAGGATATACCTAAATTCTTAAAGTTACTCGAAATACTTCTATCATATACACAGTCAAGACAAGATTCCAAGCACTGGTAAAAAGCTCCATTTTAGACAGGCTTCCATGTAAAGAAGTGTAATTAATTATACTTCTAAGATACACTACCTCAATAAGATCTATTGTTCGTTTCGCAGGGATTCTGAAACTCTTCCGTTTGAGACAGGATTCCGTTATAGAACGATTCCGCTTTCACAGGTTTCACTATGCTTCACTAAAGAAGGGTGAAAATCCCCTTTTCAGACAGGTTTTCAGCAAATTTAATTGTATCGCAATTCATATTAAGACCATGTAAAGCTTACGTTAAAGACAGGATTCTGTTATAGACAATTACTATTTTGACAAGTTTTATTCTATTCATATGATATAAATAAGTATATTTATATAAATACACAAAACTTTTAAAAATGGAACCTGCCTATAACGGAGTTCTGTCTTAAACATAAATGTTCCATAGTGCTACGGAAAAGAATACTATACAAATACACCAAATAACACGGAAACCTGTGTAAAACGGAAATTTTCACCAATATTTACAATTTCATCTTGACAGGTTTTACTATATATATAACATGAAGGGAAAATTCTGGACCCCCAACCCCCCCCCCCCCGAAACGAAATCCTGGCTACGCCACTGCATGTCGTCCCGGTTTTTTTAAGCCATTAAAGATGAAAAATGCCGTGTGGCCACAGAAAAGCGCCGGCTGACTAGAACAAAGAGAGCGCGAGTAGAATAATTCTTCTATCTGGATCTTTATTTAGCATAATCAAATGGGGGAAGCCAGGACATCTACACTTGACATATAGATATACATGTATAATATTCTTTTGAATGAATAACATATAGATATCAAGAAAAGCCAAATATGTTTTCTAAATTTCCAAATTTCTTCATTGTGATATATTTATAAAATTTCTTAATTTAAAATGAAATTTTACGTAAAAGTGATTCACTATACATTACTATTTTGAGATTTTATGTTATTTTTCAGTATTTTCATTTTTATTTTTTATTTGTAATATTAAAACATGTAGGCTGCTTTAATTCTAAGTATATAAGTCAAATAAATAACAAAGAAATATTTGAAATACAGAATTAATTTTAAATACGAAAAGAATATTTTATGACAATAGAAATTTTAAAATTTTGATTTATGTTTATTGTGCTCGTAGTTTTTGAATGTAATAAGCATATAAAAGTCTTAATTATATTAAAAAGGATTTGTAATTGTTGAAAACCACTTCACCGTCGACAGGTATGGGGAAAAAGTGCTTTTATCCCCGAGTTATCTCGGGGCAAACGGTGAAGTGGTTCAAAATTAAAAATATTTTTAAACTTGTCATTCGACACCGGTGGAAATAGCGGTAATATTATTGTTACATGTAAAAAGATTAATGCAAACTTTTAAATAGTTTTTCAAAAAATAGTAAATTAAAATAATTATTAAAATAAAATAGAAAGTTCTAGTCTGTTCCGGTGCAGAATTTAAAAAATAATGTGTCTTTATCACAATTCCATGTTAAGAACCCCCTTTTTAAAAAATATGTAAAATGCAATACATTTAAAATTGATGCGCCGTTAAATAATAGGATAAAATAAAGATTTGTAAAAATATTTGCAGATTTTTTCATTATTAATCACATAGTGTGCAAATTATATACAATTGAATATGTGCATTTTGGCATGGGCATTTGCATATGAAAATTAAAGCTCGACTTATAAATATTTTTAAATTGTCTGGACTTTATATTTATGATAGACTAAAATATGAGGAGCTTCTATAAAGAATCCACAGAACTCTCTCTTCCCCCACTCCTGAAAACGATTACTTCTACCATATAAAATTTGCATGGGGTGCTACAATTTGATTGCGAGTTATAAGTGTTTGCGGTTTTCGAGCCCTTATATTCGGTTATACTAAAATTTCAAGGGTTCAGTTAAAAAATCTTATAATGTACCTCCTTTTTTAAAGATTACGTTTACCATACAAAATATGAGTGTGATTACGATAATTACAGAGAGAGTTATAAATGTTTTAATTTATCAGGACCTTATACTTAAGATACACTAAAATATATAAAAAGTCAACAGAGCCCCCCCCCCCTTATAAAACGATTATGATTATCATAGGAAATTTGTGTGGGCTGCGACAATTTTGATCTGTGTTATAAGTGTTTGCGTTTTCGAGTCTTTATATTCGAGTTATACTAAAATTTAGGGAGTTCAGTTAAAAAATTTGATAATGTCCCTCCTTTTATAAAGATTACGTTTACCATACAAAATATGAGTGTTTTGCGATAATTATAGATCGAGTTATAAATGTCTTAATTTATCAGACCCTTATACTTATGATACACTAAAATATAGAAAATGTCAATCCCCCCCCCCTTGTTTTTTAAAATGATTACCATACGAAATTTGTGTGTGTTTACTGAAATTTTAAGGCCTTTATTTAAAAAACTCTACAATGTCCCCTATAAAATTGCCACCTATTTCAAGTGCACAAAATTTCAGCTTGCTGGAGAAGGGACCGAAATGTCTTGGGACTGAATTGTCTCGGGATCGTAATGTCTTGGGACCGAAATGTCTCGGGACCGAAATGTCTTGGGACCGAAATGTCTCGGGACCGAAATGTCTTGGGACCGAATTGTCTCGGGACCGAAATGTCTTGGGACCGAAATGTCTCGGGACCGAAATGTCTTGGGACCGAATTGTCTCGGGACCGAAATGTCTCGGGACCGAAATGTCTTGGGACCGAAATGTCTCGGGACCGAAATGCCTTGGGACCGAATTGTCTCGGGACCGAAATGTCTTGGGACCGAAGTGTCTCAGGACCGAAATGTCTTGGGACCGAAACGGCGGGACCGAAATGGCGGGACCGAAGTGTCGGGACCGAAACGTCCTGCTTCCAGCATCATCAGGCTGTGATTTATGCAATATCGCATCACAATTTGTGATGCAATTTACTTATGTATAACTGAAAATGTTTCACTAGTGCAGATTGCTATAGTATGGATAAAAAATTCCAATCTGAACTTAAAAAATCTGCTTGAAAATGTCATTTTTATTTCCACTATGACGCCCATATTCATCTTCTTTTTCATTCTTAAAAAAAAAAAACTATTTTAGTGTCATTTTTCAAGTGAAAATCATAAACTGAAAATAGATTAATTATTATTACGGCTTTTGAATTATTCACAACAATGAAAGAAAAATGTTAAATTTTACTGGAAAATGTGCGTTAATTCTCAATGAAAAAAGCGAAATTTGGAATTATTAAGAAAATATTTGAATAATGTAAATAAAAATTAGCCCATGTTACTCTCTGGTTTATAATTCACCCATATGTAAAGGCATTTTATTATCCTTTTTGACCCTGACGTCATGCAAATATTTTCACACTTTAAATTTATAATCTTATTAGAATTAGCAAAGAATGAAAAAAATGTGGCATCAGGAACAAAACTGTGTGAAGAAAATAATGAAAAAGTTATGAGCTTCATAGGCTCTTCTATGTTAAATTAACATTGAGAAGTGACACTGGAAATAAATAAGTATTGCGGTGCCGCGCAATACTTAAATACTTGAAATTTCACAAATTGTTATAGACATCGGCTATAATTGAATTTATTTTAAAGTTATCTTCGATAATTAACACAAAATTAATTTGAAATTAAATGAATATTCCTCATATTATACAGAACTACTATACACATTTCTATCATTTCAGTATAGCAGAATAAAATGTACGTAAATTCTTAAAAAGCGTAATGCTTTCCAATAGAGTGATTTTTTATAATATTTTCCAAACAGCTGTTTTTTATAGCGTTGGACCCAAAGGAAGAATAAGGTCCATTTGTCAAATATATTTTTTATGCATATCCGATGAAAATGTGCAGATACTATTGATCAGATAGTGTATTTCGTACAATATGTCAAGATAGAACCCTTGAGTTTTCCTGTTTTATCAGGCAGATGCTTTCCTTATATATATATATATGTTGTATGTTGTATATGTTGTACACTCTCAGAAATGGATTCTCAGATTTCACGAAATTTTCTTCGTTTTTGACGAAACCATTTCCTGGGACATGCTCCGAGCGAATATTTCGTCAAATTGAGAAAATTACTTTCTTCACTTGTTTGGGGATAACAATTTCGTCAAAAGTGCTTGTTTGAAAAGTGCAATCAGTGGGCTGGTGGTGCCACCTATTGAAGAGTTTTTATAAGGTTGATTGTAATTTTATCGATGTTGTTATACTTATAATTCTTGCAAGTTTTAATTAGTAAGGCTAATTTATTATTATTATTTCCTATGGTTAATATGAATAATTATAATATGGCTTGATTAATATAATTTATTAGGAAAATTTTCTTTGCTCGATGAATGATTAAAATATGGTCTGGTTAATTTGTTGCTCAGAAATAACGAATTTTAAAGTGCTTGTGGGGGAGATTTTATCAATTTGAGTATGTGGTTGAGATTTTAATACTTTACTGTTTACAGAAGAGAAGGGAGAGGGATCAATTATGCATATTTAATTTGATAGTTATATGAATATATTTCTTAAATGAAAAAGGGATCTTTGCACTTTAAAACTTTATTGACCAAATTTTCTTTTTAAACAATTTTGTAAAACACAGGAAATTTATTCTTTTCTAATTAAACCATAGCGAGCAAAGTAAAATAATCATAATAATAATAAACATTCTTAAAAACTTTAAGAGCTAAAAAAATAACTAATGCAGAAACAATAACTACCTGTATTTCAGCATTTACTGAAAAGCGCTAAAAAGTGCAATTTTTTAAATAAAGTATGTCAGGAATAACATAAACAAGGAAATATCTGAGATATTTGCTTGTTTATGTTTGCTTGTATCCTGCGACTTTAGCAAGCAGGTATTATATCTGCTTGCTAAAGTCGCAGGATTTGAGGAGGTACGGTTTCCTTAAAATGCATTGAGTCTGGCCGTGAGTGAAGAAACACCTTCGTCAAATATTTGAGAGTTTACGTGTAGTTAAAAGTCACGTGATTTTGCTACGAAATGATCGTCAAAAACAACGAAATATAGCTCGAGGATTGCTGAATCGTCAAAATTGAGAGTTTTATTTCTGAGAGTGTACATGGTGTGTTCACAAAGTTTCAAGACTCGTGCCAGAATACAAAAGTTATTAAACATTTTTGTACAGCGAACTAAAATTCTTCGAAATATGACTCTAGGGCATCAACACACAGTTGCCAGCGTTTTTTCATTTTATTCATAGGCTCCCTGGGGGTCTTCGCGCTCAAGGCTGTTAAGTGACCTCGTCGAAGCCGGAAACGTGGACAGCTGGATTTGTGTCGAATTGCTTCCCTTTCAGGTCTTTCTTGATCCGTGGGAATAAAAAAAGTCGCTGGGAGCAAGGTCAGGGCTGTAGGGAGGCTTGTGGCAGTATTGCCACGTTAAACTTAGCCAAAACTTTGGCGGCTGCGAGCGACGTGTGAGAGGGCGCATTGTCGTGGTGAACAATCCAATCTTCTCTAGTGTCTGGGCGGAAGTGCCGGGTCAGGTCATTTTTACGCTGGAATGCACCACTATTTGAAGGATAGAGTCCGACGCGCCCGCTCAGAGACGAGTGGATTGTTCACCCCGACAATAGCCCCTCTCACACGCCGCTGCCGATGTTTTGGCTCAGTTTAACGTGGCAATACTGCCGCAAGCCCTCTACAGCCCCGACCTTGCTCCCAGCGATTTTTTAGTTTCCTCGGATGAAGAAAGACCTCAATGAGAAGCGATTCGATACGATTCCAGCGATTTAAGCAGCTTCGACGAGGTCCCTTAACGCTTAACAGCCTTGCGCGCGAAGACCCCCAGGGAACCTATGAACACTGGAAAAAAAACGCTGGCAGCGGTATGTTGAAGCCGAAGGGTCATATTTCGAAGAATTTTAGTTCGCTGTACAAAAATGTTTAATAACTTTTGTATTCTGGGACCAGTCTTGAAACTTTGTGAACACACTATGTATATGTTGTACATGTATATATATATATATATGAATGTTGCAAAACATATATAGCAGTCATGGGTAAGTATAACAATAGCGTTAAAAAATTGTCACTTCTTTTTTATGACATAAGACAAATATTAAAAACTGTATTTCTGAATGCATTTTCTTACCTCATACTTTCTTTTAACCCTTTAGTGCGCAGCTTTGCATATATGGAAACAAAACTGCTTTGAATTTAATAGATTTTTTTAATTCGTATATATCTAATTCACACCAAATATTAAAATATCAATATTTACTTTAATTAATAACAGATTTTCCGTATTTAAATAAAGCAAAATTAACCATTGAAACTTTCTGGTAAAGTCATATTCCCTGGACTACGTAATTTCTAGAACGTATTCTATCGTGGGAATTAAAGGGTTAAAGGTTAACTTTTATAAAATAAATAATTATATAAAATAAGTTATTTGGAGACATACTTATTTAAATATTTACTAATTTGGAATATTTTAGCGTAAAACTGCCACACGACAGTAGTTTTTACTTGTATTGCAGATGTGGAACAGAAGAAAAGATTGACGTATTTTATGAAAAATGTATCTCTGATTTTTTTCATTATTTTTCCTGTCTAATAAACCTTTCAGAGAACCATATATAATTTTTTCGAAAAAAAATAAAAAATCGGGCATTTAAGTGTTAAACATATGAGTTCAAAAAATGACTAATATAAGCAGCAATTTGTAAAATTAGGTATCTCATTTCAAATTTCCTCCTACTCTCATAAAAAATCACGAAAATTTAAAAAAAAAGCGATGGTAACACTTGTTATATATTAACACTTCAACAATTACTCGTTTAAAAACAGCGAGGCAGAGATTTTTATCGAAAAGAACTGGTATGAAAGTCGTAGTTCTGTAGCCAATAGCCGATGACGTGCGTTGATATAAGATGATGAATTGTATGGAATATATCTACTGACTATTAGAACATTAACTCCTTAGTTTCGTAGTCGATTCATCATATTTTATCATAAGAGTCAACATTATACTGTAAATTTAAACTGCAATTTAATGCACAGAATATAAGATTATATTAGAGGCCGTCCACAAATGATGTCACGCTTGGAGGGGTTAGGAAGTTCGAAAAATTGTGACAGTTTGTGACAAGAGAATGGGGGGGGGGGGTAAGAAGAAGTGTGACATCACACATTTTGGATAAAATAAAAACATTCAAAATCTGCATATTAAATTTTGAAGTTATTTTGAAATTGAAGTATTTTGTGTTCATAAAGTAAAGATAAGATTTAAAGCCAAATATATTAAATTCTAATTCAATTTCCAAAACACTACTGTTTTCAATTGCTCTTTCATATTAATATTTTATTACTATTGTATATTAATCTTTTTTTTTCTTTTTTTTTTGTAAACCTTAAATCTTACTTCATACAAAATAAGTAAATGAATCATTTTTATTGTTATGCTCACAAATGTTATTAAAATACATAGTTAAAGTTTAAAAATAAAATTTGAAATGTGATCTATAATACCATCTTTGTTTCTGAACTATTTAAGTATATGTTTATGTAAAAAAATAAGTTACATGTGACAAGGAGGGGGAGGGGTATGGTGAAATGTGACACTTTGTGACAAAGGGAGGGGGTCAAAAATATTGAAAAAATGTGTGACACTATTCATGGACAGCCTCTTATGACTTAACATTTTTATTATTAAATGAATTAAAAATAATATCTTTCGATTTATACAACCCTTTGAAATGCTGTGGTATATCAGAAATACCAATTAATTTTAATTCAAAACTGCCAAAAAGCACTCAGAATTTTTGTATAAAAGTTTGCTTTTAATTTGGGCGTGAATATACTGTTTATTTTCTTATCAATTTCTTTGTAAATGCTGGTGTCGAAAACCATTCCAACAATAGAGTAAATTTCTTTTCCCTTCCGTTTCACCGATTCAACTTCTATAATGTCTCACAATAGCCAGCAGCGCAATCTTGGGTTTTGACCTTAAAAGTCCGCGGACGGTCCAGTTACTTGATTTGAATTGAATTTTACGAGAGCAAGTCTGTAAGTAGGTCACAAAAGCCAATAAAAAAAAGGAAACCAAAATGCATACTTAAAAGGCATGTTTATTTCTCTATATAATCGTCATTTACATTGATACATATGTCCCATCTCTTTATGAGTTTTATAATACCTGCTGCATAAACGTCTTTGGACTGCACTCTCAGCCATCTGTGTACCTCACATTCAACGTCTGCATCAGTCGGCTGTAGGCTAAACCATGTGAACATCATATTTCAGTTGATAATGCTGTTTATTGTTGTTCGCCTGTCAGTTCTAACCATTTCCCCAACCTTCCGCACTGTGTCTTCTGTCGCAATATCAACTGGACGACCCATTCGTTCATCGTTAACAGTTCTTGAACGTCCCTGCTCATCTTGTACAACTGTTGTCTCATAAGTTTGAAATTGACATCTTACAGTTGGACAGTGCTGCGACCTATTGGCATATTTGGGAACAATTTTCTACTAATTTCCGCCCTCTCATATCGGTTTGTGACCAACTTACTGACTTTCCTTCGTAAAATGTGCCCAGGACGTTTAGCACCACTATGCTCCAAAATAGCATAAAGAGACCCTATTCTGTCATCCCAGCGGTACGCTTATGAAGACAATGCCTTAGAATTTTGTTAGAAAATTTGAAATTGGGTTTGATATTTTCAAATTGGATTTTCTTTTAAAAATATGAAGAATGTTCTACTATTTCCACTCATATATATATTTTTTGTATTGAAAAACTACAGATTTTCTTTATTTTCATCGTAAATACTTAATCTGAAATTAGTTAAAAATAGAATTTTATTATCTAAAAGAAATATATTCATAAAATTTGTTAAAAATTGCTCACAAAAATATGAAAAAAGAAGCAGAAATAACCAAAAATGGTAAAAAGTAGGAGTGTCCATAAAAAAATGTCCCAGTTTCAATGGCATATTATAACAGTTCAATTTAGACCAGTGGTTCCCAACCTTTTATTGGTCACTATGCCCCCCTCCCCCCCCCCCCCGTTACTCTGTAAATTATGTCTCTTATTATTTAAAAAAGAGAAGTCTATTCACACGGTGGATGAGTAATAGAGCCTTAATAACTATTCATTTCACATTTTTTAACTTATCAAAGAAGTCAACCTTCTGTCAGAAATGTGTTTTTACCATAATTTTATAAATGCCATGAGATTATGCATCTTCGCCTTTGTGCCAAAAAGAGTAGAGTTTTGTTGTACTTTTCCAACTTCCTTCAATGTTAAAGAAAAGTGTTATAATTCATTTTTGCAACTGATTAAAAGTTGGTGGAAAAGCTTTGGACACTAAATTTTCTTTCTATGGATAACACAATACATGAGAAGGATTTCAAGATTCTCATCTTTATTAAATTTAAGTATCCATTAATCCCCATCACAACACATTTTTTCTGATTTTTCTTTCCCAATATCGTTAGTTGTATTCCCTTTATTATCCGATTTTAAAATTTCAAATCTATATGCCATCATGTAAATTTATTTACTGTGCAGGCTACGTGCATTAGAGCCATAGATACTTACTACGTACTCATTTCCTTTTTTAACGCTATTTAAGATTTATCAGTTTTATAAAGTTGGTAATACTTCGTTCAGATAATACATATATTTTTTAGGTTAAATATGTTCAAGACAGACAAAGTTAAATATATTTTTAAGTAGTTTCCCGTGTAAAAGAATCTTCATGATACGTTTAACAGAGCGAATAGAAATAGAAAGCTCATTTAGTAAATAATCGAAAGCATTACGAAAAATTGTAAATAGCCCCAGAAAAATTACAGTAAGATTTGATACTATAAAACGATATCAAAATATAAAAAAACATATTCTTATAATTATTCTAAAATTAAATCAATTTTAAACTTGACCTTAGGAATATTTTAAAATTCTATAAAAAAAACTGTTTTTTTTTTATTTATTTTGCTTATATTCCATTTATTTTTCGTCTGCAACATTGCATTAAAGAAAAAGAAAAAAAAAGAAAAGAAACTGATAGCGAATTAGTGAGTAACAAATTAACAAATTTCGAATTGCCCCCCTAGAAAGTCAAATTGCCCCCCAGTGGGGCGTACGCCCCACGTTGGGAACCACTGATTTAGACTATTTACAAGAAATCATGCATCAAATCGAAGGTAAACTAACCTAGTTTTTCATACAAATGTTCAATATCAGCACCTATACCTATACGACACACATCCAACTTAAAATTCAACTCTCCCCACACTTCGTTTAACAAGTCCGGAGTCATGGAAGCAATAACCTCTTCAATTTTGTGTCTCAACACTGGCAAATCATTAGGTAGCGGCCGAAAGTAGACAAGATCTTTTATAAAGCCCTCAAAGGAAAGCATATCATGGCTCTAACGGCTTTCAAATCTTCAACACAGAAATAACGCTTTACGCTCAGGAATCGCCATTTTTCATATGTGGCACTTGAAGTCAGTAAATAAAGCAGTACTCGCACATGCACTTAACTAAAACTGCTTCAGCTGCTCTTTATTTGTGACTTTGAATCAACACTCTCCAATGCTTACAGTTGATACTATTAAAATTTAAACTGGGACATTCTTTTACAAACACCCTGTATACTGAAAAAGTTTGAAAAATTGCCTCTGATATTAAACAAGTTGGAAATTGCTCGTCAAAAGTGGCAAATGAGGTGCGTTCGTACTATAACTAGTTTTATAACTATTTTTTGCACCCCATATTGTACTGAATGTA
Source organism: Maratus speciosus (assembly GCA_963932465.1). Lineage (NCBI taxonomy): Eukaryota > Metazoa > Arthropoda > Arachnida > Araneae > Salticidae > Maratus > Maratus speciosus. Next base: position 368,254,272 of record OZ010794.1, on the reverse strand, counting down.
TATTTTTTTGCACTTCATAAGTGCATAGTCTGTAACATCATTAAAATGCACTTGCAATAAATTTTTTCCCATTACCCGTAATGAAACAGAATACTTTTGACTGTCCCTGTAATTAAACTATACATCCGATTTTCATAAAATTTGAAATGGCTCGACAAAATTTTGCAACAATTATATATTTAAAATTTCAGACCATTCGGAAGGCTTTGACATCATTAAAATGCACTTGCAATAATTTTTCCCCATTGGCCATAATGTAACGGAACACTTTTGACTGTCCCTGTAATTAAACTATACATCCTATTTTAATAAAATTTGAAATGGCTCGACAAACTTTTGCATCAATTATATATTTAAAATTTCAGACCATTCGGAAGGCTTTAACATCATTAAAATGCACTTGCAATATTTTTTTCCCCATTGGCCGTAATGTAACGGACCACTTTTGACTGTCCCTGTAATTAAACTATACATCCGATTTTCGTAAAATTTTAAATGTCTCGACAAAATATTACAACAATTATGTATTTAAAATTTCAGAACATTCGGAAGGCTGTAACACCATTAAAATGCACTTGCAATAATTTTTCCATTGGCCGTAATGTAAAGAAAAACTTTTGACTGTCCCTGTAATTAAACTATACATCCGATTTTCATAAAATTTGAAATGGCTCGACAAAATTTTGCAACAATCATATATTTAAAATGTCAGACCATTCGGTTGGGTAGTTTTTGCTCTGTTATATGCGGACAGACAGACGGACAGACAGACGGAAAGACAGACAGGCGGACAGACAGACGGACTGAACGACGACTATAGGTGCTAAGTATTTATATAATTACGAACGCACCTAAAAATTACAGTATTCATTACTTGCGCGCATTGAAATTGTGATACGGTAGCGGCAAATGTGAACCAGTGAGCTAGCGTCCGTTCTATTATGGAGTTCGGAGTTTTAAATTAAACATACAGTATAAAATAAACAATAAAAGAAAGCTATAAAGCCATCTTTATTTTAGTTATTTACTAAAATGACGTCTAGGAACATAAAACTTTGTATGAATTCTAATATACATGCATACACACACGCATATACCGGGTGTCCCAAAAATGACTGATGGATTTTAAAATTCAATAACGTGCAAACGGTGACAGATATTAAAAAAGTTCTTGCAGGAGGGTTATGTAAAATGTCAGGAGTTTTTATGCTATGAAGAATAGTTAAGGCTAAGTAAAAATATATAACTAATGTGTAAAGTTTTCAAGTAAACATATTTAAAGAAAGAAACATGCAACCAATAAATAATGATTTTCATTCCTTTAACATTTTCATTTAAATGCATAGAAACCAGAAAAAATTGTAAAGTATATCGTTAGTAATTTTGGGGGTAAAATCGTTTTTTAATATCAGTTAAAGTTCTTTCTAATTCACGTTAAAAGACTATCTCGAACGAAGGTCTTTCAAATTTGAATAAAGTAATAGCAAGAAACTCATTGTATCGCTTCGCATGTGACACTTTTTTCTCGTTACTCTCGAAGAAAAATTCCAAATGCATTAACTATATGTATGTCATGTACAATAAGTGTAATTTCTTGATGTTACTTTTATTAAGAAAATTACAAGACATTTTATATATACCGGGTGTCCCAAAAATGACTGATTGATTTTAAAATTCCATAACTTGCAAACGGTGACAGATATTAAAAAAATTCTTAGAGGAGTGTTATGTAAATTGTCAGGAGTTTTTATGCTGCGATTGTCAGTTTTAGTTACAAATAGCAGCAATAGATGGCGCTGCAAGCAATAACCGCGAAATACAGGCTCGATTTTTCGGCCTCTCTCTTCTTCCATGCGAAACAATGTAGATTAAAATGCATTGAATAGATCCCGAAGTACCAAAACTCGGATCTGGACTGAGCACCTATTGCTCTTAGCGTCATCTCTTGTTTGGAATTCGAACTAAAATCAAGAATAACAGTAACAAAACTCCTGACATCATACATAACCCTCCTGCAAGAATTTTTTAAATATCTGTCACCGTTTGCAAGTTATTGAATTTTAAAATCCATCAGTCATTTTTCGGACACCCGGTACATGGAATAGATATAAAAATGGCGAAAAAAAATTCAGAGAACCTCGAAATGTTAAAATATGTCACTATTTCCATAATTGGGTTTTTATCATGCGCCAATACGTTTTTTCAAACGCATATGACGTTGTATATTTACCTGCGGACGTCCATTATGTTTCCAACATGACGTAATATTCAATTTTTTTAAATCGCCAAACTATTTATTTGATTTTCATTTTTCACGTGGAAATCTTGCAATAGAAAAGTATTTGTTTTGGTAAGGATATCCCTCGCCCATAAAACTCCTCTGTTTTTTAGTCAAAATACTGCTGTAACGCCGTTTTCACAGTCTCCAGATCATTGAAGGTTTGGGGAGCAAAGGCGTTGTGTAACAATCAAATAAGGGGATAAATCGAAGGTTCAAGGTTGGGGCTAAGCGCCAGCTGAGGTGAAAGTTCCCAACTAAGGCCCAGTAATTTTTGCCGAGTCCTTAAAGCAACATAGGGGCTGACTTTATCGTTTTGAAAGAGAACCCCTGTACGATTGATGAATGCTAGCCGCTTAGACATGAGTTTTGCTCACAATTTGTCCAATTGTTGGCAGTAGAGGTCTGCCTTGATAATTTGGTTTGGTGCGAGGACCTCCTAGTTGATTATTCCCCTAGCATTAAGCCATATACTGAGCAAAATATTTTTGGAATGGAGTCCTCTTGTTTAGGTCGATGGAGCACCCTCTGCAACATCGGTACATGGTCCTTCGACGCTTCACATTACGGTATAGTACCCACTACTCATCAACCGTTACAATTCGGTTCAAAAATGGTCCCTACTGTTACAGTAAAGCAAAGAAAGACAGGTGCTGATCCTCTTTTATCGTTGCCTTTCTGTAAGCTGGTGTGCTACCCACTGATCGAATTTCTTGATGAAGCCAAGCGCATGCATCCGTCTTTGGACTGTTGTTCTGTGTACCGAGAACATTTCGGCTAATTCTCCGACTGTTGGATGCGGGGAATTTGCTATGGCTATGTCCATATCCTCGTCAGAAACCACTGATAGGCATAAAAAACGGGCACGATCTTTACAACTCCTGTCTCCGTCCCGGAATTTCCTAAACCAACGGTAGCATGTGCTATCGTCCGCGGCATCTTCCTCATACACATGACAAAAGCTGTGGCAAGCTCTGGCTGCTGTAACGGCTTTATCATACTCCTACAGTAAACAATGTCTGACGTGGTTTTGCTTTCTTGCTATGTTGTTTCCCGTTCCGCATGAGTTCTTCTGACAAATGTTGTGCCTATACATACTCTACTGCTCTACGCGTTATTATTCACTTTCCTGACCTCGAAACATAAGCTGTAACGACTCTATTTCACTTGACATTTACTTATGCTGAAAACGGGTAGAACTTTTGCATTCACCTAATACTATAACGAAAAATGTTTCAATTTGATAGGAAATTGCTGTTAAATTGGTGGATTTTTATTAATTAAAAATTAATTAAAGATTATTTCGATTCCGGATTACTTTATTTGCCTCGGCCGTGTTTTAATCCACATGCACGTAACATTTCACAATTCTGGCTTACAAACTGTGGATTTGTATAGAATTACAGGCAGACAAATTTTCATTTTTATATATTAAATTGCGACATTACATGTATCGCTACAAATAACCATGCAAATTAATCACATTAATTTAAATAACCTGTAAGTTGCTACTAATCGCCTTACCAATTATTGTACCAATAAATAACATTAAAAAAATCATTTATCAAATTTTAACTCATTTACAAAATAATATTTCTTTTTTTATTAGACAAATCCAGTTGATGAAAAGTAATTGCTGCCTGTACATACATAAATGGAAGAATATTTCGATTTACTTTTGCGTTATTTTAAAAACAAATAAGCTATAATTAGAAATTTTTCTTTGGAATAACATTTTATCCAACAACAGTTACAACAAGTGATTTTCTTAAACAAAAAGCAGAAAACATTTATGATCATGAAATATCAAGTATATGTTATCTTCTAGAATGTTTTCCAGAACTTATGAAAAATATGTTTCGAAAACTCAAATAAATATTTTGGTATATGTATTTAAATTGCTGAGTTTGGAAATATAAGCATGTCTCAAGAACTCTATATTTACATTTTCTGAAACAAGTTTCTGAAATATATCGAAGCTAAGAAAAACTGTTCAAATTCCAAGTTAAGTAAATTCTCTACAACGGGTATTTGAAAATATTTTTTTGCTATACTCAAATTTTCTGGATAACACTTTTTTTAAGCTAAACCGTTTTACTTCATGTTATATAAAATAAAATTTTTGGTGATCAGATTTTCAAAATATTACTTACTTTTTTTTATATAAAATCATGTATTAATTGCGTTATATTAAATTTCATATGTAATTAAAAAAAATAAAAACGATAAATATAGGATATTTGTATATCACACTTTATATCATTAGGTGCGTTCGTAAATATATAAACACGTAGCACCTATAGTCGTCGTTCAGTCCGTCTGTCTGTCTGTCCGCATATAACAGGACAAAAACTACCCAACCGAATGGACTAAAATTTTACATATATGATTGTTGAAAATTTTGTCGAGCCATTTCAAATTTTATGAAAATCGGATGTATAGTTTAATTACAGTGACAGTCAAAAGTTTCCCGTTACATTACGGCCAATCGGAAAAAATTATTGCAAGTGCATTTTAATGATGTTATAGCCTTCAAAATGGTCTGAAATTTTAAATATATGATTGTTGCAACATTTTGTCGGGCCATTTCAAATTTTATGAAAATCGGATGTATAGTTAAATTAAAGTAACAGTCAAAAGTTCTCCGTTACATTACGGCCAATGGGAAAAAAATATTGCAAGTGCATTTTACTGATGTTGTAGCTTTCCGAATGATCCGAAATTTTAAATATATAATTGTTGCAAAATTTTGTCGAGCCATTTCAAATTTTATGAAAATCGAATGTATAATTTAATTACAGGGACAGTCAAAAGTTTTCCGTTACATTACGGGGAATGGGAAAAAGTACGAACGCACCTCATTTGCCACGTTTCACGAGCAATTTCCAAATCGTTTTAAATATGTAGTCATTACAATTTTTTTAAACTTACAGTGTGGCCAAAATTGTGGCACTTTTAGGTAGGTTCATTAAAAAAAGTAAAAAGCTATCTTTTACAGCCGTCCGAAGGAAAACACTTCGGTAAATTTTGCTATATTTTCGGCGATCATGAACCCCAGATACCAAAACCACCCTCCGTTGAAATGCTGAATATATATATATATATATATGTGCATATATATATCTGAATTTTGTTATGCTCTAACTCTCAAATTTTTGATTTTTCTCAAACGTCAAAAGAATCTCTTTGGTTTTGAAAATAATCATACTAGTATACCTTTAAGATATAGATGTGGCGCCATCTACTTTTAAAGTATTTATTTAATTATCTATATATCTTATTTATTATGTTTAAGTATTTATTTAATTATTTAGTTTAAAAAATCAAAGTACTTATTTAATTTTTTGGAATTATTTACAATAGCTCTGAAATTTTATACACTAACCTTTTAGCTAAAGAATGAGTTCAGGAGTCATCGGATTTCACCGTGAAAAAATTACTCTGAAAATCAATAAATTTTACTCTGGATTTCTAATGATGTATGTTATATGCGTAAGTCACTCTCTCTATATATATAAAGTCAATCGTCTGTGAGTAAAGACGGACTTTTCTCCATGAACACCTACTGCCACCCACACGCGGCTGTACTGGTTAGATAGCCCTTAATCTCATGCTGTTGGTAAGGCAGTTTGGAAGCGGTGGGTTGAAGTGGGGGATTACAGGGAAACTCAAAAAATTCCATTACATTACGGCCTATGGGAGAAAATTGTTTGAGATAGTTTTTAATCTTTATCTCCATATATAAAATGCCCAGCCCAAACTACTAAACCTAGAAGCATGAAAATTGGTGGAAAAAGAGCACTAAGGACGGATTTTGGAAAATCCCCCCATACAGGGTTTAAATGGGGGGCCAAAAATTTTAGAGCATGTGGCCATATCTCAGCAGCCGTTTTAATTACGAGCGTGAAATTCCAAAAAATATATCTACATAATTAATTATAACTACACAAATAATTAAACACATGTTTCAGCGATTTTAGAAATTCCCCACTTAAGGGGGTTAAAGGGGGGAGTCGAAACTTTTTGAACATTTGGCCATATCTCAGCAGAAGTTTTAACTAGAAGCGTGAAATTCGAGAAAAAAATCTACTAAGAAAATAATTAAGCACGAATTTCAGCGACTTTAGAAATCCCCCCCCCCCAAAAAGGGGGGGGGAGGTCGAAAATTTTAGAACATTTGTTATATCTCACCAGCCGTTTGAGGAAGGAGCCTGAAATTCCAGAAAATAAATCTAATAAAAAATAATTGAAAACATGTTTCAGCGATTTTACAAATTCTCCAACCTAAGGGATTTAAAAGGAGGGGGGGGGGGGGTCGAACATTTTAGAAAATTTGGCATATCTCAGCAGCCATTTTAGGTATGAGCGTGAATTTCAAATAACAAACATACTTAAAAAATAAGTAAACACATTTCATCTTTGCTGGATATATTTCGTTTGATTCAATGTTCTTTTAGAGAAATCGACCAGCGAAGCGGGCGAAGTCTGCTAGTTATTTATGTAATGTTAACTCATATACCCAATAACGATTTCTTTTTTTATCACTTAATTTAATTTTTGTAAGGGTTTTTGCTTATCTACCTAAACTAAATAGCCTAAATATAGATATATTTTTTACTGTGTTAATATATATAAAGTATTTCTAAATTTTGAATAACTCTTCAGAATCCTATTTTTTCAAAGAATATATATAAAGTGTCAAACCTAACATGATTAAAACAGAAAAAAACATCCACTTATCAATAAATCTAAAGTGTGTTGAGAAAATGTCGTGAAGATGTCCATAATACAGCGAAACAGCACTGAAAACTAGCGATATGCAACAATTAAAATAATAAAACTTTGTAAAAAATCACCATAAAATAAAAACAACACATAGGACACTTTTCGAGTTAAAAATATTAACAGCCCGTCATCAGCCAAAGCAAGCACGTGTCCGTAAGGGAACAAGGTCAAAAATGAACTTAACAACAGAGAGTAGAGCATGTAAAGAATGCAACAGATGGCGCTAGCTGCAAGGGGTTCATGCAGAAGAGGAAAGTGTTGCCAAAATGATAGAAGAGAAATTGATAGGGAAATAATGGAAATAAAAGAAATAAACAAAATTAAAATAAAATAAAAGGAGTAAATTAAAAAATATATAAATATAAATAATAATAATAAATAAAGAAATATAAAAGAATAAAACAAGAAAAAAACAAAATAACCCTTTTTTTATAAACAAAATAAAAAGAAAAGAAAGAAGAGAAGAGGGAAAAGAATTACAAAAGTAATTTCCACGCTGGAGAGAGGAAAGGAGAATATGAGAGATCATTGACAAGATTATCAGAATTTTTAGAAATAAAATATGCTTTATGAAAATCCAAGTAATAGAAAGAGGCAGGGGAAGAAATAATTTTGGCCATGGAGAAATTGATACAATGACTGGAAGTCCAATAGTGAGAAGCAATCGAAGATTTAGATATGTCCATATTGTAACTTATTGATTATGTCCATAATGTAATAAGTTAAAGAATTTTTTTTGTGACACTCTAATACAGGCTGAGTACAAATGACAGACCCAATTTTAAAAATCCTATTTTCGAAACTACTGCACATATTACAGTAAATGATACATGAATTTAAAGAGAAATATGCCAAGTTTTTTTCAGTTATAAATGTTCGATATGTGACCCTCTTCTTAAACGACATACGTCCAATCTGTAATCCAGTTCGTTCCAAACATTTTGTAGCATAATTCTGTCAATAGTTCTGAATGCTGCACAAATGCGTTCTTTATGTTCTAGCAGTGTTTTCGGAATTGGTGGTACATAAACAATGTCTTTGACGTAATCCCACAAAAAGAAATCACAGTTTGCTGGGTTTTGAGATCTTGGTGACCATGTGATTAAGGGTAAATCACCATCACCCACTTGAGGACAGCACAGATTTTGTGTCTGAACAGGATAGAGCCCCGCTTCATTGGTCTTTGCAGGTATGTAAGCTACTTATACGAGGAGCTTCTACACCGGTGGATGGGCCGTTTGGTGTTTGGAAGGAACTGGATTACAGATTAGACGTATTCTGCGTAACAAGAGGGTCACACATCAAACGTTTGCAACTGAAAACAACTTGGTATATTTTTCTTTAACCCTTTATGTACTGAACTATGAATTCATGAAAATTTTATCTTCTAAAGCATTTTATGGGAATTGTTTAAACTACATTAGAAGATTTACATAATCATTTAATAAATTATAGTAGGATTTTAGAAGGATTGAAGGATTTAGAAGGATTCATTAAATTTGAATTTATAGGGATTTTGTGCAATATTTATAACCCCACTCAAATATTTTATTTTAAATATTTTTCTTAGTACTTTGTTGAATTAGGAAATGTGCAAATATAACGTTATTACAATAGAAATATAGAAATATTTCCGAATTCAAAAATCCCCACCCCTTATCCCCCAACGCCAAGAAAGCTGAAAAGATGCAAAGGCAAAAGAAATCATCCTTTTAAAAATATTTTTGTTTTGTGTAACCACCAATGCTTTTGGAACAAGATAAAGTAATGTATCTATAACACATTTTAAACTATATAGCTATTAATCGATGCATTACATGAATTTTATAACACGTTATTTTAATGGTACTTATAAGTACCGTCAGTAGATAAAGGGTTAAAATCATGTATCACTTATTGTAATATGTGCAGTACTTTCGAAAATATGATTTTTTTAAATCGGGTCCATTATTTATACTCCCCATGTACTTGGCATTTGATATGTGACACTGCGATATTTCGTTATAATATCCCATAGACTTACTGTAATGATTACATCAAACGATTGCATTAAATTTAATCATATTTATATTTTTATCTCATTTGGAGATTAATATTTCATTATTTGTTTGCTGCATAATTGTCATTTATTTACGTAAATTGTTCTATTTTATTCAAACATTTTGTTTAGTGTATCAACTTTCTATCAGTTTATTTTTATATAAAAGGCCGAGAAGCCTTCGCGAACATGAAATATCAAGTATGTTCTACACACAAGTAGCTTGTATCAAGTATTTTCTTTCATGTTTTACACAACTTCAAAAAAATATTTTGGAAAGTCAAATAAATACTTCATATGGGTTTAAACACATGAGTTTGTACATTAGAATATCACGCAAGATCTTTGCGTTTACATTTTCAGAAAAATATTCCTAAAATATATTGATGCTTAGAAAAACTATTCAATATCGAAGTTAAGTAAACATTTTAGAATACCATTTGATAATATTTTCTGATGTACTCAACTTTTTGGAAAACATCTTTTTTCAATCTTAAGGGATCAAGTCCTTTAATAAAAGTGTTTAAAAAACAATTTTTAATTTAAGAGCCTTTATTAAAATATTATTCATTAGCAACATTTTAAGTGAAACCCTATGCGAAAATTCGCTTTAGAAATGAACTTCTGTCTAAAGCAGTTTGAGCTCTTTTTATGTGATTGAAAGGTAATGTACCGTCATGAGACAAGAATTCAGGATGGTCTATAGCTACAAAAAGCTATATTTACAGCTGTATAGGAAATATTCATAAAAAGTTTAAATAATGAAGTAGGGTTTTACAGTTTAGAGCTTAACTAAGCTCTGCCTGCAGTATTGTTTGTACCTCGCATGGATCACTAGCCAGAGTACACCGTACTCTATTTTCACTGTCTAGAAAGAGTTCATTCCCGCATCCTGCCCTTAGCTACCTGGACAGATCTACGCAGGGAGCGTAGAAAATAGGTCTTCACCTATCTGAGTTCCAGCCGAGAATCCATTAAACGGCCTCAGGCATCTGTGTACATGTAAAACAGAGTCGTTTGATAACGGCGTCACTTGAAGATGCTTGAGGAGGTATTTCAAATAATGTAAGAATTATTATATCCGAAATGTCAAAAGCTAAGATCTTGGCTTAAACGATGATTTTCATACTACCGGTTGGAGAGATCTGAAGTGGAATATATTGCAAGCTTAATTGGGTTGTTAGAGATTTTGTGATACACAAAATGTAACGGTCTTGTATTTGAAGGGGATATTTAGATACCACATCTGCATCTATCGAGAGAGTGCTATTGAACAGAAGCAGGACGTTACAGTAATTTGGCAATTGCAGTGATTTCACCAAAACTTTAAATTTTGGTCATTGTTCGCATAATTTCTAAGCAATGGCTGGATAGAATGTCATGAAATTTTGTATTGAAGATATAAAACTTTTATATTCAAAAAAGGACCAACTATTATGTTCATCGAATTAGAAACTTAAAAATAATGTTTTTATGTATTTTTTAAATTGAACATTGTGTGTATGTTTTACATTTTTTAAAGTATTAATTATTATATTTTTTTTCCAGTGTAGGTCATTTTAAACACAAATTATATCTCTACTCTAATTCACTGCGACAATTCAACTAGGAGAATTCCTGTGCTAAAGACATTTAAGGCGAATTCATTTATTAAAAAAGCATTAAATTTCAAATTAAATTAAAACAAATTATATGCAACTAAACTCTTTTTCGGAAAATTAAATGTTAGCATATATTTTTTTCTAATGTGTGTTTAAAATTTCATATTCAAAACTTAATCAGATGTGGATTTATTTCACTTCATATTTAAGGTCACGTTTACATCTAATTTGTCCATTTCAAAAGACCTGACCTCTAGTGTTGCCATGTGTCCCGATTTTAACTGGTTCCAAAAACCCGCGCAGCGAAACCACTATTTATGACGTCAAAGATACCGATTTGTATGGTTCCGCTTAAAGAAATACTTTACAAATCTGTCTGCAAAGATGAAGACTTCTTTATAATGGGTGTAACAATTTTCAGTTTCGAGGAATTGTGTTTTTATAGGTTTTAGGGTATTTCGTTCGGAAAACCTGCAAAAACGGAATTTACTTATAACTGAATCCTGTCTTAAATTATAAGTCTTCAACTGGAAATCTCTCCAAAGAATATTTTTGTTTCGTTCCCGAGCGATTTCGCTTTGAGAGATTTAACTGCATAAGATTATAATGACTTGAGAAAATTTTCGTTTTAGTCATATTTTTGTGTTGCCAAGTATAACAATGTGGTACTTCTTTAGCTGAGACTTTGTTTTTTTTCTTTTAAGACAGTTTCCGCCATAGATAGGTTCTGCTTCAGTAGGGTTTACTGTATATTCAACCTCGCTGTAACAAGATAGGGTCAATTTGACCCCATCTGGACATTTTGCAGTTTTTTTGCTGAGTCAGAATATGTATGATAAAATTGTTTTCATGGAATTATCCTATAAAGGTCTCTATCATGAATTTATATACTTAGTAAGTTTCACGCAGTTAAATTTTTCTGTTTTTTTTTTGTAGAAATTGCAAATGGGATCACATGATGGACCCCATCTTGGGCAATCAGGGAACAAATGAAAGCTTTCTATCATTTATCACATTTCAAGAGAAAGAAAGATAATTTTTGGTATCCTCCCAAATGTAGTTCGCTGTGGGTACAGCGTTACCATGCAAGCGATTGTAGGCCCCTCCCTCATGTCCTTATTTCTTTGTTCTTGTGTTCATTTGTGTGTAAAATTTGTTATTCAATGAAATGAATCGTCGTATCGCATCGTATGAACATTATACTTACTTAGGGGGCGTAAATTACCTATAGGGTCAGCCCTTTTTAAATCTTAGGCATTTAAGCAATATTTTGATCTTAGTACTGTGGGGGCTAACATCCGTATTTAAAAACCGCTCTCCCTCCCTGTCCAATTTTTACGAGAGAGGAGTTTGACAACACTATTGACTGTTTAAGATTTCTTTATATTCTTCTACTTTACAAGAAGAAAAAATTGGATTTGTGAAAATTTTTGCCTTCCGGTTATCGACGGATCCATACGTTTTAGAAGGCCCTGAACAGCATTTGTCTGATTTTAGAAAATGGCTGTCTGTGAGTCTGTGAGTCTTTGTGTAACAAAAATTTTGTGCGCTCTATCTGAAGAACTAACGGACGAAATATAATAAAACCTGAGATTCAGTTAGACGTTAACAGAAGTTGTTTCTGATTAAACTTTTGTTTAAATTTCCCATAAGGTGTCGTTTCTATGCTGAATTTTTCATGATTTATACAATTTTAGCGATAGCCATATCTCATGAACTAATGCCCAGACTTTCATGAAATTTTGTATTCTGTTAGACCTTGAAATATATTGGTGCTGATAGGGTTTTCGTTTAAAGCATATAAGGTAAACGAAACCAGTAGTTGACACCCAGTAGTTGACACTGGACCAATAGTTGACACTTTTGTAGAAACAGTAGTTTAACAAGAAAACGTCACAGGTAGGAACATGAGAGACACAGAATTTTTAAAATCTATCAGCTTGCGGTAAAACTGAGAACTAAAACTATAAATAGTCGAGCCCAATTCCAATATGGCGGAAGACAACAAAGAAGCATGTGTGCAAAGTTGAATTTTTCGAATTTAACTTAAGAAAAGTGATAAGGGTAGCACGTTACAGTAAGTATTAAAACCCGTAATTTATCTTAATTTCTGGTTATGTTTTGATTGATATTGATTGTTTCGATGTCCAAGAATTGTATTGGAATAAAATTGATGCATTTTGTGCAAAATAGCGGGAGAGAGTGTGAGTGTCAACTATTGAATATGAAAAGAAACAGATTTTCAAAAGTTGACACCCAGTGTCAACTACTCGCTCATGTTGGGGTTTTGTTAATCTAATTCAGTGCAATGAAAATAAGCTGGAATCTACCAGATAAATTCATGACTGACCTTTGAAAAACTAAAAATTCATTTAAACCAATAGATGACACAGGGTGTCAATTATTGAAATTAGGGAGTGTCAACTACTAAAATTAATTATTTATTTTTTTGGATGCCACCTACGAAGGGAAATTTTAGGAATTACACGGAAGAGAGCATGAGAGCTGCCGTAGAATACGTTAAAGTCAACAAAGCTGGGTACAAAACAGCGGCTAAAAAATTTAACGTGCCTAGAATAACTCTGAAATACAAAGTTGACGGAAAAACCCCAATGAAAAGGTAAAATATCGGCCGTTGGTGCTTGATTTTGCACTCCATCTTTCATTTTTGTTATTTGAGATTAATTAAGTAAGTGGTTTTATGCTATAATTTCAGATCTATGGGACTTTTTTTATTTTCATTAAAACTTCTGATTAAACTTCTGATCTTTCATTAAAACTTCTGATTTCTTTAAAAAATTTTGCTAATTAACGGTTCTTATCATTATGTCTTCATATGGGGCAATTAATATAGTAATATAATAATAAAGAGTATTTATTATTATTAATTTAGGCCCCGCCGCAGTCAGTGTCAATTACTAGTTCACGAAGGTGTCAACTACTAAACTCTCACGTTCACGATGGTGTCAACTTCTGGACAAAAATCATGTTTTCATAGTAATTTTTACAAAATGTATTCATTTCGGGACATTAAACGTTACGATTTTGTGGAAAATTTTTCAAACCCCCTAGTAATGATCAAACTGTTTCCCTTAATTGAAAACTGCACGAACCAAAGGCGACGAACGCCGAAAAATTCCTTAAGGTGTCAACTACTGGGTACTTTACCTTAAGAGGTGGCGCTGCTATTCTGCATTTTTCACGATTTTCCGGATAGCTATATCTCAAAAGCTAATGTAAGGAATTTAATCAAACTTCATATTCTATGTACTGTATATGCTATTAGTGTATGTATAGTGTTTCTGTATATTTGTGTATATGTACTGTATTCTGCATGCGTACTTTCAAAAAGGTAGATTCTTATTAGGCTTGGGTATATACTGCCCAACAGGTGCCTCTTTCATGCTCTTTGGATTGGGAATTTTGGTTGTAGAAAAGGATGAGGGCCGAAATTCAATGATTTGTTTGAAAAATGCGATGCTTATATCTCCATTTTAGAAACACTATTGAACGAGCATATACCTTTAAAATCCTCATGATGGATATAGATAGTCATTTAAATTTGGCACTGTGATAGCAAATTTTGAAGAATTAACACATATGAGATTGAAGAAAGTTTTGGGGTTTGCACGTCCCACTAGTTTCTTTATGTTATATAAAATTAAATTTTCGGTCATCACATTTTCAAACTATTATTTCACGATATTTTAATTTTTTACAATCATGAAAAAAATGTATACATTATATTTCATATGAAATAAAAAAACTGTATAATATTTGAAGATCATATATATACAGTCATTTTAGAAAAATTGTCGATGCATTTTTTTTACAAAACAAAGATATAAAATACCTATGATCACACTTAGTTTCTCAAATACAATTCTTACTTTTGAATATCTAAGCAGACGTAAAATATGATCATGAGATACTAAATATATTATACATTTCTAAAATGTTTGATGCAGTTTTTAGAAAATATTTTAAAAAGTCAACTAAATACTGCATATGTGTTTAAATTGAAGATTTGTTTATAGAGCGTACTACAAGATCTCTGTTTACATTTTTAGAAACAAGTTTCCAAAATAAACTAATACTAGAAAAAACTGTTCAAAATAGAATTTAAACAAATTCTTTGCAATGCTATTCGAAAATATATTCTACTGTACTCGACTTTTCTCAAAACACTTTTCATGAAGCTCAAACATTTTTTCTTTGTGTTAAATAAAATCAAATTTGTATTCTTTTGCTTTCAAAATTTTATTTCATATATTTTTTCTTCTATATAAACATTTTTCTCAAGATAATTTATACAATTAATAATATGATTTACTTTTTTCTTCAGATTTCTTCAGAATCTTTTGTTTTCAGAATATTTCTACTGTTAAAGATCTTTAATATGACTTTCTGCAAAATAATAATAATTATTAGGTTTATTTACTAGATAGTAGGGTGCATGCACATCCGGATGGTCCCGAATCAACATGGCTTCGGCGCGGGAAGATGACCGGAAGCCTGTTCGACGACCACTGGCGGTCCCTTCCTTTTCGGAAAAAGACAAAAGTGGGGTCTCTGACGGGTGCAGTTAGCCTATAGAGTTCAAGATCCAACCCGGTGATTTCGTCTCCGTGGAACGTGCTCCTGAATAGTCTGTCGGTAGAGTATCATCGTGCGGACGGCCACTCGTATCCCATTCCGAGGCAAGGGTCATGATTAGGCTATGACTGTCGTTTTGCGTATATGGAAACAGGTAGTTACTCTGACATTAGATGAACGAACGTAGCATAGACGGCTACCACAAGGCCCGGTTTGACCACCTTTTTGCTTTCATTTTCTATCTCCGTAGACCTGATATCCGTGGTAATTGGCACTGGTATGCACGATGCGGGGAGACTTATTTTCTATTCTATCCTTTTTTTTTACTAACATTTACTTTGTGCTGTTAGCCCCCGGCATGCTATTTCTTTCTCCCATCTTATTTTGTGTCGTCTCCAATAAATAACGTTACCTTGTATAAGCCAGCCGTAAAACAAAAGCCGGTGTCAGTTATGCGATTAAATAATCTACAGCATTTTTAAAAACTTCTAAGCATCGCACATTTTCAATTTTTATACCGTCATATTGGGAAAAAAAGCGCATTTAAATGCAGTTTGTTTGAAAACTGCATCTCAATTTATTTTCAAAATATTAATTTTTTTGTAGTTTTTAGAGCCATTTGCTTAATATTGGCAACGGAAGTACTCCATTTCTGTAGAAAGTAAGGAAAAAATAGTTGTAAAATAGTAATTATATATTTTTGTTGCCAATTACTCATAGCATCCGAAAGAAAATGTAATTAAAATACGTACTATTTTGAAAAAATATAAATGAATGATTTCTGCTAAAACATGGAGCTATCATAAACTATATTTAATTTTAAGTATCTATATTAATGTTACAAACAAATTAAGGCCTATGAATCCTTAGATAGACTTTTTTGTAGAGTTTCTTTAATGACGGCATCGTTTTGCTGCATTTGTGTGTTATTCTGTGATAGTGACGTCCTATGCATGCTTTACTGTAGATGTTTAAGAGTGGACCGCAAATGGGGAATTCTTAAGCGGATGCGAATGACGTCATTTTACATAAAAGGAAAGCGTGTGCTTTAAGTCTTAAAATTGAAATATGTTTTGTACTATTTATATATACATATTTTTTTTTCTTCGTCGGGGCGACACTAAATTCTGAAAAAGCAGAATTCCTGTTTTTTATTTATGTATTTCTTTTGTTCCATCAGTTGGCTTGAATATTAGATATGGCTTGTCGTAGGGGATACAGATTGGGAATTTGTTAACAAATTTCTTGGGGCAGGTGTGAACGGTTAAAAACTTTTCAAACTGCGGCGTAAACGAAATCCCAAATTCTTTTTTTAAGAGAGTGAAAAAGTTTGTAGGATGAAAATTGAGCCCAAAGAAGTGATAGCCTCAATCCTATTCTAAAATACAATCCATAGTAAGTGTGCAGCTACGAAAGTGCCTACCAAGAAATCCTTCTACGGAAATATCTCAAGTTGACAACTAATATGCAATATAAACTTTCTTATGAAAATGCAAAATAAATGTGCTATAGCAATTAAATATCTTAAATTATCTTACTTAACCTCATGGGACGAAGATATTCAGCTGGAATTGAATATTAGTATACCCATAGTATCCCATAAAATAGTTCATATAAAAACAAAAAAAAAACTTAATGAGAAAACAATTTAAACAGGGTCTTATTTTTTTTTAAGCAATTGTTTATTCAAAACCACAAAATCTCCTTTCTAAAAGAAAAAGCTTCTGAAAGTTTGGACTTTCATATATCTAGCAGTGCGGTGGATTTTTCTTTAATTTAAAAGTATTTAGGAATTTCAGATAAAATAGATACTTAAACATAAAAGCACAGAAAATTTATAATGTTTTTGAAATGATAAATATTTTTAATATATAAATATTTTTTTTTGTGTTTTGAAATGTAAATAGTTGTTGTATTTTGGAAAACAATTTTTGTGCTTTTATTTTTTGATCACGTGTATCCGGCGCATGTTGTTCACGATAACTGTTTAGAATCCGAACTCAAGAACTCCCATGTGAAAAATTTTAATCATTCCTTAAAACAATCATAAGTTTTAAAACAATTCAGAAACTAATTTGAAACTGTCCTCGGAGGAAATAAAAGTGTAAATGACAGGATGTGATCAACGAAAGGATTGATACAAGCAAGGGCGCGCCAGCAGTATCCGGCGCCTGTGTGCAGAACTTCAATTGGCGCCCCATGTTTCTAAAAAAATATATACAGAATAAATTCAAAAATGCGGCATCATGGTACCGAGACTATACCGGATTTTCGAAGGAATGTCAAAAGTAGTAACTTGGAATATCAAAAGTAGTACTTATACTCTTAATGGTGCCTTTAACCATAATTTATTTCATTATTAAATTATAATTATGTAAGAAAAAGTGAAAATTAAATATAAAAATAAACTTACATTAATTGATATTTTCTATGTTACAGGGGAAAAAAAAAAATCTATTAAAGAGTGAAATTATTTCTTCTCGTGTAATTTCGGACACATCGATGTCTATTTTATTTGCTTCAATTTTTTTGGCCGTTCTTTAACAAGTTTTTCTTGTATTTTATACAAATGAAGAATTTCTATTGAGGATCCATTTCGGGATTACAGTCTTGTTCTCTAAAGCAGATATTAATTCTAAAGTTAAATTTATGCATTTTTCTTGTGACACCTTTTCTTCTGCCTTTTGTTCATCTTAGTCTTCGGAGCGGTTACTAGCGTTACCGACAGTTCTATTTAGCACAGCGTCAGAAGAGAGACTAAAAAGAACTTGTGTACTAGTCTCCACGCCGTTGCTGAGCAACAGTGCAGCTCCCAGAAAATTTGTTCAAAAAATAATCGCGTCTGACAAATGAAAAAAGTCATTTTTTTTTTTATTTTACTTTCGATTTTGAAGTTTTTAATTCATAAACAATTGCTAGATTTCTTCTACTATAACTTGAAAATTTGAAAGCAAAAGGAAGGGAAAATGATGGTTTTGATGCCGGATTTTTGAAGTTGCTGGATTTCTGAAGGCCGGATTTTTGAAGTTACACTGTATATAATTTTTTTTTTCGAAGAGAATAAATGCTGCATAGCTGCCAAGCCAACCTTCCCGGAGTTTTCTGCAGATCAAATAAACAAATTTGGAACCAGAAAATTCATTAAATGAAATATGTGTTGTTTCTACAGGGTTATTTTTTATTTCATTTATTAAATTAAATTTCTGGTTAAAAATATTGTTATTTGACTTTAAAAATAAGGAATGTTGGCAGCTATGCAAATAACGGACATCCCTAAAAGGTGGGTGCTTCAGCTGTTTGCTCCCTCTCCCCATTATGGCATACCTCCTAAGTAAATCAGCTTCTTTTACCTCTATCACTCCCGGAATTTTTAAGATCTTATCTTTATTTATATTGATACTTAAAACAGTTTAAATAAACTTTAATTTGGAAATATACCTGTGTTGAATTAATCAATGGTAGGACTATGACACAAAGAAAGGGCTTCTCGTAAATACACATAAAAGTAGAAAAATATTTTCTCAAATTATGGTGTCTGTAATACACCGGAGCACATTATAGTACTTTTATTTCTTTTAAAATAATATAACATCAATTAAGATGCGCCCTTAAACAATTACCACACGTAGATCATAATTAGGGGTGCATTCGAAAATGTACCAGTCCCGGAACATTTGATTTTATATTAGTAAATATAGAACCCCTATATCTATACAACAATTCTTATGAAAAATGCACATTCATTTCGACGGTTACATTGCTAAGAAGCTAAGCGTATCTTTATCTTGTCACTCTGTTAACCCTTCCTTCTGTGTCAGTTTTTTTATTTTTCGAATTTTCCAATTTTCGTGCAATGAATACGAGTTCTAAATTAAAAATAGCTATACTAATAAAACAAAGTTTCGCTCTGTCTGTGTGCGATGGCTAGCAGAATCTACGGCACAGACAAGGCTCAAACTTTTTGTTAGCATAGTCGAATGCCTCGCCTGGTGCACCTTGCACCTAAGTTTCAGAATTTTAAATCTTTAATAACTAGTTGAGAAATTAATTAAACAGCTCAAATTAAAAGAATGGGAAAGTATTCATAATTCAACAGGAGCATAGATTTTTTCCAAACCGTAGACAATTTCTTCGAAAACTCGAAGAGAGGGTGAGGGGTTAATAGAATTACAGCGCTGCTAGGGTGATAACTGTACTGTGCCTTTTTAAAAAGGACTGTATCTTAAATTCTACTGGGCCTAACAACTCGAAAATTGCACAGCCAGATGCGAAAAAAAATCCCTCCTTTCAGAAATTCTACAAATTATTCTGGTACGGTTCAGGTAGTCAAAAATCCACGAAAAATTGCAGACAACCGACGTCTTTCAATAGTGGACATTTTCGAACAAATATAAAATTTTTAAAATATAAATTTATAGATTTAATTTTTATGCATCCAGATATAGAATATTTCGCTGATTTCAGACATGTAAATTTCTTCGTGGTCTCTCAATTGCAATCTTGGATATTAATTATTATTTCAATTATTGGATGATTCCTTTCAAACTCTCAATTTAAAAGTCAGTCTTTCGAAACCACAAATGATTTTTATACGAGGATTCTTTGGAATGCCGTCGAATTTTTTAAAATACACCATTTAGAGATTTTAAATTTATGCCTCTAGCCTTATCTTTAAACGCTGTTTAATAATATCTGAATTTTATACAAATCTATCCGCAACTTTTTCTTTTATAAAAATTTCGATTTTTAAAAAGGAAAAGAAATGCTTTGTTGAAACGCAAATTTGTTAAAATTAAGAAAACTGACGAACCGATCGATTTGGAACTTTCAGATAGTAGTTCATAACACATAATAAAGATTTTAAAAAGTAGGGGGCATCAAATTTCATGGGGGGGAGAGAGAGAGAGGCGATAATTTTTTTTTTTTGGGGGGGGGGGGATCAAATATTTAAAACCGTTTCTTTCTACCATTTGAGATGCGAATTTTTGACAAAGCCCTGGGATAAGCATTACTTTTAATACAAAAATTTCAAAAGTGTAGTTACCACTATTTTCGAATAATAATTTCAGCAAATATCTTAAGTTCTTGCTTAAGTCCTCCACCCTCTTGACTAATATATGACTAATAACTAATATATACTGACTATGGGTAGGTTGTTTAACGAAGTTTCGTCCAGAAACAGTTTTGTTAAGAATAGAGTTCTGCCCCTGGTGTTAAAATGTGGAACTAAAAGATTCGAGATTTTTTTTTTTTTTTTTTTACAAGAACTGCAGTGCATACTAGGGATGCACCGAATAGTGGTTTTGGCCGAATACCGAATATTCAGCCTACAGACGAACCGAATACCGAATATTCGGCCAGCCGACTAGTAACTATTCGACCGGATACCGAATATTCGGCTTGTCGAATAATTTTATATTTCAAAGTTTAAAGGCATTGAAATGTTAAATTTTAAAACAATTTTACATAATGTTTAAAACAGAAACTTTCTCTTTGATAATCAAGAGCTTTTTTCAAATAAACTTTATGCTGAAAAAAATCTGCTAGTTATAGTTATTATAGCTAGGATAGTTATAACACTTTTTTAATTAATAAAATTTTAAATTTCATAGCTTCTTCTGTGAACTAAAACAAATGAATAAAGTTTTCTTAAATTCTAAAACTAACATTTTAAAATCAAAGAGTAATTGTGAAAAAATTGGAAGAAAAATTGTACAGGATCATATATTATTTGTTTGTCAGGAAGAGACTAAAGTAAAAGCAAATAAATAATACAATCTATTCAAATTTTATATGGTGGCAACTCAGCAAGAATAACTGATCTACTCCCTCTGATTTAGCAAGGAAGTTTTTAAATGCATCCTAGATCGGTGTCTGGAGTGGGTGATCACTTTCCGAGATTGTAAATGTAAACGTTGTTCTTAAAATCTGCAAGAAACAGATCATTTACTGGACAATGTTCAGGAACTGCATTTGTACATAATTAATTCCTATGAAAATCCTCGTGATTGGTTAATTTTATTAAATAATACTTAACAAACAGAAAATAAATAATGTAACAACATTCTCTTTTATTTAAATATATGATTCTGTTTCTAATTATTCTGAATATCTTTATAAGTTTACTGTTAAACGTAGAAGTGGTATAAGGTTTTTAAAATATGTTTTAAAAGTTTTTTTAAGTATTCGGTTGGGCCGAATATTTCAATATTCGGCCAAACCGAATATTCGGCAAGCCGAATAGTTTGCTATTCGGCCAAGCCGAATATTCGGTATACCGAATAATTTGATATTCGGCCAAACCGAATATTCGGTAACATTGCCGAATATGCCGAATAACGAATAGATACCGAATATTCCGTGAATCCCTCGTGCATAGGCCTGCAAAACCCTCGTGTGATATATCATCGGAAAACACTCCAACCACTCTTTCATATTTATGAACCTTTCTACTCCCCCTCACTCAGATTCCCTCCCCCGGGGGGATCAATTTTTTAACTGAGCTTCTAATTAAGCTGCAGCAAGATTCGATCTCATTTGAAGGCTTTACCGAAGGTGAAATTCTTCACGGGCCTTCGATTGGTAAGGTCTATGTTTGACCCCAGATTATTAGGGGGCATTCCTCCGTGGGTGGAGAGGGGGAGAAAATTAATTTCATCATGTGACATATTGTTTTAAAGCTTTTGGACTATATATTACTAAGCACTCACTACTCTCCTCTTAACTCATTTTTTTCATCAGTAAGTAGAGGTCATTTTAAAGTTTTAATTTGTTCATTACTATCCCATAGAATTTTCCAAAATCATGAAAAACATTTACATAACAAATCTGAACAATTAGCAACTTCTCCCCTTTTTTCCCACCGTGAGTGGGTACGTATTTCAAACAAAATCGAGTTAAAGATATAAAATCATACAAATTTAATTTCATTTAAAAATCATCAAAGTGGGGAGCGGGGGGGGGGGGTATCGGGTATCGTTCGAAAAAGCTCTTAATATAGAACTCAAAAATGTATTTGTTTTACTCTTCGATACTATTATATTTTCAGAAATTCGTCGAAAATGTATGGCCAAATTATGTCCCCCATCCAATTGCCGAATCTACGGAAAATAAAATTACGAAAAAATTAGTAGTAGTTGGCATTTATTTAAACCTTGCAGGGAAACTATAACGATTATTTTAGCTCATACAGTTTTTCAGAAAATAACAGTTTTCCATGATACATAAATTTTATTTGGCGAGCGCTCAGCGGGGGGAGTTGAGGGGAATTCGAGGTACCTATCGACGCGAAATCATCCAAGGACTGTCGATAATGATTTTCCAAAAGAATTGTCGGTAATTAGCCGAGATATTAATTAAAAACCTATCTAAAAAAAGTGGCACAGACCAAAGTGGCCATGCAATTTTGCGACCTCACTTCGAAGCGCACTTGGCACAATAGCAAGATTAAACTTTGTACATGGTCTTTGTTTTAAGTAAGACGGATCACAATGATAAATAAGCGTTTTACATCCCGATTGAATTAAATTATTGAAGGCAATTATTGAAAAATATTTAATAAAATAATTCCAATTTATTTGCAAAGCCTTATTATTCGTTTAACAACTATATTTTCTAAGATTGCAGCTTTATTGTATGAACTCTCTGTACTCGACTGACTCTTAACCGATTATTCTTTGTTCAAAGCAAATCTATAAAATATACAATTAAAATTTCAATAAAACGTAATTAATTTTGAGGTTGTTCTCAAAAACATGTTTCCCGACTATAAATGGCATGAAACTTTTATGCGTAAAAACATACAATGATAGGGATGACTATTAAATTTGTTCGAAATCGAATGGCGTTTTTCATTTCTTTTTTTAAACGCACTGAATTTTGAGCTACATCACATCCTGTTTTATTTATTTATTGTTTTTGTTATAAGGTAGCCGATTGTTGTGATTGATTTGTGCTTTTTTTGGCAATTTACTTTTACATGGACATCCATAACCTAGAGCAGGGTTGGCGAACCTATGGCACGCGTGCCAGAGTTGGCACGTAAGACAATTTTTCTGGCACGCGAAAAAAATTAATGTTATAATCATTATACATATCACATTCTTTTTTTTCCTATTATAATCAATAAAAATTTGTTCCGATGAATATCACAAAAAATGCAATTATTTTTACATGGTTAACACATCAAAAGAATTTTTTTTCCTGCTATGTTATGCAGGGTTTTTAACATGTATTTTGCCTTTCTATACTAATTTATAAAGTTGCATTTTTTAGACTAGTTTTATTAGACAGTCGCTGCAATAAGATAGAAAATGGATCCAATTTCTAAGCATATTTATAAAACTGTCAAAATATGAATCAGTTATAAATAAATCTCCATCGAACATCAGCAAAAATATCATCAATAAGTTATTGATACATTGTTTAATGCAACTTGGATAATTATAATCAGATGTTGCATTAATAATAAAGTCAAAAATTACTAAAATAAAAATTTTGATCTCTATTTCCTTGTTATTACAGTACGTGCTACATAAGTAAATCATATTTACGAATTAAAATTTCGCTACTTTAATAGTTTATTTCAAAATACAGAGAAATCGCATTTTAATTTTTAATATTTTTTAATTATCAATGCATGAAAGCAACTGTTTTTTTTTTTTTTTTTTTTTTACTAGCATTTTGTATAAACATCGCACACTGCAAACTTATTTTATGTCAAAGTTTGGCACGTTAGATTGTTGATTAGATAGTGTTTCTGAAATTTTGGCACGCGCTCGCAAAACGGTTCGCCGATCCTGACCTAGAGGCTTATGTTGCTTTACCATTGTGAAATATAATATACTACCCGTTTTTATATTGTCAGTACGTCTATCACTACCAATACTACAGTAAGATAGAAGTGTTATACATTTTCAATTATTTGAATAATGGAGCTTCCATGTTTGCCGCTAGCTGTAGTGCGCCCCTGCTTTCTGAAAAGTTGGACAGGCCTGATCTACAGCAGGAATGTCAAAAGAGGCATTCGTGGTCGCCCTTCCGATTTTTTTTATGTTTCTAGCTTTTCCGAATTTATTTTAGGCATTGACGGCGCCCTTAAGCCTTCCGTGGCGCCTTACGACCGTGACCTTTCGACCGTTACTTTTCGACACCGTGGCGCCTTTCGATTTGAGACTCTCCCTCCCCCCATCCCTGAAGCTAGCCGCTGATATTAAATCTGGTAAATGATAAGCATTTGCAAATTTCATATATCTTATAAGTAAAAATGAACTCATAAATGTGTCAGAAATGACACACTTTCGTTTTAAATACCCCTTTAATAAATTTAAATTGAATAAAAGTTTTTCGAATTTTTCAGCTTCGCCTAAAATATTTTGGCCTTTGCTATTTTGGCGCCTGTGTGCGATGCACACTTTGCACACTGGGTCGGCGCGCCCCTGGATACAAGAAAACGCAACAGCGGCCAGATCACAGGAGTGGCTGGAGCCCCGTGCTGCCAGGCAGATATCTACAGGTGTTTTCTTCTGCCCAGACCAGGCAGAAAAGAAGTTGTAGCACCAGTTCGCCTTCCCAGGTACGGCGGAAAAGGACGGACCCCCCTTGATCATGGATTCAGATATCAAGAGAGATTTCGTAGCTCTAGTGACACTACATTTACGTTTTGGTGTTTCTGGGTACACACGGTACCATGGAGAAATGATTGTATTTCAACCTAAGAGAAGAGTAATAGAGGTGTAAAGCCTATGATTGAGTGTAGTT
This sequence comes from Maratus speciosus, assembly GCA_963932465.1. Classification (NCBI taxonomy): domain Eukaryota; kingdom Metazoa; phylum Arthropoda; class Arachnida; order Araneae; family Salticidae; genus Maratus; species Maratus speciosus. The sequence goes on along the minus strand of OZ010794.1, from coordinate 368,229,215 downwards.
AAATGCTCATAACCGAGCTTAAGCTCAGATAATAAATAAATAATTAAATAACAGGATGTGATTTTTTTTTTGTTTAATTAATTTAAATTTAGAAAGAATGTTTTTTTTTTTTTTTTTTTTTTTTTTTTTTTTACATTCACATGTGCCCCTTCTCCTCTAAGTATGTGAATTTTTAATAATATTGATATTATTACTTATTTTATTTTTTACGTGTTTATTATATAATGTTTTGCAGCTTTAAAATAGACATAAAAAAATTACATTTACAATTTAATTAAAAGAACAATTTTATGAAGTTAACACAATAAAGAAGACAGATGGCATTTTTCGGCGAAAGTTTCTCCTTTTTTGTCAACTGAGGACTAAAAGTAGAAAACGCCGAAAGTCCAGGAACTTTTTCAAGAGAGCGGAAAAAAGAAAAACTCACACTTCTGGTATTTGCCGCGTTTTGCACTTCACGCCTCTCGGGCTGTTAGTTCAACATTTTAAAATGTGAGTACTTAGCTTTCTTTCGTTTAGAGTTTAAATACCTAATATTATCATTTGTAAACATTTCTTTTATTTATTTATTTAATGTTTTTCACCTTGCTTAAAAATATCCCATTGATGTGAATAATAACAACATTATCAATTTGTGTAATGGCCACCAGTCGCCGCGCATCTTATCACTGGCATATGATTTAGTGTGGCACTTTCAGCATTTTTCTTTCACTTCATGTGGCACATTCAACCAGCGACATTTTCTACTCTTTTTTGAACTTATTCTACTAGGAATGGCACATCAAGAGTTCTCTTGATTGTTAAGCTTGTCATTTAAGACATTTTTTCGTAAAAAAAAAAAAAAAAAAAAAAAAAAAAAGATTTTTATTTTTATTTTTTTTTTTTTTTTTTTTTTGTATTTTAGCGTTTTCGTTTTTTAGTCTTCAACTAACTTTCAAATAAGGATTAAATATTGTAAATTTGAAGAATTAACAAAAAACCTTATTTTAAATTTTTTAAAATGATCATTTAATAAACTGTTTGTTCTTAAAATTAATCAAATAAAAAATACAGATGTGCATTTTAAAAAGTTGAGATTTTAAAATAAGTTTTTTATAAAAAAGGAAGAGTATCAATATAAATGCTAGCATTGAAATCTGAAGCAAATATATTACGAAAAATGTTTGAGATATGAATAAACTTTCAACAATTAAGTTTTAAATAGACTTCAAAGTCTTCAAATTTTGAATAGATATTATTCAAGACATGGGGAGTGGATTACACAAAAAATAGTTACAGGAACACCGATCGATTGTTCTGTACAACAAAAAATAGGGAGAAAAAGACAAAAAAAAAAAAAAAAATAAAACAACCAAACACATGGGAAATAAACTTTTTCCGTTTTAATTTCTATTGCCCAAATGGGTAAAAAAAAAAGCTTAAACAGCTATTGTAACTGCAATTTCCCTTTGTAAGCAGAAAACGTCCCATAAACCCATGGTTTTCATCCATGTGCTGGGTGTAAAGGGGATAAAAACTCGAGAGAGTGTTACTTCTTCAGCAACATTTCAATAATGACAAAACAACCAGTCATGCGTTTCTGACAACCTGACCGCTTTGTTCACCGGATCTCAATCCGCGTGATTTTTTGCAGTGGGACCACTTAAAAAATCTTGTTTATTGAGGATTTCTATTATTATCTTACCTGAAAGAAGGTATCACTGTACTTGTGAGAAGCATTTCAGGCGACTGGTTAAAATTTGCAGTTAAACAAGCGGTCCACAGGCTACAGATTATACATCCTCATGAAGGAAACTATATTGAACAGCATTCCGTACGTAGATAAAGCCTTTGTCTCGTGAACATTTCGTGCATTCAAATAAAATTTGTAGAGATGCATCTTTTCAGCGTCTGACCAGTTGTACCGCGCCATCTATCGGTGGTCTCTGAAACTATTTTTTCCCACGTATTTTGTTTCCCCATGTCTTGAAAAACGTGTGCACAAAATCTGAAGGTCATACACTGGGTAGTTCTATATATAGAGAGGGCGAAGTAGAAGTGTTTTAATTATGGCCACCTTGTATATGAAAGATGAAAAGTTGTCAAATTTAAAATTTAATTATATTTATTTCAGTATTTAGGTCTGTGGTCTTTTAAACTTGAATAAAAATTAACTTGCATATAAATTCAGAATCACATAACAAATATAACAAGAACGAAAAGTTATAGCATAGGTTATGAAACATTTTTGAACGATTTCAGAATATTTTAACAAAACTTCACCGTTTAAGAAGTTGAACGATGCTGTTTAAGTAAACAATAAAGAAAACTTAATATAAAGAACTACCATCAATAGTTGGAAAAATATCCGAATTATTTTATGCAGCCCTTTATATTATCTATAGTTTTGTATATATCGGGTGAGTCAAAGTTTGTTACAACTTTAAAAACTCATAAAAAAGCAGAAATTATGATAAAGGAGCGCGGTTTGCAAGAACGGTCTCACAAGAATCATCATCAGAAAAATATATAAATAAATTAGTTTAAAAATCACATGTAGAGGGGGCTGACGATCCGAAACACAATGAACAGGACAACAATACGTTCAGTTCATTTGTTCTTCCAATAAAAAATGTTCAACGTGACCTCCAGAACATTCTACGACGCAACTGTTGTTCTGTTTATTGTGTTTTGGGTCGTCAATGCCCTCTACATATGATTTTTTTAACTAAATTTTTTTTTTGGTGCTAAAAAGATTCGACTACCCTGTGAGCCCTTTCTTGCAACCCGCATTCCTTTATCATAATGTCTTCCTTTTTCATGAGTTTTAAAAGTTGTAACTAACTTTTGGCTCACCCGGTACACGACATAGTATCATAAAATTTAGTTGAGTTTGAAAACTTATAATACACTGGTAAATGCCTCTTCACCAATTCCCATCAATAAATGGAAGGGTACTCGAGATGTATTGTTTAGCCTGTATAGCATCTATAAAATTTATACACATCATGTAAGTGCATACAAAAACTTAAAACGCACTTACACTACGCACTACAGTCTGAGTGGACTGACTAATTTAACATGTCGCGCCTTATATCACTGGACACAGAATTGTAACGTACTCCCTAGAACCGTTTAATGAAATACAAACGGGTAAACAAGAAAAAACACAGGCTTCGGTACGACACCAATCTTAGCTGTTTTTCAGCCAACATTGACCACATAATAATTGACAATCGGTTGAAAAGATCTTATCCTAATCACCTGAGCGTAATAAGGAAGGGGATTTTCGTTTGCTTTTTTATACTACTAAACTAATCTAAATCTGCGGCCATCCAAATGATTCAGGATCCTTGTATAAGGTACCCAGCCCTGTTTTCCTGACCATAGGCCCTGAAATGTTATGGAGCATATGTCCCGGCCAAGTGGTTTGCCTAAAGTGAGACTCACAAGCAAACTTCTTACTCAATTTATCGACACCGAAGGGATAGCGCGAACCTTGCCCAGTCCTCAGCCCAGAATCGAACTGCGGTCCTGTAGTGTGTTAAGTACTATAGATATATGTATTTCATGACCCGAGAATTTTCCGTACACGACGAATTTAAGCTTCATTAGATCCCATTAATTTACGCTGCTATATGTGGTTTTTATGAAACCTCGATCCCAATTTTCTTCGATCACGAGTCTGACACTCTGCCAATCTGCAAATTAGTGCATGCATTTATATTTGAATAAGAAGAATGGTAAACCATTCGAGACTAAAATCGGTATTAGTGCATACTTTAATCTTTGGTTAAAACAATGGTAAATCATGAAGACTAGAACGTTTGTTGCAAAAAACAAATTAGTAGAGTCACTGTATAAAATTATTAAATAATGAAATTTAAGTGTAATTTTCATTTGTAATGTTTGACATATTAGATAATTAAATTAGTATTGAAGAAAAAACAACAGACAAAATTATTGAAATGTGCGACAAATGTTGTATTTATCACTGCCATAAAATAATAGATAAAATCATGTATAAAGTACACATCCATTAAAGATATAAATAAAGTTCTGTGTCCTGATCATCAAAAATAGATATTAAACTTACTAATGCTTTTTCTTCTTCTACAATTTTCGTTAAAGAGATTAGAAACATATTTCCATAACATACATCATTAATATATTTTCATTCTGCTCTTAATTGGGGGAGACTAGGGATGAAACGGACAAGGGATGAAAGGGACACTCAAAATTTCAGGAAGAAAATAAAATGTACAAAGTTTCAACTTTGGCTCAATAGATGACGATACTTGTTCTGTCTTAATAATCCATAAAACTAACATCAGCAATTGTAGCGCTGTAGGTGATGAAAGAAAAACCTGCTTTTGATATAAAAAAGTAAATTTTGATGTTGCTTTGTTTTTTCGTTAAAAAAGTAATGTTGTGTTTAGCATTATAATATTTATGTTACTTAGCACTGTAAAGTATGCCCTTTATGTGAATATCAGTATATTATGTTAGCTAAAATACTCTCATGCATGAATACAATTTTAATTTCTCTAGGTGGGTATGGGACATGTCCCTTTTAGTTCCTATCAAGCTTCCTTTGGTGAAGCTCAATAAATAGAGTTAGCTTCATATTTGCTCCAAGCATCTAATATCGACTATGGTTTGACAACTGTGCATATGAGTATTCAATTGCTTTGAACTCTCCAAATATGTCACTATCTTGGTAAAAGAAGCAAGCTGGAATTGATTGGTTTCAAGATTTTATGCAACGAAATTCATTACTTTCTCTTAAGTAACCGATAGTCATTAGTATAACATCAAGTACAAGTTTCAACAAAGCTAATGTTGATCTTTTTTAAAATCCTTCAGTTAGTTATGGATCGTTATCAATTTACACAGAACATAATATATAACTGTGATAAAACATGCTTAATGACAGAGCACAAACTACCCAATATAGTAGCAAGGTGAGTTAAAAACAGTTTTCTCACGTAACATCAGATGAACGTGGTAAACTTGTCACTGTCTGGGAAAAAAATGGCTATAATTTTTTTTAGGTAGATTTCGTAAGAAATACTACCTATTGCAGTCGTTACCATGGTGCGACTTTTGAAAAATGCCTTCATAACTTTTCATTATATGACCCCAGGAACACAAAACCATCACCATCTAAAAAGTTTATATATATATATATATATATATATATATATATGTATGTACTAAATTTTGTCCGCACGATAAAAGTCGCAATTATGCACGGATTGTCTTCAAACTCGCCAACAACTTTGATATGGTTAATATCTCGGCGGGGATTGAAAATGGGCAAAATCGGTCCAAGGGAATGGAAATGGGGAGGGCTCAAAATTTTGAATACCGTCTTAATATGATTCTGATAAAACCAGCTCTTACACAACAATGACAGGAAAAAATAAATATTTTTTGTTATAGCAGTTGCCAACAATTAAAAAAAAGCAATAAAATTCTCACCACAACAATTGCTTTTCTATTGCAAGATTTCACGTGAAACATTAAATTAAATAAACAGTTTGACGAATTGAAAATAAATTTAATATTACGTCATAAGTTTTCTCGAGCAAGATTTCCGCATGAAACTCAAAATGAAATAAATAGTTTGACGAATTGAAAAAATATATATATTGCGTCATATTGGAAATATAATGGGCCTCAGCAGGTGAATAGGTAACGTCATGTGAGTTTGAAAAAACTTATTGAAACATGATAAAAACCCGACTATGGAAGTATTAACATATTTTAACACTTTGAGGTTCTCTGAATTTGCTTTAGCCATTTTTAAACCTATTCCATATACATGCGTTTGTGTATTCGTGCATATTAGAATTTTCACAAAATGTTTAGCTCCCTTAGAGCTCATTCTTAGTGAAGGAACTGGGTTAATCTCTAATCTTGATTTAAGTTTTGTTGGTGAATTTAGTACTTAACTTCGAAATCTACCTCCCCCTGTAGGCCCGAGCCGGGAGGGATTTTTTTTTTTTTTTTTTAATTATGGCCATTTTTTTTCCCATTCTGACCAGAAAATCAGAGTTCTAACTTTTTACGACTGCTCTTTCATCTTCACCTAACACTTCATTCATAATGACTGTTTCATAATAATGGAAGCCATCAGTCCATCAGAAGAAAATGATCCATTCCAAAGGTATAAGTCGAACTTAAGTTCAATTAACTCGGATAATCGGGACTCTACTGTATCTATATTTATATACATATATTTTTTTGTCATCGGCGGCGACACTAAATTCTGAAAAAGCAGAATTCCGGTTTTCTAGTTTTATATTTCTTTGTATACACATAAAAGAAATCATGAAAAGAAAAACAAAAGGGATGATGTAAATACTTCTAATCTGTTGACACTTCAGCATTAACTGAATTGAATTCGGGCAGACATAAGACTTCATCGAAAATCTACTTATGCGAAATTTAATAGTCTCTAACTAAAATCTGGTGACGTGTTATGACGTAATATGATGGATTGCTTGTGATATATCTATTTACTAACTATTAGCAGACTAACTTCTTAGTTTACCAACCAATTCATCATATTGTATAACAAATTCAACACCATATTTCTTTCATTTATATTCAACACCGAATTCAACACCTAAATTTTTTTAACACATAGGGGAGGTGGGGAATGAATGGGACATTTTCACAAAAAAAATTTTTTTTTTTTTTAGTTAAGTTATTATCAATATTATATATCGCATTTCATACATTAGGTATTTGACAACATATATGAACAATATTTATTCTAGATTATGATTTATTCAGAAAAATATTATGAAATCAAAAAGTTCCTCCCTGTCCCAATCATCCCCAGAGCAGGGATGAATGGGACACTAATAGGGATGGATGGGACACAAAGATTTTCCTCCATGTATTCAATTTTACTAAATTAAAATTTATAATTATAACCTTATATGTAATTATATATTTAATATATGATTTTACAGCACAAATCGATATGTTTTTTTGTTCAATAACTTCTTTTATTGCAGTTTTAACTTTTAATGCAGACTTCGGCTATCAATCTGTTCTTTTTTCCTACTTATGAGGCATTTTAGATTTGAAATGAAAGTGCAAAATGTCTTTTAAATATGGCATAGCTAATAATTTTCAATCATAACTTATTAATTAATATTAATTGAATGTATCTTAGAAACATGCAGAACGGAAATTATTGGGTCGATTGGAAAGTCGTGTCGTGTTGGGAAAATCAATTCGTACCGGAAAATTCTGCCCGGTAATTATTAGACATTTGATATCGGAATCAGTGTCTAATAATTAAATGATAGAATTTTCCAGTACGAATTGATTTTCCCAACACGACACGACTTTCCGATCGACCCAATATGTTAGGGGTGGGGATTTATTTGTGCAACATTTCAAAATTCAATAAAATTTCCCCCATTTGATCAATAAACATATACTATTTTTAACAATTTTATCTATTTTGATTAAGTTTTAGTACCAATTATTTGATAATCCATTGATAATTATTAGAATACAATAAATAACACTCAGAAATTTTAAACAATAACAACTCATATAATACTATTTAATACTATTAATTAACGTAAATTATTAATTTATCAATCTATATAATACTATTTAGTTAATAAATAAAATTTTCAACATCTCTAGTGATGAATGAGAATGTCCAATTCATCCCCATTTGAAGTGTCCCAATCATCCCCATGATGCATGTATTCCCTTCTCAGCCATTTTGCCTCAAAAATTATTTTGTCATAATGGTTACTATTCATTCATTTTAATTATCGATATTGAACCTTAAAATAAATAACTACAACATAGCTTAATTTTTTATATTGTATTAGATATTTCACATCTTCAAATGTAAAAAAAAAAAAAAACTTACTTTTAAGCAAAGATTTCAAAAAATGCAACTTTGAAGGAAAATGAAAACAGCAATGTGGTCCTACTTTTAGTTCTGAAGCACACTGTGGTAGAGCCTTATATGGGGATACGAAGCAATTTAAAATAAATGTTTATTGCGTGAAATATTGAAAATGTCCCATCCATTCCTTGTCCCATTCATCCCCTAGCTCCCCTATATTATTTTATGGCCTAACTATTTTATTTTCAAATGAATTAAAATAAATTTCTTAGTAGCTTAAAAAAAAATTAAATAGTTCTTTTGTTTTTGCTTCAAAAACGTATTTATTCGAAATATATTTTTGCATATCACCATAATGTTGTTCTGTATTAAATAAATATATTTTTATATAAATTTTAATCACTAATAGATGTGAGGTTTTGTAATTGCCACACTGTTTAACGTTGCTAATTTTCCCTAAGTGAGTATTACATTAGATTTATAATTTATATTAATTAAAACTATTGATCTATTTTTATATTTTTTTTTCTTGGCTTACTTTTATTTATTTCTTCATTTTACATTAAATACCCTTTTTTAATCAAATCTAGCGTATCTTATAAGAACAACAACAAAGAAAATCGTTTCCCGAATATCATTCTTTAACCTACGACATCATGCACAGAAATTTGTAAAGCAAAAACAAGGAATCTTAATTATCATGGTAGCTGGAACTGGAATATAATGAATATATTATATTACGCAAGTAATAATGTCTGTGTAAATTTTTGAAAGTATTAATTTTGTAAATTAGGTTCGTGAAAATTGTATTTTCTGCATTATACATAAGGAAACTGCCAACTATTTGGCTGGACAAAGAAAAGTTAAGAAAGACTCAATTATAGCTTGCTGGCCATATATTTGACTTGCCTAATCTAAACAATATTAGTTTGAAGATAATTGTATTCCGATACTAATTATATTGAATATTTTTGGATCAAAAAAGAAAAGTATAAAACTCTGACCATCGGCATAAATGTTATGCTTGGGCATACATAGAACAAACATACACAGTAACGAACTGTAGAACCCCATTTGTTGGAAATCAGTTTAAAAGAAATAAATATTAAAAATGTAATAAATAGCAAAAGTGCATTCAATTGTATAAGATGCAAGAAAAAAACTTCGACATAAATTTTAAAGCATTAAGCAACCCAATTTATCACGAGTGTTATCTTTCTCTTTTTTTATTTCTGGAACTTTAACTCGCCGTAAGAGGAGAGTGAGGCAACTTGATCTATAATAAGAGTGAACGTGAGTAGTATACATCAAACTTTTAATTTTTATATTTTAAATTATTTTGTAATTTTTTTCTGGTATAAGCTGAATATTTTTTCCATGAAAAATCTAATTATGCTTTAACAAAAGCCGTTGCTTTGCATGTGTGGTTGTTGAAGTATGCCGAGTAGTTTTTTCTGTACCTTGTAACATTAATGGGGAAATTGATGCAGATAATTTAAATATTACTAATTAATTCACAATTTTGTGGAAGCCACATTCTTGAGATACATTAGATGAGTGTAACACTTGAATTACCGATAAAATCTCCATTCCACTCATTTTCAGCCACACTTTAAAAAATAAGGTCAATGCGGCCTACTTAGGAATTCTAGTTATCATCTGTCGTACAGTAAAAGATTTTTTTAAATCGATTTAGTATTTACAGAGTCTATTTCCTACAAACAAACATTTGTTTATCTGTTGCAGTATTAATACACGGTATTGTTACAGTATCTTGATTCACCATTAAAAAAAAAAAATATCGTACAGTAATTATTGAAAAACTTTGGTTTAGTATATTTAACTGTCATATTAATCATCTGAATATGAAGTACTTCCTTACATAGTTCGTAATCACGTTTCTTTATTACTACTATCGTTTTAATAAATTATTACTTAACAATTGCTGATATTTGCGTTATTTACAATGGATCAGAAAAGATATAGCTAACACATGCATGACAAATAATTGATTTAATATTATTATTTATTTTAATTAAAACAAAAACATTGTTCTTACGTACCTGAGTCTCTTAGAATTTATCCGTACAAATCTGAGTCTTAGAAGTTATACGTACGCCAAAGTTTCTAGGCTAAAAGTTTTCAAAAAATTATATTAAAGATATAGCTGCAGAACATTCTCCTAGCATTTCACCTAGCATTTGAAACTCTTTTTTGTTTTCGGCGGGGGTGGGGGTGGGGGGGGGGGGATTTTCTTTAAAGAATATATTTTTACAAAAGAATTGGGATTCATTATCATGTATAGGTGGCAATTGCTGAAAATGGAACTTAAACTGCGTCATATGTTTTTTTAAATGTTTATTTAGATTATATCATTTCATCACAAGGTTTAAAAAACGCAGTTTTGAAATATATTCTTATAGTGTCTGAAATGCTTTTAATCTATAGTTGTGTATTTTTTTTCTTTATTTAAATTATTCTGAAGAATTTTTTAATCACTTTACAGTATTGATAAAGACATGGATACATTACCGCCTATTGATTTTAATTTGGCATAAAAACATTTTCCATTGTGATATGACTTTTGTAGCTAAATTAAATGTTAGCACGCTATATGTTACATCTAGAAAGCTATAGATGATATGAGATTTCACAAAAGAATTGGAATTGCAATACCGTGCATAGGCGATAATTGTTAAAAATGAAACTCAAATCGTATTATGTGTTCTTTTACATCTTTCTTTATTTCGATATCAAATTTCATCGCAAGGAAGAAAGCAATGCAATTTGGAACAATATTTCTTATAGTGTCGAAAAGTTTCTAAATTATGATGATATATGTTTTTTTTCTTTTTTTTGGGGGGGGGGGGGGGTTGTATTTTTCCATTTGGTGACATTTTTTGGTGACATAGAGAAAATGGACTTGGCGGAAGCAGAAAATATTTAATGCATATTTGCTGGCAACCTTTTCACTGTATCATATTCGCAAGCAATTTTTTCAATACTGATAAAATTTATTTAATATAAACAAGCCATTTCTCTATTTTTTACTTACTTCTTTCTAAGGAAGGAAGTACTGTAATCGAATTTTTTTTACTTCCGGTTTTCGACAGTTACATACATGTTTTACTGGTCAATGAACCCTAAAAATATGTTTATACAAAATGTCTGTCTGCCTGTCCATCCGTTGCTCCGTTTTGTATCATCGGAAAGTGTATAGAGTTATGCATAGAATTTAACAAGATATTTTTGTTTTATTTAGCTATAGCCAGCAAGTCCACCTTGAATTTGAAAATATTCTCCCGGAAGGAGACGCTGTAATGGCAATTTTTGTACTATTTTCGGAAAGTGTATGGAGTTATGCATAGAATTGGACGAAATGTTTTTGTATCTTTTTAGCTATAGCCAGCATGAAGCCATATATAGCCAGCATAGTGTATGAATTTATGCATAGAATTGAACCAAAATTCATGTGTATGTTTTTGGCTATGGTCAGAAGGTCACACGTGAATGGGGGGGGGGGGGGGAGGGGGGGCAATCCGCCAGAAGAGGGTGCTTTAATAGCATATTTTCTCCATATTCCATATTTCTTTTGAATATCGGCTGTTAGTGCATCGGCGGGCAATTCGCCTTCAACTAATCCGGCGATTCTCAAGTAGCTGATGTACAACAGAAGGACGAACAGTATTGATTTTAAGAAATATTATGATTGAGACTAACTCGTTTTTACTCCGATTAATAAAATGAAGCAGAAACTTAAGATGAAAATCAAAGTTGGTGTATTATGGAAACAATAACACTGAAGGATTAACATGTCTAACAACGTTTTGAAATATTAACATCTACGAGAAAGAAAAAAGTTTTAGAATTGGCACATCCGATTAGTATATATATATATATACAAACGTAATTTGTATATAAAAGATGATAATAATACTATATATAATTAACCTATTTATATAGATATATAAATGCATTATATATATAAAAATACCATAAAACATTTTTCAGGTTTGTTTTCATGGCTGTTTATAGCATTCGGCAACAAATCTCGCTTTCTGAACCACGGATCGCGCCAAGCCTTTTTATTTTCTTAACTTAAGTCTCTTTACTTAAAAACTACCGTGTTATCCTTTTTTAAATTACAGTGCAGCATTTTTTCATCACCTTACATATTTACATAAAAGAACTAAATTCATAATTAACAGAAACGTTTTTATTACTATTTCCAGTGTTTAAAAGTCATTTCAAAATGTATTTTTACTCAAATGTATATACATTTTTTTCCAAATTATGGCACTTTAAATGGACTACGTGATGCGTAGTAAAATGATTTCTTTTTATGGATTAATTCTTCGGTAATTGGAGTTTCTTATTTTTAAAAAAATAACAGAGTATGACATTTAAAAGAATATATTTAAAATAGAGAGCAATTATAGTAATAATGTATGATAACAAAAATTTCAAAATAAATTTGTACGGTTTTTCTAAAACAAAAGTTTAACTAATTCACACAAAAATCTGATATGAAATAAAAAGAAATTAGAATATGTGAGAAAAATGTAATTATGGTAATTAAAGTTTACATAACATGAGTTATTGCATAAGTTTAACGCAAAAAACTTTTAATTACTCAAGATTAAAACGGAATATATTAAAAATAAGATATTAATGTAAGATGATAAAGTTTCTTTTTTCTTTCAGGAAATGCTGAATGGTTTTTGTTTGCATTTTTGAAATAAACTTCTGAATAAGACCTATTTTTAGCCGAAAAAAATACTGAAAGTAAAATTAAATTGCGTAATTTATATCACTTTATTCTCATGAAACCAAATGGATTACAGTTTTTTTTTTATTATTTTATTTTCATTGTAGAAAAAAAGAAGTCATATTTAATAGAACCTGTTCAAAAGAGGTATTAATTAAAAACACAATAAATTAATAAAGTTTCACAGTGGGATTTTTCGCCTTTTTGGTAAAATATAATTGTTTCTAAATTATACAATCTGAAATATAATATAAGAATACATGTTAGTATAATAATGAAAGCCATTATAGATCACATAATACGTGTTATTACATAATTTAAATCAGGGTTCTTGCTGGCTTTTGACCAACGTTAGTGATTTGGCGAATAAGAAATAAAAAACAGTAGCCAAATGAAAAAAAAATGTTAGCAAAATAGATTCGGCGTGAAACACTAAAAAATCTATCATAAACCCTGTAACATATTATTCAGAATCCGGGGTGGAAACTATCTTATGTTACGAAATAAAACTGGATAACTTATCATCGACTAATAAGTTTTAATATTTACATCGTATTTACATATTACTATTTACAAAATAACTCAGTTAATTTAAAATACGGCATAGCTCAAATGCCTTGTCGGCAACCACTTTGTAAACATTCTTCTCTCTCGTAAAGTCTAATTTACTCAGCTTGTCAGTTCTTTTGAAGGAAAAGAAAAAAAAGAAAAGGAGAACAAATATGATGGAGTGCGTATTGTTCGAGCGTTACACTCTTCCCCTCACACTGCATTACTGGTCCCTCAGATGCAGTGTGCATTTCCTGGGTGGATTCCTTCGGGATGCTTTCTGGTGCCTAAAATCATCTATGGTTCTCGTGTTTTGTGATCCTTTCGTAAATATCTGCTGGCTGGGCATCTGACGTTTCCCGGGTCTGCCTCTAGGACGAATAAAGCCTTTAGAAGATCCACCATCATCTTGCGTGTAAGGACACAAAGCTGATATATGATAATTTCCTAAGGGAGAAAAGGGGTTTTCTCTAGTGGCAATGGTATAAAAAGTAGGAGATCTTTGTTTTAAAATAACATATGGGCCATCTCGACGGGCATGAATTTATTTGTTTTGTTATTTTTCTTTTGACTAATCGGATGCAAAGTAACCCAGACGTGGTCGCCTGTTTTATATTGTTCAGAAGCTTTTAAATGTTTGTCGGCATAATATTTATGCTTATCTTGGCTTTGTTCTATGCGATCTCTTATCTGCATAGTAATTTTAGCAAAGTTTTTTAAATAAGGAGTTATTTCGGGTATGAAATTATCATTCGCAATTACAGGGCGTAAGTCATGAGCAACATCTTCGGAGGTACGTAATTCAAGACCGAACATTAAATATGCAGCTGTGTGACCTGTGGAACTACATCTTGCAGTATTAAGGGCAAAACGGATTACTGGTAATTTTTCACTCCAAGTTGTATGATCATCTCCAACTAGCATCGCTAAGCGGGGTTTTAGATCTCGGTTTTTTCTTTCAACCGGATTTGCTTGAGGGTGGTACACCGGAGTTAAACTTTGATCTATCTTTAAGAGAAAACAAACTTGTTGCATCACAGCACTGATGAATTGCGGACCATTGTCGCTAATGATTTTTCTTGGAAATCCATATCTTAAATACACTTCCTCAATTAAGGTAACAGCACATTCCGTGGCTCTTGCGTTATTTAATGCAAAAAGTTCTACCCATTTTGTGCTACAGTCTTCGATTATAAAAATCCACTTTTTCCCATCTGCTGTTTCTGGCAAGGGTCCAAATAAGTCTATTGAGAGGGTCTCAAATCTTTGACTATAAACATGTGTTTGTAAAAGTCCAGCAGATTTCTGGTTACTCGCTTTATAACGAATACAGTCTACACAATGTTTAACATAATCTGCGATATCTTTTCACACTCCGGTCCAGTAATATCTCTGGGATACTCTGTAATAGGTTCCCTCGGCTCCATAATGGCCTGCGGTCGGTGAATCATGGTAATTCTTCAAGACTTCTTTCCGTTTTTGAACAGGAACAACCAATTGTGCTTCTTCTGAATCTCATTCTGGAGAGTAACGGTATAAGACTCCTTGGTTTAAGAGATAACCACGCTCAGTCCAATTAGCAAAATCCGTATTATTTTCTTTAAATTCAAACGCTACGACAATTTTCTTTAAATCTTCATCCTTTAATTGCTCTTCTCGGATATCTTTAGGAGATCTAATAGGCATATCAATCGAAATTGTGCAAATTTCACAAGAAGGTTCTTCATGACTGCAAATAGGCCGAGAAAACATATCAGCGACAACGTTTGCCTTTCCAGGAATATATTCAATCTTGAGCTTGAAAGATTGTAACTGCAAAGCCCATCGGGCTAGTCTGCCTGACGGTGACTTTAAACTCATCAGCCATTTTAGGGGCTGATGATCGGAGGCAACTGTTATTTCATGTCCTTCAATACAGCCACGGAATTTATTTAAAGCCCAAATGACAGCAAGTGCTTCGCGCTCGGTGGTTGAATAGTTTCTTTCTGGTGAAGTTAACAAACGACTTGCATATTCTATTGGATGCTCTTCTTCTCCCTAACCCTGGAGGAGGACAGCACCTAGAGCATATCCACTGGCATCTGTACGAAGAAGATAGGGCTTGGTCGGATCATTTTGTTTTAGTACTGGAGGATTGATTAATGAACTTTTCAATGTTTCGAAAGCGCTTTGTTCTGCTTCTTCCCACTTCCAAGTTGCATCTTTCTTCGTAAGATTACTTAGACGTTTAGCTATATCTGAAAATTTGGGAATAAAACGTCTGTACCAGGAGCAGGACTGCAAAAAAGATTGAACTTGTTTTACAGACTTAGGAGCAGGCATTTGTTGAATTGCAGCGGTTTTTCCAGGATCAACTTCTATTCCAGAGCTTGTTATCCAATGTCCTAAATATTTAACACGGGGGCAAGCAAAATTGCATTTTTCACGATTAACATACAATTTGAATTCTGATAGTTTATTAAAAACTACTTCTAAGTCAGACAAAAGTTTCTCAAAACTTTCCGACAAAATTATAATATCATCTAAATAAGACAATATAAAGATGTCTTTGAGGGACTTTCTAAAGTTATCTATTAATCTCTGAAAGGTTACTGGGGCATTTTTCAATCCGAAAGGCATTCTAATGTACCGAAAAGCTCCGAATGGACAAATAAATGCAGTTTTGTCTCTATCAGCAACATTTACTTCAATTTGGTGGTATCCAGACTTCAGATCAATAGTGGTCATATAAGGGGTATGTTTGGCTTCATGGAGCAAATCATCTATTCGCAGTAATGGATATTTATCTGTCTTTGTGATGGCATTCAATTTTCGATAATCGATGCAAAGGCAAATTTTTCCATTTGGTTTTGGGACCAATACTACAGGAGAGGCATAAGAAGACTCGCACTCTTCGATTATACCCTTAGAGAGTAATTCGTCTAATTCTTTACGCAAAATTTCCTTTCTCGCAGGTGACATGCGGTAAGGGGGTACTGCTACAGGAGGATGTGATCCAGTATCAATATAATATTTAACTTTAGGTGTAGCCTCTTCCCCTAGTTGGAAGCTACTAGTAAATTTTTCAAGCAGTTCATTCAACCTAACTTGTTGCTCTGAAGTGAGATGTCTACCTACATCTTCTCTAAGAAAAACGGTGTCTAATTCAACGGATTTTATCGTTAATTGATTGGGAGGTCTATATGTATATTCAGCGAATCTATACTTCCACCTACATCTATCAGCGAAGAACCATTCTTGATTTACTACATCCAAAACAATTTTTGCTTTGCGTAAAAAATCGATTCCCAGAATTGCACGATTATTTCTGGCATTCGGCAGAGCATAAAGTGTTGTTTTAATGTCGCGACCTTCAATTTTAACATGAACTTCTGTTTTATAAACTTCGGTAGTATTTTGTAGCCCATCCGCTAAGACTACGATCATTTGAGTTTTTTCAAACTTCACACCTTGGTCTTGTAATAACGAAAACAAAACTTCACCCACAACGCAATGTGTTGCGCCAGTGTCAGAACAAGCTGTGCCAGAGAGACCATTTATGCTTATTTTTACCAATAATGTTGGTGATGTTTGCATATTACATGTACGAAATTCTAGTGATTGAAAGTGCACCGATACATTTTTCGGAGAACAGGTTGGACACTTGGATTTAATAACTCCTTGATTTCCACAACCATAGCAACTTAACATCGGTTGATTTAAATTCGAAGGATAATTAAATTTATTTCTCTTGGACTCCTTTTGATTGCCAATTTTACCAAACTCATTTCTTTTAAAATCTAAAGGCGTTTTTTCGAAGCGATTAGAATTCCCGACCTCACTGATTTTATTTGATCTCTTTATTTCTACTTTGTGTGACCACAAATTATCATATAAATCTAACTTTTCAGCTAATTCAACAGGATCTGTTAAATTCTCCCATTGGTCTAAATAATGTTCTTTGCAATCAGGGGAAACCCTTTTCTTTAATTGGTCAGCAATAATTAATTCCGATAATTTTTCAAAGGAATTTATATTTAATTCGGATAGCCATCCCTCAAAATAGCTTCTAATTTCAAAATAATATTCTTTCCAGCTAACATCGGTTCACTTTGGATGTCGACTAAACAAAACTCTAAACCTTTCAGCAGTTAATTTGAACCTCTGCAACAATATATCTTTACTATAAGAATAATCCTCAAATTTTTCTTCCGGTTCACGCGCTATTAATTTACCGATTTCATTTGGAAGGACTCCAATTAAATACGTAATCCACAGTTCTTTAGAAACCTTTAAAAGTTTCATTTGCCTCTCAAAAGTTATTAAAAATAAATTCATATCATCCTTTTCAGGATTGAAATCGGGTAAAATCTTTTTCAAGTCAACGCGGACTGAAGAAGTTTCTAGAGGGTTGCTTGTATTTGCAACAACATCTTTTGTTCCTGCTTCTAACCCGAGCTTCTGTAGCTCAAATTCTCTTTCTTCGGCTAAACGTTTCTCTTCCTCAAGAGTCTTTCTTTCTTCTACGATGTTTTCAAAAATTCCCTGTACAAAATCTATGTTATCTTTAAATGCCTCACTATTTACAATTTTATCACGTAATTCGAGGACCTTATCATCGCTACTTATTTCTACTTTTAATTCTGAAGCTAATGTGATTAAATCAATTTTCTTACCCTTAGAAAGAAACGCCATCATTTGAACTAAATATGTTTTAGATAACTTCAAACTTAATTCGTGTTACGAATAACTCTTAGCAAAATACGTAATTTTTAACATATATAGAACATAAATAACATACAATATCTTTCAAAACTCAATATAATGACACCAACTATTTGCCTTTTTTTTTTCTTACACAATAATATGAATCATATAATAATTAAATTATGCTAAGCACTCATTTATAATAATAACTTCATAATAAAATAGCTCAATGCAACTATATAAATGTATAAAATAAAGCAAACGATTTTTATTTTTCAAAAATAATTATTAGAATTACTTCTCTTATGAATATCTTCATTTAATTCAGATACTAAAATACTTGAAGCTGCAGACGACTTTTCGTATTTCAATTCTAGGAAAATAACATTCAGTCTGAATAGAACAATTCCAAAATATTTCGATTCTGGACGAATCAAATACAATTTTCAAAAACCCACAGATTCCGGATGAATCAAAAGTACTTTTGTATAAATTTTTGTACCTTAGTATCTATATTTTCTTATTAAAACAGTTTAACACAATTTAAAAATAATACTTATCTTCATATCTTGCTTCTGTTCGAGCCAGACGCTGGGGAGCCACTTTTGTAACATATTATTCAGAATCCGGGGTGGAATCTATCTTATGTTACGAAATAAAACTGGATAACTTATCATCGACTAATAAGTTTTAATATTTACATCGTATTTACATATTACTATTTACAAAATAACTCAGTTAATTTAAAATACGGCATAGCTCAAATGCCTTGTCGGCAACCACTTTGTAAACATTCTTCTCTCTCGTAAAGTCTAATTTACTGAGCTTGTCAGTTCTTTTGAAGGAAAAGAAAAAAAAAAAGAAAAGGAGAACAAATATGATGGAGTGCGTATTGTTCGAGCGTTACAACCCCTTATTCTATCCCATTTTGCAATATGTTCTAAAATAACCGTTTTTTTGTAATTGCTTATAAAATAGAAATTCGACTATTCGCTGCAGAAACTATTAAAAATAAGTAAACTCTAAATGTCTTCTAAAAGAGTAAATGTTTCAGACATTCTTTTAGCAGTCTAAATAAAAATCCAAAACAGCTTTGATTGAAAATATAAACAAAAAATTGCTATGAGATTTCGACGCTAACCGATAGAAACAAGTTGGAAATTGCTCGTCAAACGTGGCAAATGAGGTGCGTTCGTACTATAACTAGTTTTATAATCATTTTTTGCACCCCATATTATACTGAATGTATAATTTTTTGCACTTCATGAAGTGCATAGTCTGATACATCATTAAAATGCACTTCCAATATTTTTTTCCCATTCCCCGTAATGTAACGGAACACTTTTGACTGTCCCTGTAATTAAACTATACATCCGATTTTCCTAAAATTTGAAATAGCTCAACAAAATTTTGCAACAATTATATCTTTAAAATTTCAGACCATTCGGAAGGCTCTAATATCATTAAAATCCACTTGCAATAATTTTTCCCATTGGCCGTAATGTAAAGAAAAACTTTTGACTGTCCCTGTAATTTAACTATACATCCGATTTTCATAAAATTTCAAATGGCTCGACAAAATTTTGCAACAATTATATATTTAAAATTTCAGATCATTTGGAAGGCTCTAATATCATTAAAATCCACTTGCAATAATTTTTCCCATTGGCCGTAATGTAAAGAAAAACTTTTGACTGTCCCTGTAATTTAACTATACATCCGATTTTCATAAAATTTAAAATGGCTCGACAAAATTTTGCAACAATCATATATTTGAAATTTCAGACCAATCGGTTGGGTAGTTTTTGCTCTGTTACATGCGGACAGACGGACGGACGGACGGACAGACGGACAGACGGACGGACAGACGGACAGACGGACGGACAGACGGACGGACTGAACGACGACTATAGGTGCTACGTATTTATATAATTACGAACGCACCTAAAAATTGACTAGCCAACGCCACATTCTAGCAAAACTTCTATATTTGGTGCATAGGTAGTGATTAACTGACAATAGAGAAGAACCTATCGCATAATCCTTTCTGTGCCTTTGGGAAAAGGGAATAACAGTCTCGACTGTATTGGCACATACACAAACACACACCGTGTTACCATTGGGCTACTTTATTTCAATTCAGATTTCTTGATTGGCACCACTTTTCTGAAATAGTAAAATTCCCCTTGTCGTCGCCTTAATTAACATGTCATTAAATAAGGCGAATTTTACCGTTTCAAAAAAGTGGTGCAAATTAAGAAATTGGAATTCAAAAAAAGTAAAACCACTGGCAACACTGAACACACACACTTAAATAAGTAAATAAAACCGCAGAAATTGAGCACTCGAAATTTGGCGAGTCCCTTTTTTTGTTTATTCGCCAAATGAAGCATTTTATCGTGATTTGGCGCAATGCCGAGCGGCAGCGAGAACCCTGATTTAAATACAAGTAACTTTTAACTACACAACACTGATTGTGTGTGAGATAGGTTTTGATATTAATAAGAATTAAACATTTGAAAGATTTAAGTTGATACACTTGTGAAAAAAAGAAAATTTTCTACTAAATGGTGAATATTTCTTTCTTTGCAATATCTAATAGCTTTTGAAAGAACCATATTTCAGAAAAAAGTTCTTACACAGGTGGTTAATCATAAAGGAGGATTAAAAATATTTCATGCATGTAAGCATGTTAATTTTTTTTTTCTTCCAACTCTTTATTAGGAGAAAAGTATTTAAAATCGTCCCAAATTCTTAGTTTTAGAAATAAAATTACTGTGGTTGTGTAGTTACATTTTTTTATTCATTGCAATTGTTTTCAGAATTTGAATAAAATATTACACGTTAAAAAAAGTTGGCAGTAGCATACAACATAATACTTCAATTTTGTAGTTAAATTTCTATTCTTAATGCTTTTAAAGATTATAAAGAGTTTTTTTTTTTTTTCAAAAATTAATTTTCTGAAAATATTGTGGAAATCGAAGACACTCAATGAATAATTATTATAATACCTTTAAAGTGGCAGCTTTAAAACTAAGATACGTTCAAGACTCATAAAAACAAAAAGAAAGTTTTTACATGAAACCAAACAGCAAAAAACTTCAATCTGTGTCACAGTTGTACTACCAAAATCTTTTGTATATAATCCTCACTTTCTGTAGTTTGCTTTCTTTAAGAATTAAAATGTGTAAGGTTTTTTTTAGTAGGGGATGTAGGGGAGATTTGATACATAGGGAGAGTTGATGATTTGACAATTTTTCTCAACAAATAGTATTAAAAGCCATTGTAACAGATCTAAAGGCTTCTTTTATTAGCAGAGGCCATCATTAGATGGACTTGGCAGTGAAGGACTGACAACGTTTTTTTTTTTCTTTTAATTTTGAACACTTTTGGAATGCCAATGTAATTTTTTTTTAAATACAGATTTTCTTTCATAACTCTTATTATTGTGAAGATAATATCTCGCAATTATTTTTTATTTGTAAAGCACATTGTTAGGGAGAGTTTTACTAGAATGCAGATTGGCCTTTTGAAACTGCATTTATACAAAGTGATTGAAAATCCAATAAGGCATGATAGGGACAAATGATACATCAGTGCTGGGAAGAAATGATACACTTGTATATTTGAAATTTAATAGTTTTTTTAAGTTGTAAATTAATAGGACTGTAATATTCATAATTGTTTTACAGCAAGGGCTACTGAAATTGGCAAGGAAGAACAAAGAGACTATTCATATACATTACGTAGGTTACATAGAAAAGCAATGCGTTGATAGATGGTTAGTTCGCTTTGCTCATCATGCAGAAGGAAAAAAGCTTAAAGGACCTGAAAGGGAAGATGTTTCTATAAATGACGAAGGGCAAATTAAAAAAACACTAAATCCACCCGATTTTACTTATCAAAATGATAAAGTTATTAGTTTTTCTTTTAACCATTTCAGGGCTCGTGGTATGTTTATGAAACCACTTAATTTTAATTCCAAAACGCCGCATTGACACCAGGAGTTTGGTAAAATATTTTCCATTTAATATGAAAGTGAAATATAGCCATTTTCATATTTGCAATTAAATTTGTTGGTAAATTATGGTGTTATTCATGTATTCAACACTTTAGCATTTAAAATGCTTTGCCCTGAATGGGTTAAAGAGATCTTAAATGTACTAAATTTATGTTACATTGTTTGCAAATCACCAATGTTCACTTAATTTTTCCTTACAGCAAGATCTTTAGGGTTTTTTTCATTATTTATTTTCTAAAAAGTGTGTTAATAGAATTGTTAAATAATAGCAATTGTTTAAATATAAAAGACATTTCTGAAACAAAAATATGTCAATGTCATTTCTTTTTAAATTTTACTTATATATTTCTAGATTTATCATAAAAAATTGCATGACTTATAAATTGAATTGTCTGCATTTTTTTTAAATTCACATAACAATGTATCAAATCTCCCTTACTGGTGTATCAATCCTCCCCAGTAATGGGGAGATTTGATACAGTAGTAACCATTCAAAATAATTGCGATATATTTTTTGAATGATTATTTTTTATATTCACATTATTTTTAATAAATGAATAAAAGCTCACTTTATAAGAAAACACGAAAAATATGTTTAAAAATAGCTTTCTAAGGGTTGTAAAAAATTGGTAAAACAAAAGTGTTATCATACCTCCCCTACCTCCCCTACTTATTATTATTCTTAAAAAATCTTATTCCGGGCGAATTTCCTTCAATAGATTTGTTAAATCGTTTTACACCAATAAATTATATATTTACTTTAATTATATCAGTAAATTTAATCTAACAAAAACATAACTGTGAAACAGTAAGCCAAGTTCTGTAAAGACAATTGCAAGAAAAGAAGCGATATTTAAGTGGGTGCTAATAGTCCAGGCAATAAAGACCGTATAGGGGCGCTACCTAGCAAAATTCATGGTAGTTCTGGAAAAAGGCTTACTATATGTTTTTGGGGTCGCTGAATCCGAATTTTTAACTTCCCACCAAAATTTCTCCCGGCAACCCCCCTAAAGTTTAGTAAAATGCCTACAAAAACGGTTTATTAAAAAAAATTCATGAAATACTAAGTATGTTTTTCTTTTGAAAAGAATTTCCAGAAAAGAATTCTGGTATGAATTCTGAAAAGATTTTATGAAACTACTGCATGTTTGAAAAAGTCAAATAAATATTTCATCTTTGTTTAAACTTAAGAGTTTGTATATTGAAGGCCTGCGCGAGATCTTGACATTAGTTCCAAAAACATACAGATACTAAATAAACTGTCAAGTGCGAGTATTACTCGCGCTAAGAGGGTTCCGTACAACAAATATATGAATTATTAACTGTATTTTAAAAAAATCGTTTCTAACAGAATAATAAGACTGTAAAAACTATACAACATATGGTTGGGTATAGCTGTGTATACTAGAAAAGTATTAATGGGTATACCATAAAATATCAAAGAGATATGAAACCTAAATAATATTAAATATTTCTATTCTGTATACCTTGTTTTTAATCTTAACCTAATATGTTTAAAATGAACTTAACCCTCTTGTGCATGATTTTTTTATTTTTTTCCTAAAAAATATATTTGCTTCCTTGACGGAGAGGAGGATAAATAAGATAAATAAGGATAAATAAGAGGAAAAAAGAGGAAAAGAGAGAAAAAGAGGATAAATAAGAGGAAAAATATTGAAAAAAATTTCACTCTTATATTTTTTAGTATTTTGAAGTTTTTTAAATTGTTGCCAAATGGCAACACCATGCATTAACACACACACAAAAAAAATTGAATTTTGCCAACTAGCAACGCTGTGCTGTTTTATTGCAAATTTTGTTTGTAAATTATAAGATTTTAAATGCATATAATACTTTACATACACTTAGAAAATAATATTATATATATATATATATATATACTACATATATATAATAATTTTAAATCAAAATTTAACTTACAAGTCATATAAGAACATTAACCAAAATTGTAAATAAAGACGGCATGTAATAATATTACACATTAAATATTATCTATCAACAAAATAATAATGGTACAAATTATAGTTCTAAGATATTTAATGAACATATGAAGTTAGATGCTACAATAGAATCATTTTTAGTTTATAAATGAATAAGAAGATATGCTGTACTGATAGAGAACACAATAGAAGTATTGTAAAAAATATAATTAAATAAATACGTAATAAAAACAGAAAAACAGCCATATTTATCCTGTATTTAAAACCAATTGAAATCACTTAAAATTTAAAAGCCAAAATGTGCTTATTAAGTGTAATATCACATGCAAAATGCTATGAAAAAATCATAGACTTATAAAATATACTCTATAAATATACGGGCAATGCAGCAAAATACTATCAAATATTTATCAGCAGAATATTTATCAAAGTTATGAATGGTAACGAAAAGAACATTTATTGTTTTTTTTTTTTTAACATAGAGGTACCAAACACTTAATTCATTTTACTCTAGTGTAACCTATACAGCCCAGAACTTTACACCGTTGTTTTTTATCTAAGTGTTGTGGCCAGTGATCAATTTCATCCTTCCTGACATCTTTAGAAGTTTTATAAAGCTGAAAACAATGGACTAATAAGTTGTTACAATGAAATTTTAAAGATTGGCTTTTTTGAAGATGTAACTGATACCTTCAGAGGGGCGTGGACACGGAAGCACAAGGGAAGGAGAATAGAGCCCCTTTAAATTTGAAACAGAAGTATTTTGGACATTTTTTATCATTTGGCTCCCGTCTGACAAAAAACTTATATCTGCCATTTGGGGGGGGGGGGGGGAGCCTCAAATCGGGAGTCCCGGGGCAGATGCCCGCATACCCCTGCATTAGTCAGGACCTAGTTTTTCAGTAAACTGGGAAGATTTTGTATTTAATAAGAGTCGTTTATCGAGTAAAGGTGACATATGATGATAAAAGTGAAAAAAAATTAAATATCATGCGAATCAGTTGTGAAAAAAGCTATGCTCAATATGTTTACAAAAGCGGAACTCAATTCATGGTGTTGCCAAATGGAACAAATGTATATTCATGTGCATGCAATTTTTGTTCCAATAAACCTTACTGAAAATTATTTAAAATAACTTTTAAAAGTATATTCTTTTCAGAAATATTTTTTTCAAATGAAATTTTGCATGTAAAATATTTTTTATATGAGTTAGAAATCCAACTATGGCTAACAAAAAGGAAGGTATCAAAAGTTGCTTTTTATTTGTAAATTATAAACAACAATTGCCAACTATGATACGTTTTATGAACTAAACCTAAATATAGGACCAACATGAATACGTAAAGCATAAAGTTGTCAAGAGACAACGGTAAATAAACAATACGGAGGGAAAATTTAATATGTTGCCAATTGGCAACAGTATGAACTAGATGATTAATTCGGTACTGACAATAAAATTAGTGCATATATAAACTTCATTTTGCATTTCATAAAACTAAATTCAGCGTAGTAATAATCTTTTCTTTTTACGGTGTACCTAAAACAAAACCCTTGTTCAAAGTTTAAACTTGGCATTGTGCTAAGTGCGCTTCGAAAGGAGGTCGCAAAGTTGCAACGCTGGCTTGGTCCAATCCGTGTTTTTCCAGATAGGTTTTTAATTAAATTTGAAAACATGGGAGGCGTATTGAGAGAGCCACTCAATACAAACTAGTTGCGAATCCCATAGTATTTATGTGATTAATTCTAATTAAAATAGTCAGTTTTTAACAATGTGACGTTTATTACTTTTATATTGCTACTGGGCATTGCATTACACAAATATATCATTAAAAATTGTTATCTGGACTTTAAAAGCCGATGGTACATGGAGTTCGGCGCCCCTGTCATCATGTATGCCCAAACCGTCCGTGTCGTTAAGGGTTAATACCTCGACTAATTTCCGATGATTTCTTTTCGAAAATCATTGTCAACAATGCTTTTATACTTCTACTAGCAAACCCCGCGGCTTTGCTCGCGTAATATTTGAAATATGCCAAGTGATATTTATATGTCTAATTTTTATTAAAAGGTACTAACTAAATTTTTATTTTATTAAAAGTTAATATTTTATTTTATTAAAAGGTACTTATTATTTTTAGGAATAATTTAAAAAAATTACTATTTAAAACACAGTTTGATTAAATATCATTGTTACACTGCATAAGGCAGAAATCAGACTTAAATTAATAAAACGAAATAAAACGAAATAAATAATAATTTAGAAAATATTTTGAAACTTTTATGCTCAATTAATACGCTTATTTCAGTATTCATTTGAAGTTTTGAATTTTTTAGAAACCATCTTCTTACATCTTAAAATTAACCATCATGTCAAATTTCAAGTCCTACCACCTCTCTCAACATAAAGGGCTATGCTGAAATAGGAACTGTCACCATTAATTTGCCAACATTAATTTTGATATTGGTTTGTTATTTCCTAATATTCCACAGAAACGTAATTTAGAGAGCTTTTAAAAGCCTTTTTTAGAGCGTTTGTTGTTCCTGTGAATCCCAGGTTGTAAAATCATCGGCATAAAATATAGCCTGTGTAGGATCAGAGACTGTTACCATTGATTCGCAACTATTACTTTTATATTTCGTTTATATTTCCTGAAATAGCGTAGAAATCGTAATTTAGGACTTTTTTAGAATGCTTTTCGCAACCCCCCTTTGCTTCACCCCTTTTTAATTCGAATTTATTTTCGACAGTCCTTCGTGGGCATTTATATTTTATAAGTAACTATATACCATGTCATACTTAAAGTTTCTAGCCTTTTCAGTATCACAGAAATCTCAATTTAGAAAGTTTTCAGCTACTGCAACCATCTGGTGGTAGTGGCACAGACATAAAATATAGCTTATGTTTGAGCAGGTTCTATCACCAACAATTTGTTATCATTATTTTTTAAAATCGGTTTGGTATTTGAAAAGATTTCATAAAAATTGTAATTTATAACGCTTTTCGCTCACTTCATCTTTTTAAATTTGAAATTTTCTTTCGACAGTTCATAGAAAGCAGTTGCATCTTGTAAGTAAATAACATGCCATACTTCAAAGTGTTAGACCCTTCAGTTATGCAAAAAAAACGCAAATTAGAACATGTTTTGCTTTTTCAACCCTCAGATGGTAGTGACAGCAACATAAAATATAACCTATGTTATACCAGGGACTGTCACCGTTGATTTGCAACCATTACCTTTGAAATAGCTTTGGAATTTCCTGAGATTGAGTAGAAATTGCAATTTAGAACGTTTTTAGAACGCTTATCTCACTTTTTTACCCCTTTTTAAATTTCCAATTTTTTCGAAACTGTTCTTAAAGATCATTTATATGTAATACATATGTACCTTGCCTAATTTTAAGTTGCTAGCCCCTACCGATCACAAAAATCGAAATTTGGAACGCTTTTTTGCTCCTGCAACGTCTAGGTGATAGTGATACCGACTTAAAATAGCGTCTATGTTAGAGCAGAGGCTGTCAGCATCAATTTATTAACATTACTTTTGAAATCAGTTTGATTCTTCCTGAGATATTGGTGACAAATCGGCATTTAGAACGTTTTTAGAACGCTTTTCGCTCATTTTGCTCCTGCATCTCCTCTGGGTTAGTGGAAACATATATAAAATATAGCCTATCTTTGAGCAAGATCTGTCACCATCATTTTAACACCATTATATTTGAAATCGGTTCAGTATTTCCTGAGATTTCATAGAAATTGCGATTTAGAACGTTTTTTACAACGCTTTTTGTGCAATTTGACACCCCTTTTAAATTTCGATTTTTTTAGGAAATGTCCTTAGAGATCATTGATATCTTATAACTAACTACCATTCTAAATTTCACGATTCAAGGCCCTTCCGTCACGCAAAAACCGCAATTTAGAACGTTTTTCTACTGCAGCCCCTTTGGGGTAGCGGCACCGACATAAAACATAGCCTATTTTGGATCAAGGATTTTCACCATTATTTTGACGCCATTATTTTTTAAATCGTTTTGGTATTTCCTGAGATTGTGTAGAAACTACCATTTAGAACGTTTTTTAGAACGCTCTTCGCGCATTTTCACCCCTTTTAAATTTCGAATTGTTTAAGAACTGTTCTTAGAAATCCTTTATATCTAATAAGTAGCTGATACTTCAAATTTCATATTTCTAGGCCCATCAGTATCACATAAATCGCATTTTTAGAACGTTTTTTGCTCCTACACCCCCTTTGGGGTAGTGGCACCGACATAAAACATAGCCTATCTTGGAGCAAACGTTATCACCATCATTTTGATACCAATTCTTTTTAAACCGGTTTGGTATTTCCTGAGATTGTGTAGAAACTACCATTTAGAACGTTTTTTAGAACGCTTTTTGTGCATTTTCACCCGTTTTAAATTTCGAATTGTTTAAGAACTGTTCTTAGACACCATTTAAATCTTATAAGTAACTAATATTCCAAATTTCATATTTCTAGGCCCTTCAGTAACGCAAAAATCGCATTTTTAGAACGTTTTTTTCTCCTGCACCCCCTTTGGGGTAGTCACACCGACATAAAATATAGCCTATGTTCTAAGTTGGACTAACACCATCATTTTGATACCATTACTTTTGAAATCGGTTTGGTATTTCCTGAGATTATGTAGAAACTACTATTTAGAACGTTTTTTAGAACGCTTTTTGTACATTTTCACCCCTTTTAAATTTCGAATTGTTTAAGAACTGTTCTTAGACACCATTTATATCTTATAAGTAACTAATATTCCAAATTTCATATTTCTAGGCCCTTCAGTAACGCAAAAATCGCATTTAGAACGTTTTTTCCTCCTCACCCCCTTTGGGGTAGTGGCACCGACATAAGATATAGCCTATGTTCTAAGTTGGGCGAACACCATCATTTTGATACCATTACTTTTGGAATCGGTTCGGTAGTTCCTGAGCTTATCTCCGACAAATAAACAATTTTTTCCTCTTTATAATATGAGTATAGACTACGATAGGTACCTCCAGCGCTCCTCAACACTTTTGCTGGATGCCCGCAAATCGAAATTTGTGTGTAACGGAAAAATGCGCTTTTCTCAAAAACTATGTGACCTAGAGTAATCGCTATAATTTTCATACAAGGTTTAAATTGACGTCTATTACGTCTAATTTTTTTGATAATTTTAGTTTCGGTACATTCGGATATATATATGGGGGGGGGGGACATATATTTGCACTACATTTTCGTCGATATCTTTGAAAATACAATACCTAAAATGAAAAGAAATGTATTTTTGAGTTCAATGTTACGAAAGCTTTCACATGTTACCCACACGATGTACAAAGAAAAGACTTTTTCTTGAAATAACATAATTCGCCCCTCTACTATTTTGATAAATATATTTATGAATGTTTAATAATATGGAAATGTGTGGGTCAATAGTCTTTATTACTTCGCCCCATTTGAACTCTGCAAGCTCCATTGTTTGCGAGTAAAATGGCTGTGACAGACAGACAGACACAGGAGTGAGCATATAATGGTTCCTTTTTTACTTTTTAAGTACGGAATCCTAAAAATCTGTTCAAAATTGAAGTACAGTATATTTATCACAGCACAATTAAAAATATTTTCTATTACGTTATATTTTTAAAAATAGAATTTTTTCTACTGACAGCCTTCTTACTTCACAGTGTTTTTATTTCTTAAGATTATGTAAAACTGATCCACGTTAAAAAGAAAGAAAAATCATTAATAGAGTATAGCTTATTAAACACTTTTCAACACATTCAGAATCAGGGTTCTCGCTGCCACTCGCCATTGCGTTAAATCACGATAAAATGCTTCATTTGGCGAATAAACAAAAAAGGGGACTCGCCAAATTACGAGTGCTCAATTTCTGTGGTTATATTTATTTATTTAAGTGTGTGTGTTCAGTGTTACCAGTGGGCTACTTTTTTTAAATTCCGATTTCTTGATTTGCACCACTTTTTTGAAACGGTAACATTCGCCTTACTTAAAGACACATTAATTAAGGCGACGACAAGGGGAATTTTACTATTTCAGAAAAGTGGTGCCAATCAAGAAATCTGAATTTTAAAAAAGTAGCCCACTGGTAACACTGTGTGTGTTTGTGTATGTACCAATACAGTCGAAATTCTTATTCGCTTTTCCCAAAGACATAGCAAGGATTATGTGGCGAGAAAAAATAGTGTTGTGATCGTAAAAGGGTTAAAGTCCACGTTGTGAAGTTCTTTTAATAAAATTATTATTGATCGTTAAAGAAATAATAAAACTGGAGAGTTCTTACTTGAAATGTAGACAATGAAGAGGCAATTTGATGAAAACAAATAATATTCTTTATTCCATACGTTAGTTGAATAGAAGGTTATGAAATTCTTGCTTCTGGTCACCATTTTAAATAAAAGGACTGAATCTTTTAAGAAGAGAAAAATAACGGCCAACATGGAATAAATCCATGGGATTCCTTTTAATGAGAGCAGCAGAACTTTAAAGGATTAAACTTTGAGAAAGAACATATCCACATAACAAAAATATGACCCATAGTACGGCAAACTTTTTCGGTCAAAAAGAGCGGCACGGCATTCGAACGGCCGGCCAGCGGGCTGGCGCTCCGCTAAAACTACGTTAAAAGACTACATCTTTTTCAGACAACATCAAACCAAATTCTGAATTTAAAATTAACGAGTTTTAGTATTTAAATGATGAATACGGGGTTGACAAAGTAATTAAAAGGCAGATTTTAAATTGATTAGCTAAATTAACATTTACGGGAAATTAATGAAAATCGAATTACAAGCTGCAGAATTCAAAATGTTTCACTGATTGGAAAACGAAACCAAACGATTCTCCTGTCAGCGATCGGCGTCAAAAGAGGGCGGCGCATAAATTCAATGACGTCATCATAAGGCAAATAAACTCCGACAAAACGAGAGCTCCAAGCGTGCTCCTAAAATACGGAGTGCGCATGCGCAAGCTGCCGATCCGCTCCCAACGCAGATATGAATATCGTCGGTGAAAAATGATCTTGCTCTACGGTGAGAGATAAAAGCGTCAACATCGCGGCGTAAAGATTGAGTTCAAATAGACATCGATGCAAAAAAAAGCTGAAAGGGAATAAAATTAAACAAAATTTAAATACTGTGAGAAGTATTCTCACATTACCTCCCTTCACCGAGAAAATTTTGTAAGACCAGGAGATGTAAAAGGCAAAATCGATCAAAAACCTTTTACAGAAAATGGGATGACAAAATTTTGAACTGCCAAAGCGAAAAAAAAAATTATTAAAGTCGAACAATAAAATTTAAAGTTAAGGTGATGGAAAAAAAATTGTGCTGGAAAAAAAAATTGGTGATTTAACAGTTGAAAAAAAAAATTGGTGCTAGAAAAAAAATATTGGTGACCAAAAGTAAGAGAGAGAAAAAGAATATACATTGCATAAAGTACATTCATAATCCAAAAAGTATACAATACATCAAGTATACAATAGAAATGCCAAAAAATACAGTAACATTGGCAAAACCTTCTATTTGATCTCATAAAATTATCATCATAAAAATGTTAACATATTCTGAGTTAACAAAATGGAGATCATTGACTAGTCATAATAAATTTTGCTATCTTGGTACCAAATAAAAACAGAATTAACTTCTGATAAAAGTTGCAAATACAAAAGCAACAAAAAAAGTCAAGAAAAAATTTTTTTGTGATTTGACTTTTACAACATGCCTAGGACTTTTTAATTTTAGAATTATATCTAAAAAAATAAAGAGTTTTCTTTATTACTCTTAACATGAAAGGAAATGAAATGGCCATATATAAATAAACTTTCATAAAACATAATGATATCATTTTAGTGTATCAAACTTAGTATTTCATTTAAATTAAAACAGACAACCAATTGTATGTGATACCAATTGTGTAACTGAGTCGTGCACTACTCAGTCACCCAAACAAGGTATCCCATAAAAACAAGTTGCTATTTCAATCAAAAGACATGTCATAATTAAGTGTCATAAATCCCATCTTAGACACAATTTCTTTAAACTTTATACTTTACTCTAAATAAAAATTTACATAAGAATTCTTACTATATATGTATGAGACTCAAAAGATTAGATAAATATACATATACCATGGTTTTTCTTTAAAATGTGAGAAACTGGTGATCACCAAAAAAAAAAAAAAATTTAAGTACTTCCATATAGAATGAAAGAAAAAAAATTGACAAAATCATGAGTTTATAAAACTAAAATACCATGTACCAGGAATATAATTTTAAATAATCATTTAAAATATAATATAGAAATAAAATTATTACAATTCAATGTTACGCTCACAATGATGATAATGACAAAGATAAATCATCAGCAACACCGTAAACAAACAAAAAAAATTAGATATATATATGTAAATATTGAAGTCCACAACCATGTCGATGACCATCATGCCCTAGCCACCAGCATGTCTATGAACAAAAATAAACACATATAAGAACTCCTACGTAAAATTTTAGGTGGCTTGGATCTCCTAACAAGGCTCCTAACATCTTAGGTAAAAGAAAATTTTAAATATAATAACACTGTGTAACTGCAGGTGGGTAAAGGCAATGTTTTTGGATTCAAAGCAATGTTCATTGAGTCCAGAGCCATATGGAACAAGGCTATTAAAGATAACTGATGTCACTGAAAGTTTAGTAACACAGCATGAGGTGGTACACTGGTACTAGCATTGCTTCCTAAGGTTGTACACAAGCACTAACAAAGACTGTATTACACCAAAACAGATGCTGTCGAAAAAAAAAACTGGAACATTCACTTAATCATCAAAACAGATGATCTTTGCATGATGACATTAGAACATTTTAACATGACGAGACACTTTGTAGAAAGTGAGAATGCATTGCATTCTCTTTGAAGCACTTAACTGACGACATCGTACTCATTATTGCAGAGCAATCATACTTCTGCGACACATACATGAATCACTTTTGCAGAGTTAACAAGGACGAGAAGTCGGTGGTGCACTTATGATGAAATGTTATGATAGGACATAATCGGTATTTGAGGTCAAGAAGCACTTAAAAAAAAAAATTTCCCTAGATGATTTATAGAAAAAAAATTCTATATATATATATAAATGCGCTGGTAAAAATTTCCATCTAGAGTTGTGCTTTTCTGTAATCTTCTTGTATTATTTGTAGGTATGAAGAGAAGACATTAATAAATTTCACTTTCTTCATAAAACATTGAAAACTTCAAAATGAAGATCATTTTTACTATTCAATTCTTCATAAAACAAAAAATCTTGAAAATGAGTATAATCAATCTTTTTTTTTTTTTTTTTTTTTTTTAAAATCAATGAGGCAAATGGCAAAATAAAAACTTAGAGGCTTTGGGTATGAAATAAAATTAAAGTAAAAGGCACTATGCACATAATAAATAAATAAATGTGGGGAACTTTTCAAAATAACTTGATCTTGCATAAACACTGTAACAAATATTCACAAACTTCTTATATTAATTGAGAATTTACACTTGATTATCAATGAGCAAAAATTTTGCAATGTGAGGATGAATTGCTACACACAAGCAAAAATTAACTCTGAATACTTTTAATTGCACCTGCTAGAATATTTGGAGAAAATGCAGCATAATAAAATAAAGTTGATGAAGGTAAAATGCATC
Source organism: Maratus speciosus (assembly GCA_963932465.1). NCBI lineage: Eukaryota > Metazoa > Arthropoda > Arachnida > Araneae > Salticidae > Maratus > Maratus speciosus. The sequence continues at coordinate 368,195,651 of OZ010794.1, read as the reverse complement.
AGTAATTTTCAAGTAATATAATTTTAAACTTCCTTGTTTTGAGAAGACTTAGACTAATGATATGGTGTGAGTAACTGAGTTCTAGCAGCAGACAAGTCAACAATTTCACTTGATGAGGATATTTGCTCTCACATGAGAAATGTTAACTGGCACACTATTATAATCAGTAATGAAAGCTATTTATTTATTTATTTTTAAGAGAACAAAGTAGTAAACACTATTTGTAGCTTCACAAACCGAAGAACTCTAATGAAGTGGTTTCATAAATGGATATTTGCCTATAAATGAAGAACATCTTCACCAGGCATCTTATGGCTGAATACGAAGCACACAAAAAATTAAACTATTGTAGATGTAGGAAACTTTTGAAGAAGTAGGTAGGTAATTTTATAATTTTTAGCTTCCATGATAACATGTGCAACAACAAAGAAGAGACCAGAAGAAATGGATATCACACAAAACCACTGACCACCTTCATGAGGTAAGCAACATATGAATGGAAGAAAAGTCTGAAGAATGTCATTACAGGTAATTAAAAAATTTTCTAGCAGCATATACAGGAACAGTCATAATCAAATATGGCAAAAAGCACATCACTTAAGAACTATTGATAGTTAATATATAAAAGTAATCTTCACTATTGGCAAGGAAAAAATATTTTTCTTATGGTGAATGGAATTTTTAAGTAGAACTGTTACAGGATTGAAGAAGCCCCATTTCATTTAAATGAAAAAAAAATAATTTTGCTCTTTTCATTTTTATAAAGCAACATGAGAATAAGGTATGATGATGTCGATGTGGATATGTCATGCATAGACTTATAAATTTGTGAAAGAATTGAATTTGCCAAAGAGAATTGAAGCAATGAAAATTTTTAATATTTTCAATTTGTTAGCTGAGAGTTCTATAACAACATCAATAGGTAAATTTAAAAACAGGAACAGTTCTTTAAATATTAGAGATGAAATCAGACTAGTCCACAAGACAACATGCTAACTACACATACAGCATATTTCACAAATCATCTAAGGAGCAAGTCTAAGAACTTTTCAAAGGGGATAACTGTTTATAAATTTTCATATTATATTTTTGTTATTAAGAGAAGCAGGCAATACTTCAAAATAATCATACAGGATAATTACTACTATAAATTACTTGAAGAATACCAAACTTCAGTTGGAGAAAATTGGCATAATGAGATGAGAACAGCTTTAAGTGAAGAACAAAATTTCTCAGCAACAAGAATTAAAAATAATACTTCAATAAAATTTCAATCTTTTTTTTTTTTAAATATTGAAATTCAAATTTATAAGTGATTTAAAGTGCCATTACTAAGTAAAAAATAAAAAAAAAATAACCCAAAAGCCATGCCTCCTAAAATATCACATTATGTTCTTGAGAACAATTTTTGCCAATCTTCAAATTCATAGAAATTATTTGAGAACATAAATTCATTTATACAAATATTTCAATTTCAATAATTATTCTTCAAAATTATTTTCAATTCCAAAATTTTCAATCAATTAAAAAAATATGTAACTGCCTCAGAATTTTATTCATAAAAATAGAATATTGCTATTATTTGCACCAACATAAAATTCATTTTCAATATTGTAATTATATAAATTCATTTCTTGATTGAATAATAATACATTCTACAAAATATAGCAAAATTTAAATATGAATTCTTTAGAATATTGTAAGAAAAAGTGCAACTATGTAACAAAAAATAAATGGCATAACTCAAGAATTTTTCAGAATGAGAACATCAAATATTTTACAATATTTTCATAAATTATATCCAATAAATCTTGAATTAAATTAACCATTTTCTTTTGAACTAATGAGAACAATTCCTCAAAAAAAATTTTACTTGACTTTCTTTCATAACGATCTTAATATTTTTTCAAAAATTAGAACAAGTTTCATGAAAATGTAACTTCTATTAAAATATTTCAACCAAAACTCTCATAATTCTTAAAAAAAATAACAAAAAGTTCTAAAAAAATTATCTTCAAGAATCATTATTTTTAAAATTGCAATAATCCCAAAGCAACATCGTTGCAATTCGAAAGGTACTACGGCGCCAAATGTGGCGAGAAAAAATGGTGTTGTGATCGTAAAAGGGTTAAAGTACACGTTGTGAAGTTCTTTTAATAAAATTATTATTGATCGTTAAAGAAATAATAAAACTGGAGAGTTCTTACTTGAAATGTAGACAATGAAGAGGCAATTTGATGAAAACAAATAATATTCTTTATTCCATACGTTAGTTGAATAGAAGGTTATGAAATTCTTGCTTCTGGTCACCATTTTAAATAAAAGGACTGAATCTTTTAAGAAGAGAAAAATAACGGCCAACATGGAATAAATCCATGGGATTCCTTTTAATGAGAGCAGCACAACTTTAAAGGATTAAACTTTGAGAAAGAACATATCCACATAACAAAAATATGACCCATAGTACGGCAAACTTTTTCGGTCAAAAAGGGCGGCACGACATTCGAACGGCCGGCCAGCGGGCTGGCGCTCCGCTAAAACTACGTTAAAAGACTACATCTTTTTCAGACAACATCAAACCAAATTCTGAATTTAAAATTAACGAGTTTTAGTATTTAAATGATGAATACGGGGTTAACAAAGTAATTAAAAGGCAAATTTTAAATTGATTAGCTAAATTAACATTTACGGGAAATTAATGAAAATCGAATTACAAGCTGCAGAATTCAAAATGTTTCACTGATTGGAAAACGAAACCAAACGATTCTCCTGTCAGCGATCGGCGTCAAAAGAGGGCGGCGCATAAATTCAATGACGTCATCATAAGGCAAATAAACTCCGACAAAACGAGAGCTCCAAGCGTGCTCCTAAAATACGGAGTGCGCATGCGCAAGCTGCCGATCCGCTCCCAACGCAGATATGAATATCGGCGGTGAAAAATGAACTTGCTTTACGGTGAGAGATAAAAGCGTCAACATCGCGGCGTAAAGATTGAGTTCAAATAGACATCGATGCAAAAAAATAGCTGAAAGGGAATAAAATTAAACCAAATTTAAATACTGTGAGAAGTATTCTCACAGATTACGCGATAGGTTTTTTCTCTATTGTCAGTTAATCACTATCTATGCGCCAAATATAGAAGTTTTGCTAGAATGTGGCGTTGGCCGGTCAATTTGTTCTATCGGTTAGCGTCGAAATCTCATAGCAATTTTTTGTGTATATTTTCTATCAAAGTTGTTTTGGATTTTTATTTAGACTGCTAAAAGAAAGTAAAAGAATGTCTGAAACAGAGTTTACTAATTTTTAACAGTTTCTGTAGCGAATAGTCGAATTTCTATTTTATAAGCAATTACAAAAAAAATTTTGTTATTTTAGAACATATTGAAAAAAAGGATACAATAAGGGGGATGATAGATTTTTCAGTGCTTCACGCCGAATCTATTTTGCTAACATATTTTTTTTTCATTTGGCTACTGTTTTTTTTTTATTATTATTATTCGCCAAATCACTAACGTTGGTCAAAAGACAGCAAGAACCCTGTTCAGAAGACTGTAACAAAATTTCACCGTTCAATAACAAAAAAATAATGACTAAGTAAATAAGTTGGACATCTTTGGACAACGCATAACACATTTGAAAATTAAACTTCAGCAAGTATAACCTGTAGTCGTAAAAGTATCCTACTTCATTTGTGCAGCTTTGTACAGGCTCTATATATTTGTATACTAAGGGTGATTTAAAACTGTAGGAACAAACTTCTAGGAAGGGTGGGGTACACTTAGACGACTCGGAATCACATAGCAATGAAGGCTCGGAAATGCAATCCTAACGAGATATGGAGGTTGTTAAGGCCTGAATCATTGTGATACAAAATTGACATTTATAGACCATAAGCTTAAACAAGTAAAAATTAAATTTCAAATTTCAAAAAATTCGACTGCGTAAAAAGCGAACTAATTAATTATTTCTCATCAATGTGAAACTATTTTTTATATTACTTACCTATTTTTTTTTATTTACTTGCATTGGTGACTTTTAAGTTGTGTTTAATTGTTAGTTCTTATCTATAAACACTGTTTTGATGAGGCCTATAGATGTCTATGAAGGTTAGAGTTGTAGTAAAGATAGAGATCTTACCTACACAACTTCCAGGTTGTGTAATATTTAAACGGAGCTTCTGACTGTAAAATAGTGAATGAAACGTCTTCATTTTGAAAGACCTATCCAATGATATGCCACTTAATATATGGTGTAAAAAAAAAAAAAAAAAAAAAAAAAAAAATGTCTCTACCGCCATTTTATATTTTACAGCCGCCATTTGAATTTATAAAAACAAAGCCTAGCTTATAACCATCGGACTGTTAAAACGAATCGATAGATATCTCATTCATTAAAATCCATCTAGCCGTTGGGATATAAAGAAATCCACGTACCCAGATATGCGTGAAACACATAAACCTTCTTGGCAGTCGGGTAAAAAAAGCCATAAATTCCCTGATAATGAAGCTCCTCGAAATTTTCTGACTATGTGCCTTGTTCTTACTACTTACAATTTTGAACGTTTGGGGTAGTAGGGGCGTTTTGAAATGGCGCATCTTCGTTTCTACCGAGAACTTCCGACGGACGTCCGGTGTATTTCAAAACATCCAAGATTCCATGTTCCGAATGATTCATTCCCACGTTATGAAACAGGGATGACAGGGATGACCGCCCCGGGAACCCAGCTTTCGCTTTAGAGTATAAGTGTAATCCCGGGAGGGGGGGGGGCCTCGTTATGAAACATCGGGCAACTTCATTATAAGGAAAGTAATGACTTATTCTAAGCGTATGGTCTTTAAATGTCAATTTTAGATCATAATTATCCAGCCCCTAACAACCTTCTATCTCGTTAGGATTACATTTCCGACCCCGCATTGCTATGTGATTCTGAGTCGTCAAGGAATACCCCACTCCTCCTAGACGTTTGTTCCTCTAGTTTCACCCTGTATGCAAAACTTTACTTCAATAAGGAAATGCATAACACAGATGAAAATTTTCCTGCAGCAATTTCGAAATTGCAAAAGCCGTATCTATCCTAATCAATCCTACCCTATCATATGTAATAAAGTTTTCAGTAGATATAGAGCGTTTAAATGCCACATATTTACTGTCTATATTATAAAGGACAAACATATCTGTGCGTAACGCATACGTCATTTTGAGAATGGCAACACTTTGAAATTTGAAATAAAATTTTTGTTTTGCAATTTTCTCTACTGCAAATTTTTAAACTTCTAAACATCGCACATTTTAAATTTTTACACCGTCGTATAAAGAAAAAAATGCTCTTTTAAATGCAATTTGTTTGAAAGCTGTATCTCAATTTATTTTTGAGATATTAATTTGTTTGTAGTTTTTAATACCATTTTCCTTATCGTGGCAACAAAAGTACCCCATTTTATTGAAAGTCATTGAAAGTAAACGGAAAACAGTCAAAAATAGGAGATAATGTATCCTTTCCTTTTGTTGCCCATTTCTCATAAAACATGAAAAAAAAGTTAAAATTAAAATATGGGCTATGTCAAGAATACTGTCTGTTATTCCCTGATAATGACGTGATATGTATACTATTCTATAGACGAAGTTTAAGACTGGATTGTAAAAGTGAGTTGCTTTAGCGGATGCAAATGACGTCATTTTATAAAAAAGCGTGTATTTTAATTCTTAAACCTGAATTATGTTTTGTAGAAGTGTGTCATTTTCACAGCCCAGCTCTTCGAAATTCTTCACAGGTGAAAATGCTCCACTTTCGAAAATAATGTAATCGAAATCACACACTGATAAAACGCAATGTTTTACAAAAATTTAAAGTGTCTTTATAAAAGAGAGGTGACATGCAAATAATAGCGATTTATATTACAGAAATTGATTATTCTCTCCTGGATAGATTTGCTTCGCCGAGTTAGACAAGCAAACAAATAATTCGTGGTTTGAAATAATATCATGTTCCTGAAGTTTTTGTACAAAATTCTCTCGAATAATAAAATTTTAATGCTATTCTTTAGGACATTCTACTATAATTTTATCAAAATAACATAATTTGCTTAATTTAATTTTTCCTAATTTTATATAATCTATATATTTAAAACCCAAGTGTGTTTTTTAGTCATCTGCCCTGATCTTTCTGCTGAACCAATTTTACTAATATTTTTTTTAACTGAAAGGTATCATCTGTAGATGTTATCGCACTATCTGGTTTTTTTTTGTTTTTTTTTTAACCATTTGGAAAAATGGTTATTGTTCTCGTTATTTTAAAAATGTATTTATTACACATTTTTTAGCATGCAGATATGAAATATCTATTACCATACTTAGCTTTATAAAATTCAGTTCTTTTGTTAAAATGTCAGTCATATTTTCCAAAAAGACTCTTTACATAGTCTTATCCCTAAATTAAAAAATATACGACAAAAATATTAACGCAACGTGGCCAAAATGCACCTGTTTTGGATATCATTTGTCGCCACGTGACAAGAATGTTTAATAATATCTAAATCACTGTTAATCACTGTTAATATTAGTTGCAAGTCTGTCTCTGAAATACAAGCCGCCATTTTCCTGTTGTAAGTTTTTAAAGCATTAGCTGGTTAAAAAGCAACTCCCTGGAGGGAAAAAATAACATCGGTGGGGGGAAGGCAGATGGAGTCACAAATTCGGAATCTACTTGTTTCAAAACTTACAAGAGAAAAAAGGTGGCTTGCATCAGATTTACTCATTCGACTAACGCCGGGTTAAGAGTGTCCAATAGACACGCGAGGACATTTGTAAGCAACGAATATATGCGTTCTTTACATATTTTGAAGTTTGCATCTCAATATTTTTAAATGATTCGTTCTGCATAGAATATCGGAGGTCAATGACTAATGCTGTATCTATGCAATTTTCTGATATCAGTTTCAGTTTTATTTTGAAGACATTTTCAATTTCCTAACGAACCAATCAATTTGATTTCGAAATTAAAAATATCTACGGAATAAAACTAAAACCAAAATCGAAAAAGTACAAAGATACAACGCTAAACATATAAATATCATTTAGAAAAAGTATCATTTAAAAACATTGAAATACAAACACAAAACAAAATTTGAAAAAACGTTTCCATTTGGTCTTCGCGCGACAAGTGAAGGCTATAGTCCTCTAAATATTAGTCGTATACGCTGCCAAAAAAATTGTGTTTGCCGTAGGCGGCTTTTTTACCAGCATTTGTACAGACTCTTGAATTTGTATTCCAGAAATTTGTGAAAGTATTATCCGCCTTATTTTCCGAGATAAATTAGGCAAAGAATACTTTTAAAAAATAGTGATCATAAAATGCTAGGTAATGCACAAAAACTGAAATATATCCACCTAGTTTATATCCTTATGTCAGGGCTAAACATATAAATATCATTTAGAAAAAGTATCATTTAAAAACATTGAAATACAAACTCAAAACAAAATTTGAAAAAACGTTTCCATTTGGTCTTCGCGCGACAAGTGAAGGCTATAGTCCTCTGAATATTAGGCGTATACGCTGCCAAAAAAATTGTGTTTGCCGTAGGCAGCTTTTTTACCAGCATTTGTACAGACTCTTGAATTTGTATTCCAGAAATTTGTGAAAGTATTATCCGCCTTATTTTCCGAGATAAATTAGGCAAAGAATACTTTTAAAAAATAGTGATCATAAAATGCTAGGTAATGCACAAAAACTGAAATATATCCACCTAGTTTATATCCTTATGTCAGGGATAAAGATATAAATATCATTTAGAAAAAGTATCATTTAAAAACATTGAAATGCAAACTCAAAACAAAATTTGAAAAAACGTTTCCATTTGGTCTTCGCGCGACAAGTGAAGGCTATAGTCCTCTGAATATTGGTCGTATACGCTGTAAAAAAAATTGTGTTTGCCGTAGGCAGCTTTTTTACCAGCATTTGTACAGACTCTTGAATTTGTATTCCAGAAATTTGTGAAAGTATTATCCGCCTTATTTTCCGAGATAAATTAGGCAAAGAATACTTTAAAAAAATAGTGATCATAAAATGCTAGGTAATGCACAAAAACTGAAATATATCCACCTAGTTTATATCCTTATGTCAGGGCGATGGTGGTGTATCCAGATAGTTGTGCGTAGGCTCTGAAAGGTATTTTTACCCGGCTGCCAAAAAGTTTATGTGTTTGACGCGTATCTGGGTATGTGGATTTCTATATACCCTCGAAACATCCTAACGGCTGGACGGATTGCAATTATGTTTCTAGCTGTATGTATGTACGTATGTACGTACGTAACGCGATAACTCTTGATAGAAACATCCGATTTGCTTCAAAAATTTTTTCTAGGTTCAATGTGATAAGGCGCTTCCCTGATTAGTTTTGGGAGTTCATTGGTTAAGGGTAAAGGGGGAAAATGGGGGTTAGTCCACCCCCTTAATTCAGATAAATTGGTTTTTCATGCAGAATCATTCGATTTGTTCCGAATTTGGTATACCGGTTTATTATGTTAAGGAACTTCCCTGATTAGTTTTGGGGGTTCATTGGTTAAGGATAAAGGGGGAAAAGGGGGGGTTAGTCCACCCCCTTAATTCAGATAAATGGGTTTTTCATGCAGAATCATTCGATTTGCCCCGAATTTGGTATACCGGTTTATTATGTTAAGGAACTTCCCTGATTAGTTTTAGGAGTTCATTGGCTAAGGATAAAGGGGGAAAAACGGGGTTAGTCCACACCCCTTAATTCAGATAAATGGGTTTTTCATGCAGAATCATTCGATTTGCTCCGTATTTGGTATACCGGTTTATTATGTTAAAAAACTTCCCTGGTTAGTTTTGGGGGTTGATTGGTTAAGGATAAAGGGGGAAAAGGGGGTTAGTTCACCCCCTTAATTCAGATAAATGGGTTTTTCATGCAGAATGATTCGATTTGCTCCGAATTCGGTATACCGGTTTATTATGTTAAGGAACTTCCCTGATTAGTTTTGGGGGTTCATTGGTTAAGAATAAAGGGGGGCTAGTCCATCCCCTTAATTCAGATAAATGGGTTTTTCATGCAGAATGATTCGATTTGCTCCGAATTTGGTATACCGGTTTATTATGTTAAGGAACATCCCTGATTAGTTTTGGGAGTTCATTGATTAAGGATAAAGGGGGAAAAGGGAGGTTAGCCCGCCCCTCTTAAATTAGATAAATGGGTTTTTCATGCAGAATGATTCGATTTGCTCCGAAGTTGGTATACCGGTTTATTATGTTAAGGAACTTCCCTGATTAGTTTTGGGGGTTCATTGGTTAAGGATAAAGGGGGAAGGGGGCTAGTCCACCCCCTTAATTTATATAAACGGGTTTTTCATGCAGAATTATTCGCTGTGCTCCAAATTTGGTATACCGGTTTATTATGTTAAGGATTCCCTGATTCGTTTTGGGGATTCATTGGTTAAGGATAAAGGGGGGGGGCTAGTCCACCCCCTTAATTTAGATAAATGGGTTTTTTTGCAGGATTATTCGATTTGCTCCAAATTTGGTATACCGGTTTATTATGATCAGGAGCTTCCCTGATTAGATTTGGAGGTTCACTGGTTAAGTATAAAGAGGGAAACGGGGGCTAATTTCCTTTCACTTATTTTTTTGAGGGGCATTATTCTTTAAAATAAGAGTATGATATACAATTAATGTGAATAGCCTGTGAGCTCAATGCCATCAGTTTAGCTGAGCACTTTTCTTTTTTATTTAATAATTTATAGTATTTTCAGCTTCTTCCTTCTTTCTGGACTCGGAACTTCATTCGCTGCTCACCTGCAACCCCCCCCCCCTCCCCTTTGGCTGCAGAAATTGCAAGCCAAATCCGAAAGTGACTCTTCACGTTACAACTTTCTGAGACATCCGCTTACCTGTCATTTCAATCTTTTCTCTTTGCTCAATTTTCACCAGCATTTTGATTCGTCGCACTCTGCAACCTCATTGGCTGCTGAAATTAGCTGTCGCATCCTAGCCGGAGTTTTCTCTAAATTTGATTTTTTTTTCTCAGTAAATCTCTATTTTTTATGTTTTTTATTTTTCTGTATTATTTTTTTTCTTAATTATTAGCGCCCCGTACGCTATATCTTTCTCCCAGCTTATTTTGTGTCATCTCCAAAACTACCGTTACCTTACTGAAGCCAGCCGTAAAACAAAGCTCTACGATTAAATACTCTATAGCAATTTTTTTAATTTCTAAGCACATTTTCAAATTTTATACCGTCGTATTGGGAAAAAAAATGTACTTTTAAATGCAATTTATTTTGAAACCTGGATCTCAATTTATTTTTGAAATATTACTTTTTTTTTTTGTAGTTTTTAGAGCCATTTGCTTAACATTGGCGACGAAAGTACTCCATTTCTGCAGAAAGTAAAGGAAAAATAGTAATTATATATTTTTGTTGTCATTTTCTCATAACAACTGAAAGAAAATGTAATTAAAATGTGTGGTATTTTGAAAAAATATATAAACGAATGATTTCTGTTAAAATATAGAGCTAGTATAAACTATATTTAATTTTAAGTACCTATATTAATGTTACAAACAAATGAAGACCTATGAATCATTAGATAACCGTTTTTTTCGTCGAGTTTCTTTAATGACGGCATGTTTTTGCTGTATTTGTGTATTATTTCGCGATAGTGATGTCCTATGCATGCTTTATTGTAGATATTTACTAGCAGGCTATGCCCGCTGCGCTGGTCAATATTTCCAAATGAACCTTGGATTAAACTAAATGGTGAATTTGAACTTGTATTTTAAACAATATGGATCTTCAGCTTGACCTTGCACATTACTGAAAACGATGCGAACGCCATTGTGATATAATGTTATCTTAAGCGTTGGACAAAATTTAGCAATTAAGAAGTAATTGTTTTAGTTGATTATAAACAGCGCACTTATGGTCGGGTAATGAGACCGTTATGACAACAGGAATTAATACCTCTGTAACTAATCAACATATAATGAAATCGTATATACTAACACCATTCCTAAAAGTCATGCAACAGGGCCACTTGTAAAAAAATATGTTCTGTTGATTTTTTTAAAAAGGCTAAACTTTCATAATCAGGTTCACTTAATTTTTGAACTTTTACTGTTGCTCTATAACTAAGTACCCTTGAACAATATGTACACACTAAAACCTTTCCAAAATTATTACCTAACTAATTGTGGTATATCCTACGAAAGTATTATAAACAATCGGAATGAAATACAAATTTCCGTTGTAAATATATAGTAGATGATGATGATACGATTTTGTGTAATAGAATTCATAGTAAAGTTTTCGCTTCAAACAAAAACGATGCTTTCAACATTAAAGCTAATACACCAATATGTGAAGTATCCGATTACGGAAGGTTAACTTGAATTCTCATGAGCAACTACTCAAAGAAAAGTGAATATGTGGCTTTTGTGATACTTTTATGTCAGCCGGGCGCAGGTAATAAATCAATAAAGATTGTTTTCATAGCATATTCTTATTTTATTATTTTCATTTAAAACACAAACCTTTCACTCATTTCATTTAAAATGCATGCCTTATACTAATTTCATTTAAAAAACTGAAAAGATAAACAATAACAGGAAATAATGCCATAATTAAAAGCAAAAAAATATTTTTAATTTACATACGCAAAATGTAACTTCTGCTACTGGGAATTTTAAAAATGCTATCAGCGAGATGTGCGCACGGTTGTTATAAATGTACCCATTTTTTCTGCTTATCGAGGAGCAATTTATAAATCGCACAATATTATTCCAATTCCAATTTCTTTCATTGAGGAACCTATGACCGGAAAAAATGGAAAAAGACTCTTGTAGATTCTTCGGATGACGGCATCTGACGCCATAAATAGAGTTTATATACATGAAAATAATTTTTAAGTCGTTACAAACATTGCTTTCATACTTAAATATTTTCATTGGTACTACTTGTTATCCCGTCGACCAATTTTGCCAAATTATATAAATCGCCAAACCATTCGCCAAATTATATAAATTGACATAATCTTTATTGTAAATAACGAAATAACAAATAAATTAGTATAACATTAATAAAAATACAAATAAAACGTCGAAATTAAAATCACTTGATGACGTAAACACGTGTAGTTTGTTTAAATTCAAGTGAATTTGATATTTACGATCAACCATTATTGCCATTTAATCTTATAGTTTGACGATAGATTTTTGGTCGACGGAATATCTAAGTAGTACCTTTTCCATCTTTGTTTTATAACGTTAAATTCTCAGTAATTTTTTCCCTTTTATTTTACATAAAATCACTATTTTTTAAAAAAATTAAGATGCTTGCATTTTTATTTCAAACTCATAGAGCCGTTTTTATTTTTTAGCCAAAAGGGTTGATTTGAATTTTTTCCGTTGCTAGAGTAACGGATGTAATGATAGATATTTTGAGGTTTAGATGCCAAAGACACCGCCAAATTAGAAAAATATGAAATGTGTCATGAACTGTTGGACTTATAAAAATTTATTTGGTAGCATTCGATTCAGCATACAAAACTACATTAAAATATGCTATCATTTGACGCATAATTTTGATATTCGATTTTTTTCCCCACCCCGTGCAAAAACCATTAGGGGTGACACTTTAGAAAATCCTTTCTTAGCAGAAGTTTATGTCATAAGAAGTATTTTTACCACGATTTTCAAGATTTTAGGTTCAGTAGTTTGCGCTGTGCGTTAATTAGTCTCCTAATCCAGACTTTATTTTATATACTATATTAGATATGCGATTTTGCGGTGAATCGATGATCGAAAATTAGTCCAATATCATTTGAAATATTACATAACAGAGGAGAAAGTACGAAGAACGACGAAGAAGAAATGACGAATTACAAAAGACTTGTAATTTTTTTTTTTTCAAAATGTTGAATTTTTCCATAGTAATAACGTATTAAAAAAAAAATTTCCTTAAAAATTATCTTTATTTCCTAGATTTCGAATCTGTGAATTTTCCTATAAATGAAATTGGCGATATGACTTGAGAAAATATATAATATTTGCTTAAATAAAATGGGTAATATTCGTTGATCTGAGTTCGAGTTTATAAATATCACATGCTTTCGGAATTACGGCGAAAAACATTTTAAAAAGTATGAAATTATTTTACAATATGTATGTGTGGCAGAAATTCACACTGAAATTTAAGTATTCGATTCCATTTTTAAAATATTAACTGATATCTATATAAGCTACAATTGAATATGAAAATGTACTCAAAAAATGATCTCTTTCACCTAAAAAAACACCATTTGTGAGAACATCCTCAAGCTAATGTCACGCTTATGCATTTTTGGCTTAAAATCACATTGTTTGGCGACAAAAGAAAACTAAAAAATTGTAAAGAAACAAATAGTAATTACACATGTGACTCACAATTACATCTGCTTGTTTCTTCTATAAGTCACGTGATGGGACAATTAGATATAAAAAAAAAAGAAAAGAAAAGAAAAGAGAGAAAATGTCGTTAAAATTTCATCTAATCAAATTTTCAGATTTGTTTCCATATCTAACGCAAGCGATAAAGAGCCAAATATTGCGTATCAAGTGTAATATTTCTTATTAAATTAATTTTTAAGCATTACAAATATTTCTTTCAGGTTTTGATTAAATGTTTCCGTTTTTTAATATTATCACTCATTAAAACGGATATTCTTCTTCTTTTTTTCTTTTTTTTTTTCATTTAAATAAAATTAGTAACAGTTTTTCTTTTATTTTTCGAGGTTTAATAGCCGTTTCAATTTTTTTTTTATCAACGATGAATTTCGCCAAGAAATAAAATGGTAACCTTATCGCCCAAAATAACAGAATTTTCCGTCATAATTCTAAAACTAATATAGGTAGAATAATGTGTTATAGATTAAAACCTTCCCTGAAACAATACCTATCTAACGGTATAGGTTCCGTAAAAATCCATGCAGTAGAACTCGAAATCTAGGCGTTCGGAACGAAATTTTCGTTTGGATTTTATATATATAATAGATAATAGAATAGATAATAGATTTTATATATATATAATAGAATAGATAATAGATTAAGTGTTATGAACTATCTCAAAGTTTAAAACAGATCGCATTGTTAGATTTCGTAATTTTAACAATATCGCGTTATGTTAGTTCCACATTCCACCACCAGGGAGCGCACTCTATTCTTAACGAAAGCGTATCTGAACGAAACTCCTTCATGCAACGTTTCCGTAGATACATGAATCGGGAGGGTGGCGGTCTTAACCAATAATTTAAGATAATTGCTGAGATTACTACGAAAAATGTTTTAAAGGGGCCCTACGCGGGCCCCTAATAGAGTTAGAGGAAATCGGAAGACGGCAAAATAATCGCGGAGAAAAGTTTGCTTGGGTGCTTCGGAGCTACTTTTGGCGCGAGATCTAAGCTCTACGACCAATAGGAACCCAGATATTTAAGGAAATATGAAGTAACAAAGTTCAAAATAATAGAATTTTCCGTACCAATTCTATAACCAATCTAGGTAGAATGATGTGTTATAGCTTAAAACCTTCTCTGGAACGATACCTATCTAACGGTATAAGTTCCGTAAAAATCCATGCGGTAGAACTCGAAATCTCGGCGTTCGGAACGAAATTTCCGTTTGGATTATCTATTTATATAAAATCCAAGTCTCTGTGTGTCCCTCACGATTCCGGTAGGACCACCTCATTGAAATGAGTAATTGTTGAAAAATACTAATGCACGGTTACCATTGTAGCGCCAAATGTTGGTCAACTTGGAAATAGTTGGCTGATTTGGTGAAATTCCCATTTAAAACTATTAATCTTTCATAAAGGAGGTCACCAAAATTTAATTTAAACTCCGCTCTTTTAAGATATTTTTTCAAAATCTATGGGTGAGAATTTAAAGTACATCTTTACATCTTCCTCCCGATGCTACTAATAAAATAACCGCCAATAGACGACGCTGTACTGTATGAGCTCCTAACTGCGCGATTTTAATGTGCTTTAGGTACTTTTCCAGTATAGGTGCGTTGGCGAAAAAGGAAATTTGGCAACATTTTCCGGGAACCTATTCACTGCTTCATTTTATATACACACGCATTTTTTTTTTCGATATTTATACGATTTATTTATACGATTAAAAAAGCCGTTTCTCTAATTTTATACAGAAACAGATGTAATTTGTACATAAAAACATGAATAATCTATTTATATAAAATCCAAGTCTCTGTGTGTCCCTCACGATTCCGATAGGACCACCTCATTGAAATGAGTAATTGTTGAAAAATACTAATGCACGGTTACCATTGTAGCGCCAAATGTTGGTCAACTTGGAAATAGTTGGCTGATTTGGTGAAATTCCCATTTAAAACTATTAATCTTTCATAAAGGAGGTCACCAAAATTTAATTTAAACTCCGCTCTTTTAAGATATTTTTTCAAAATCTATGGGTGAGAATTTAAAGTACATCTTTACATCTTCCTCCCGATGCTACTAATAAAATAACCGCCAATAGACGACGCTGTACTGTATGAGCTCCTAACTGCGCGATTTTAATGTGCTTTAGGTACTTTTCCAGTATAGGTGCGTTGGCGAAAAAGGAAATTTGGCAACATTTTCCGGGAACCTATTCACTGCTTCATTTTATATACACACGCATTTTTTTTTTTCGATATTTATACGATTTATTTATACGATTAAAAAAGCCGTTTCTCTAATTTTATACAGAAACAGATGTAATTTGTACATAAAAACATGAATAATATACATATAAAATAAACATATAAAAAAAACGCTCAAGTTTGTTTTCATATGTGTTTATATGATCTGACAATAAATCTCAATATTTTTCGTTTTACGGACACCATGCCAAAATGTATTCGGTACTTTTTCGTTATACGGACAGCATTGTCGCCAAGTGCAATAGTTGGCGCAAAATGAAAATCACGTGAATTGAAACATTTGAAAAATAAAAGAAAAAACATTCTCGATAGTAAAGTGGGCATTTTAAAAATATAACATTTGAAAATTACAAACTTTTACGAACTATTTTATTAAATCACAAATATATACTTAAAATAAGTGGACAAATAACTGTTATACAATAAAGTAATAAAATAAAAAATCATATTAAACTGCTGCCATAAAATTATAAATATCTTTCAGCATTGCAGTAAACATTTCATTTTTTGAACGAAGGCGTCGCCACATAAAATCTATGCGATACGACTCTAAATGATGACGAACAGTTCCCCGATGTCTTTTGTTGCGCCATTTTGCGATGCCCCATATTCTCTGAACATTTGGAGTATGACATCCAGTATTAGGGTCGACAAAATTGTATTTGTGATTTACTGTGAAATGATCATAACCAGCACTTAGCAGTTCATCTGTTTTATATCCTTTCCGGCAATCTGTTTAAATAATACAAGACATTCATCTACTTCTATAATTTTATTAGGTCCACCGATTTTTCTATTTGGTCGTGAACATAAAGATTTACACAAACTTCTCTCGAATAACTATTCCATTCCACTGTTGTGTTGTGGTTCATATCAAGTTGCAGCTCCAAAACTCAATCGATGTCAACTCTTTGCATGATAAGTATATAAACCTCAAAGCTTTAAAAAAAGTCACCCGCGATACTTTAAACCAAGTTTTTTATCGTATTCCTACGGTTTCTTCGCATGATCGTAAGCTACAACTCAATTTCGGATTTCCAGAACTCATCCATAATTTCATTTCATGATTTTTTGAACACAATCTTTTATTATGCAGAATTCCAAATTCCTGAAACAGTTTTATTACAACTTTCTCATCATCTGGTAATTGCCAAGTGATAAAATCTATCTCAGCATCAGCAGTAAAAGTAAACTACAACTTTATAAAAAAAAAAAAAAGCCTTTTTAATTCGATTAATAGCAGATTAAAAAGATTTCCAAGGTTAAGGTTAAACAATAATCATTCACGTGATTCACGTTTCATAAATAACAAATCACAATGTTTCGCATGGTTTACAATAAAACTCTACGATCAGGGTTGAAATAATTGGCGCATTAGCATACATTTTGGCATGCTGTCCGTATAACGGAAAACGTATGCTAATGCGCCAATTATTTCAAAATGCTAAAAGATATTTGTAATTTTATGCCAGCAGTTTAATATGAGTTTTATTTTATTGCTTTATTTTATAACAGTTATTTGTTCAATTATTTTAAGTATATATTTGTGATTTAATGAAATAGTTCGTAAAAGTCTGGAATTTTCAAATGTTATATTTTTTAAATGCTCACTTTAGTACGACAATATTTTTTCTTTTATTTTTCAAATGCCTCCTCAATTCACGTGATTTTCATTTTGCGCAAACTATTACGCTTGGCGACAATGGTATCCGCATAACGGAAAAGTACCCAAATCTCACTTTCTGATGCCCAAATTACACCAAACTTTTTTTTAAAAACGCCAAAGTCCCTACAGTGGAAAAGTATCAAACTGTCTATTATTTTGCGGTATCTCTGTTATAGTTTATACTATATGCAAGGTGAGTGGAGCGAAGAGTTTAAACATTAAATATTAAAGTTTCGGCACAGATGTCATATACACGACGGGTACTTAACTGTTGCCAATGTGTCGTTATTTTGCTTTATATGGTAACCCGGATGTTGTTATTTATGCTGTTGATGTTTTCGCCAAATTGGCGTCGGAAAAAATCGCTCGGCACAGATGTCATATTCGCCCCATATTGGCGCGATTTTTTTCTGACGCCAATGTCATATAAGCAATGGGTACTTAGCTGGCGTTAAAGTGTCGTTATTTTGCTTGATGTGGTAACCCGGATTATGTTGTTTATGCTGTTGATGTTTTCACCAAATTGGCAACCGAAAAAAAATCGCGCCAATATGGGGCGAATATGACATTTGTGTCAATCGCTCCAATATGGGGTATATATGACATCTGTGCCAAAGTTTCTATAAAGCAGTATAAGACTAAAAATTAAGAATAAAATAAATGCAAAATAAGGCTAAAGAAGAAAGAAAAATCATGCGTTAAGCATAGAATATGAAACACTTTCCAACACATCCTGAATGCTTTAACAAAATTCCATTATTTAGGGAAATAAGGTAAATAAGTAAACATTTTAGAAAACGCATAATTTTTTTTAAAAATTGATTTCAGCAGTTACCATCCATAGCCCATAGTACCATTATTACATGCCACTATTTAGCTAAAATTTAATTTAAACTACTTTTAAAGCTGCTGAAATCATATTTCCAGATATTATCATCCATAGACGGTTATGTATCCAATTCTTTGCGTGACCCTGTATATAATTTTGGAACAGATGTCATATTCGCCCCATATTGGCGCGATTTTTTTCTGTCGCCAATATCATATAGGCAATAGGTACTTAACTGGCGCCAAAGTGTCGTTATTTTGCTTCATGTGGTAACCCGGATTATGTTGTTTATGCTGTTGATGTTTTCGCCAAATTGGCAAACGAAAAAAATCGCGCCAATATGGGGCGAATATGACATCTGTACCATAATTTTATCTATATTCTACAAACATTTCTTAGTAATCTAAATGCAGTTCAGCTTAAAACTTCATAACTCCTTTAAAAACCGCCTTTAAGCAATTTATTCTCATACTCAGTAACCCTTACGAATTCTTTTGTGTAGCCCTGCATATGAACTGTAGCATTTATACACACGGTATAGTATGCATAAATGTAGCGAAACATAAAAGCGCATATCATAATTAAAAATGCATTTCTAGCAATCATTGCTTATGTACGTACAATACTTCGGAGAAAAGTTTCTTGGCGAGAAAGAAGCTTGCCAACGTATTTTCTGACAACCTATTTACTGCTTCATACTCACAAGCAATTTTTTGCACATGTATACAATTTATTTAATGTAAAAAAAGCTATTTACCCACAGAAGTAATTTTTGCACAGATGTCATATACACATCGGAGTTGGCGTGATTTTTCTCTGACGCCAATTCGGCAGAAATCTCGCTTTCGAATACCAGTTACTTATATATTTTTTAATTATTTGCTATCATTTTGAAAAGGAAATAACTATAAATAAATAAAAGTTTGAATAATAACTATAGAACAAAACAGTTTATATAATTTAAAAACAGAAAATAAAAGTAAATAAACAATTTATTAATAAATAAAAAACAATAACCGGCAAAATAACACCATTTTAGCGCCATAGGTATCCCGGTTCATATCTGAAATCTGTGCCGTAATTTGTATATAAAAAAATATTATATATATTTAGAAATGATTTTTTTTATGTGCATATATAAACAAAAATAAAAGTTCATTAGATTTGTTTTCATAGCTGTATATTTTGGCAACATATCTCACTTTCTGATGCCCGAATTACGCCAAGCTTTTTTTTTAAAATGCGCTATAAGGGAAAAGTACCTAAATAAATAATTAACAGAAATAACCAATTATACAAACTAAAACTTTTTATTTCGAGATCAAAGCTTTGTTTTTAATTTCGATTAAAAATACATATATCCTTGGATAACTTTAGTTGAAATTAGGTTCACGGCTTAATATCTCATTCCATAAACCTAAACAAAAACAAGTGATTCATTCATCGTGAACCGTAAAAAATATTAAACCATTGAGGTAATCCTTCACAAAGTAAGTTCTCCAACAATCAATGGACAATATTCTAATGACGTCATAGTAGGTAAAATGGTGGCGGTATCATTCGTTTATGGTTTAAATCACAAAGATTTAATTTCGCAATCTCTCTTAGTTACATTATTTTATTGTCATATTTATGAGATCAGAACAAAAGCATATTTTTTCATTATTTAGTTATTAAAGACGGAAAAAAATTATAAATGTGAATGATTTGAAAAATTTAATAATTTTCTTTCTTAATATTAAAATAACATCGGGAAGTAACAGCGAGTTTAAGTTAAATAAGTTTAGTTGTTTAATTCTGTTGTAATATTCAAAATAACTGCATTTATTAGATTTCAGTAAACAACATCAGGGCCCAATTAAACTTTGAAGTTAGAGGAATTACAATGTCATTTCAGGACCTTTCTTTTAGAGAAGCTTTCTTAAATTCCACATATACATGGAAACTCTTCAGTGTTAGAAATATTATTCCCAGGACTGGCATAACATGAGAACGCGGCCTGCAAGTTTTACACAAGTTTTTGAAAACTACTTTATATCAGAAATTTTACTAAAAACTGATTACTTTTTTGTTATAGAGAGAGGCCCACACTATTAGAATTATGACAAGTCGTAGCCAATTTTGCCAAAGTCGTAACCAAGATCGTGAAGCACACACATATAATACCATATAATACCATTTCATGAAATCGTATACGATAATTTAATAGTTTTTACCTTACTTCAAGTGTGTAATTTATTTATTTTTAAGGCTTAACAATCTAAATTGTCCAATATATGAATATTAAAAAAATGTAAACAAAGACTGAATAGACATGACCGCAAAAATCCTCAAATCTGCAGAACACTTGGAACCAAACTGTGCAGATTAGTGCTCTTCTACTGTACACAGTTTTTCATAAATGTGTTTCGTTCTTAAAATGTGTTATTTTCATCTATCACTGCGGAACAAACGAGAAAACTCATAGTCTTGCACATGTGTTGTATATATCTTTATATCTAAATTTCCGTCATTTTTGACGGGCTACCTTTCTAGTATATATATAATAGAAGAGGGGGATCGTAAATGTGGAATTCTTAAGCGGATGCGAATGACGTCATTTTACATAAAATAAAAGCGTGTGTTTTAAGTCTTAAAATTGAAATATGTTTTGCACTATTTATGTATACTTATATATATTTTTTTTCATCGGAGGCGACACTAAATTCTGAAAAAGCAGAATTCCTGTGTTCTAGTTTATTGTAATTTTGTTTAATTTATATAAACAAAACAATGTGTGGCTCTGGAGATTTTTTTTTTCTTTTCTTTTCTTACCCTCTGTTTGTTTCAACCAACCCAATGCTCTCGTATTCGCGTGCAAATTCCATGAGCATCTACGCATCAAGATCCACTCGACTGATTATTATCGATTAGAAGTAATCGAGAGCATTACTACTCTCGTAGGCATTCCAGAGAGTCCTGCATTGGTTCATTAACTGAAGATGCCTCAAAAATGGGATGAAAATATTTGTAAATTTTTGTACATCTGTACGATCTTTATATATGTTTGAAAGTATATACATATTTAAACATTTAGACATTTACACTATATTTTAGTGTTAAAGCTGCATATTGCCTAAATAAATAGGTAGAATAAATGAATTTAGTCAATTTATTTGGAAACCAAATTTTCGATAGCGCTATTTTTGTGAAACATCTGACCATTCGTGACGTCATTGTGATATCATGCACCGCCCACCTGAATACTAGTCCTGAGTGCTGACACAAAAATGGCGGATGCCGAAGGCGGAATTTTTTTAACGCACTTACGGTCCCTCAAATATGGACACCAGTATTTTATAAAAGATTTCCCTGACTCGTTTAATCTCAGAAAAAAAGCAGAAAATTCTTTAAAAAATTATTGGTACAATTATTTAAGGGACCGTACACACGTTGAAAAAAATCCGCCTTCGGCTGCCGCCATTTTTGTGTCAGTGCTCAGCCCTAGTATTCAGGGGGCGGTGTATCATGTCCATTGACTGTGCAATAAGAAAATTGAACCTTTAATTTATATTTACTTTAATTCACTTAAATTGAGGTTACTTGCACACTGTGGTGCTATTTGGAACAAATTATGTGTTTAAATGTCTGGTTCTGTTGTGATGAGAATATTGACGGATTCACTAATATTATACAGGCAACAGAACTATTTAGTAACACAGCACAGCCAGGACTGGCTTAAGATACTTTTGCATTTGATTGCAAGTAGTCACTTCCTTGGCACTAGTTAAAGCATAAGGTTAGTTGGGGCAACTGGGCCATGATTTTACAATGTGACTCTGGAGCTTCTGACAATTCAGCTTCAAAAAGCAAATGTTCATTTGAAGTAAAGTTAGAACTTCTGTAAATGTGTCCAGTTAGGTTCCCTTTATCAGACAGAAATGTTCAAAATTACATTTTAATATTTAAAAATATGCATATTTGACCCTTCTTACCTCATGGGTCCAGTTGACCCATAAAAATGGGGTAAGTGGACCAGGAGGGTCTATGTTCCACACGCGTTTTTTTTTTTTTTTTTTTTTTTTTTTTTTTTTTTTTTCATGTGGGATATCAGGTCCTGTTTGAAAAAGTATAAACAACTTAAAAAATTTTAAACCAGGCAGATCATGTAAATTATATGTCAATAAAGAGCATTGTAAGGGAAACTTCCTACAATGTCAATGTCAAACTGTCAATGTGTCTAAAAAAAGCACTAAAAGTGAAAATATTACATTTATATATACCAAAAACATAAAACTCAAGTAAATACTTATGTACTTTAGTATAGGTAATAAGTATAAAAGTCACATGGGTATTTTAAGGAAAAGAATAGCAAGGTAAATCTATGAACAAACGGCTACGTAAGTACTTAACCCGGGAGAACTCGCTGCATGAGATTTTTTCTCACAGTCGTACTTTTTTAAGACTCTTATTTAAATCATTTTTCATTTTAATTAAAATTTCAAAATGTTTTTCAATTACTTTACCTATTTAGTGAATAAAAGTACTAAGCCAACCAAAAAAAGTTGATATTATATGAATGTAAAGTAAAAGAAAAGCAATTGGCCATTCTCACTAGCGAGTTCTCCCGGGTTAAGTACTTTATCCAGGGGTCGCATTATATAGGGAAAATTTTACTGTTCCTACCAGAACGCTTAATGAGTTACCTTCATGATCATTTTATTTAACATATTCTAAAGTAAGGTGCGATAAAGAAATTATTTTCAAAATAGTGGTAGGAACAATAAAAGTTTCCCTATAGAATGCGACCGTATCGTACAATTTTAAGGTTTGGCTATCTCGCTTTCAGAGATAAGGTAATTGCATTCGTAAAATGTTGAAAAAATTTAATGACACCAGTATTTACAAGAGAGTCTATTTGAAAAGAAGTAAAAATATTTTTTCACGTACTTAATAAAGGTGAAATTTTCATTATAAAATTCCGTTGCCAATGTGACAATTAGGAATTAAAATTATGTGATGCCATAACGGCTTCACCGCCTCTCAAGGGGTCAAGAAATTTGGTTTGATACCACCCAATATGCTTTTTTTTTATTTTATTACGTAATTTTAATAAGGTCTATGACTTTCTTTATCGTGAGAAAAAAAAAACAATGGAGAAATTTACTTCCCGTTGTAGGATAAACTCAAAAACATTATTTATAACTATTGCGGTAACTGGATTCAGCATGGTGCAGTTACCCCGGATACATATCCCAGTTACCCCATTCTTGAAAAATTTATGGGGTAACTGGGACACCGGGCTTACATTTGAAATATGAAGTAAATATGTATAGATACCTAATAATATTAACGTAGTTATATACCTAATGTTTGAAAAAAAAGATTGTTTAATAAAAGTACATACAGTATTTTAATAAAAAGCCGAGGAAGTTCAACCAAATTGACGTTGTTTTTAAAAAAAGAAACGTAAACTTTCGACAACCTAACACAGCTAAGATAGAGTTATGATTGAGTTGATACACGTTGTTTTAGGAAGTGGGTCATTCCACGTAAAATGAGCAAAAATTTAAAAAAAGTCGTGGCCACATAGTAACAGATTTTAATAAAATTTGATATACAGGTTCAATTCATATTCAAATAGAGCTCTGCAAAATAGCTTCACGAAAAATAAATTATTTTAGCAGTTTTGGACATTTAAAAAACTTGTGATAAAGAATGGCATGTGTGCAATCGTCCAAAGTTGCAGGTTTGAAGTTCTGTATCTTGAAAACTATTTAACTGAAATATTTTTTTTTTAATAATGTAACCTCTGAAAAATTATCTTCTTATTTATTGAGCAATAATAATCTGGTAACACCATGATTATTCTTTAATTGGTTGTAAAAATTGAAAATTTGCAAATTTTGAAAAAATTAAAAACGTAATAAAAATTAAAGGAATTCAAAAACATCTGAGAAATTAATGCCTGATGTAGTTTTACATATTAAGATCGAATTACTAAATTTTTTAAGTTGCCATGTATTTCCTTGACCTTTAAAAAATTTTAGAAACTTTTAAAAAAATGACAAAATCGTAATTTTTCCTCTTATTGACAGATAAAAAAAAAACAATGAAGGAAATGCCCCACATTACAGTTATTGCACAGACATAAAGATCAATAAGTCCATAATCTGATAAAAAAAATTCAAGCATGCCTTTTTGATTCCTAACGTCACAAAATTAGGTTTAAAAAGGCAATATTAACTATATTCCATGAGCTATTTTTTTAAATTCGCGCGCGTTTCTTAAAACATTGCACGATTTCAAGGTGAAAAAATTTAGTGCTGCCATCTATTTTCTGTATATGGGTTTAGAAATTAATATACAATTTTCTGTTCAATTGAGCTTTTTCTTCTACTTTAATTAAAAATCTTCTTGAGGAAAAAATAAACTGAAAGCAAGTATAAAAGTTTTTATGTTTAAAATATACACTGTTATCTATAATATTAAAAGAATTAAAAGTTTTAAAAAGATTTCTTTCACGTCGAAACAAGCGATAGAAAATATTGCATTTTATCCTCAACATTTTTTACTATTTATTTTTTTTCTCATTAAGGAATAAAAAAGGCAAGAATTATAGTTTAAATATTTAATATATATACTTTCAGCTATAACGTCAAACAATTTTGATATTGTCAGAGGTGTCCTTCCTCTCTATAGGAACGTTGCATTTTTCCCTCAAATTTTTTCAAAAATAATTTTTTTCTCATTAAGGAATAAAAATACAATTACTAACTTACGTCGATCTCTTACTTATCATTCATTCCTAATTATAAATAATTTTTAATATAGTCTTTGCATTCTTAAGGCTAATAACCAAAATTGAAACTTCAAGCATGTAGCCAAAACCATGATTTTGCATCCACTTTTAATATAAATTTTAATACTTAAATAAACAATCCTAAAATCTATTATTTTACATTTACTCATAAATAGATATGATCTACTTACAAAATGATTTTCTTTAAAATCTGTGACATGTCTGCCACAGGTGATTTGCTCATTTTTTATGGAATGACCCAAGTAGAAGTTAAGGGGCATTGTTCACAAAAGCTAAAACTTAAAATACATCAATGGTTTTGTTATAAAATAGCCTATGGCCCAGTTACCTTGTGGGTCCAGTTACCCCAACTAACCTTATACGTAATTTGAACCCATTAACTTCTACTAGGGCGGTGGTTTATTTTTGGACCACATATTTTTAATCCTAAAATGGCACATTGACACCAGAATTTTGGATTGAAAAATTTCCTTTTATTAAGTATATTAAGTAAGGGGCGATCCATAAATGATGTCGTACTTTTTTTTAATATTTTTTACCCCACTTCTCCCCATTGTCACAAAATGTCACACTTCACCATACTCTCTCCCCTCGTCACATGTAATGCTATATTACGGATACATATACTTGCAGTACAGAAACAAAGCACTACGTTATAGGTCATATTTCAAATTTTATTTTTGAACTTTAACTACGTGTTTTAATGACATTTGTGAGCATAACAATAAAAATGATTCGTGTATTTATTTTGTAGGAAATAAGATTATGACTTACAACAAAAAATATATTTAATATACAATAGTAATAAAATATTAATATGAAAGAGCAATTGAAAACAGTAATATTTTGGAATTTGAAATGGAATTAAATATAGTTGGCTTTAAATCTTTATTATTTTATGAACACAAAATACTTTAAAACAGATTGATTTTGAAAAAGAAACCGAAATATTAGGTTTACTTAAATGGAATTGCCATCACATTTCATTTGTCACATTAATATGAACATTTATAAAATTATATATTAAATCATAAATTAGAAATTACTTTGAATCATTTACTATTACGACTTCCCCTCCCTTGGAGAAGATATATGTTCGTCCATAGGGTGCACAGGCATTTTGACATCACTCTCATCCTCGGGGATAGTAAGCATTCTAATGTTTAACCAAAATGTGTGATGTCACACTTCTTCTTACCCCCCCCCCATCCCCTTGTCACAAACTGTCACAATTTCACGAACACCCTGCCCTCCTCCAAGCGTGTCATCATTTCTGGACGGCCCCTAAGTTGGTAAATTACTTAAGTTTTTTGTTAGTTTTATTCTTCACAGCTAGCCAATATGTTTGGCTAGCATAGTTTTCCTTCATGCTGAAAGGTGTATGTATTCTTAAACCCCTTAATTCTCGCTCCCGTGATATTCACGGGCTGTGTCTTTTATTCAGATTGTTTGATTCTCACCAATTTTATAAAGTGTAATTGGCTTTATTATGGCATCATTTTACATGTCTATTAAATAATGTATTTCTTTTTTCAAAAAGCGGTGCCAATAAGCAATTTGAATTTCTAAAACGTAATTTAATGCGACTGTTAAAGGGTTAATGTTAATAAAATACCATGGATGGGGGGGGGGGGGGATTTTCCCTGCCGGAACGAAAAAAACTATAAACCTTACGATCGGTGCTCCGGTTGGGTGATTCCAAGATTCCAAGTACATCTTTTTACTTAGTTTCAAATAAATTTGTTTGTAAATTCCGGTGTCATTGAACCATTCCAGTATTTTACGAATGCACTTTGCCCCTGAAAGGGTTAATACAAGGATTTTTTGCTACGTAATTTTCATTTATGTAAAGTAATGACGTCTTCTTTGTACGTCTGCAAAATACACATATCTCTTTTAATATTTCATTTAAAAATAAAAAATACTTAATTCTAAATTCTAAATTATTCTTTTAAATAATGTTTTTCTGAAACAATACATTTACCTGAAAAAAGTTTATAATTTTTGGATAAAAAAGATAAATAAATAGATGTGCAAATACAGCCAAGATTCTGATGCTACATCTAAAATGTTTTGCACATCTTCCGAAATTTTTTTCTAAAAGCAAAATAAATCCTTCAGGTGTGTTTAAACTCAAGAGTTTTTTTAACAGAGACCCATGGGAGGTCTCTATGTTTATGTTTTCATAAACAAGCTCCAAATATATATTGATGCTACGAAAAACTTTTGAAAATTCTTGTTAAGTAAATTCTTCACAACGTATTCGAAGACATTCTCAACTATAATCAACTTTTCTTGATAACATTTTTATTGAAGCTCATACTTTTTTTCTTCGAGTTATATGTTGTTATTCTTGTTCGTCACGCTTAGAAAATATTACTTTACAATAAATTAGAATATTACTTTACATTATCTTCCCTTTTCTGCCACTTTAAAAATAAATAAAACTTGATTCTAAATTCTTAATTCTTCTTTAGAATAAACATTTTGTTAAACAATGCATGTAACGAGACAAACATGTTTTCTCTGGAAATGAGAGGTAGAAAAAGCATTCATGATCATAAAATATCAAGTACGAGGGTCGATCTAGAAATAAGGTTCCCAAAGAGCTCCAGCCGGGAAGGTGCGAGGCGAAATACGGCAACAGTGCAGAACGCGGCTGTTCCCGCACTCGCGATTCCACCGGCGCGCTTTGCTGCTCTGCTCACTCTTGGCTCAGCAGCCGTCCGAGATGGAGATTCCCATTGTTGATCCCGCCAAGTGCAAGATTCGTTCCGTAATTCCCTTTCTGCACAGCAAAGGGACTCCACCCGTGGATATTCATCGTCAGTTGACAGAGTTGTATGGAGAACAGTGTATGCCCGCTCAACACGTCCAAAAGTGGTGAAGGGAATTTTGTGCCGGTCGGACGGAAGTCCGCGATGAAGAACGGAGTGGAAAACCGTCAGTTTCGGAGGCGGTTATCGAGATGGTGGTTATCAGACCTCGCAACTAGTGATTATCATTTGTTTCCCAAGTTAAAGAACACTTGGGTGGCCAACGCTTCCGGAGCGATGATGACGTCAAAGAAGAGGTGAAACGCTTCCTAAGCGGTTTGGCACCGCAGTTCTAAGACATTGGTATACCGAAATTGGAGCACCGCCTACAAAAATGCGTAGAAAAAGATGGTGATTGGGATAAATGGAACAAACTTTCTTCTTTTCAACGATGTAAATTTCTATGAGAATAAACAATATTGTCTACTTGTAAATTTGACGAGAACCTTATTTCTGGATCGACCCTCATATGTTATACTTCTAATATGATTAATAAACGTTTGAAACATATTTAGAAAAGTCAAACAAGCATTTCATATACTTTTCAACTGGTATATTTGTATATGAGAACCCGGTGAGAGTGTTTTATATATGTGTTTTCAGAAACAAGTTCCAAAAATATACTAAGAAAACTAAGATACTAAGAAAAACTCGATACTAAGAAAAACTTCAAAATCCTAGTTAAGTAAATTATTCACAATCCATTTAAAAATATTTTCAACTGTGCTTGATTTTTCTGAACTAGGTTTTTCTTAAAATTGTTTGATTTTTTTTCAAGTTGTATCAATTAAAATTTTCAACTTTCTTAAACCTCCATGCTAGAACGAGAAAAAATTCTCTTTTTTGTTGCATTGAAGTGTATTTTTAACAGTTGATAAAGGTTAGAAAAAAGGTACAATCCTCAAATGTTAAATATTTAACCCTTTTGGGTCTGGTATACTATTAATAGTACATGCCTTTTGATCGAGTATTTGTTTAAAGTATTGAGTATTTGTTATGAAATGTAATCTTCAAACGAAGATGATAAAATAAGTCATACTCAATTACTTTTATCTATCAACATGATTCATAAAAGCAATTATGAAAGAACTTGTTATTCCAAACAAGTAACTTTACGATCATAAGTGAAACATTTAATATAAACAATTCATCGCATATCCAAGTGATTATGACATTTGAACAATCAATAAACTAGACCATCTTTTAATGACTATAATATAAATAATGTAATATTAATATTGATGATACTAATTGTTTTCCTTTTTAAAGTTAAAAAATCTTTACATTTTATGTAAGCCACATAAGGAAATGATGTGTGCTCAAAATAATATAGATTTTCCATCTTCATAGCCTAGCAGAATAAGAAATTCCTTTTCTCATACAAATACCTGATGGCGGATTCCAGATAAATTTGGATATATAACATAAATACAAGGTAAGTCAATTCTTACTTACCTATATTGTATTGCTAATAAAAAATTTAAAATAAAAACTCTGAGAATACATGAATTCACGCAAACACTTTATTGGATAAGTTGAAATGCGTCCAACAGTATTATCTTAACAGTTACTTTTGTTACTATCTACATATAGTAATGATAGTATATGACTATGCTTTTCTTATTATAACTTCATTTATGTTTTGACATTTAGTAATAACAATAACAATAAGCGTTTGCTTAATTCTTTTTCACCGTTGGCGATTCGTTTATTTTAAACATATATTTCACTTTTTAAATTTAAAATATAGGTTACTTTTCTGAACGAATCATGTGTGACAAAACGCAAAAAACGTTAGAAAGTTGTAATATCTGTTAAACACTGTTGTAATACGATATTTTCTTAACACATCCAAAAACTATTCCTCAACCTATTATCAAATAAATATGAAGTGAATAGTACACAAAAGAAGTACATTCGTTAGATTTCGGACAATGAGATAATCTTTAGACTTCAGTAAATCTATTTGGATAGCTACGATTAACATTATTAAAATAAAAGTAATTTCTTTTCTCAAATATTGAAAAAAAATTAGACCCGAAAGGGTTAAAGAGAGAATAAAAATATTTAAAGCAACGTTTGTGCTATTTATTGCTCAAGTTTGACGAGAGACCCTCTTCCGGTAAGCTTTAAAAATATACGTAAGTAAGACTGACGATTTTTTAATTTGTCAAACAAAACCTTTTACGTCATTCCGATCATAGTTTACATTCAAAAATAACTTATTAGAGAGAAAATAAAAATAAAACAGGCTTTTCATTATTTTATTTTATCATTTGGAACAGAAAGGATCTTAAAAAGGGAGCATATATATATACAGGGTGTTCCGTTAAAGGGGTCCAATATTAATAGGGGTAATAGAGGAGATCACATGGAGCATAAATCAGTATATAAAGCCTGGTCGGATCTCAATAGTTTTCAAGTTACAGCAAATAGAATGAAAATTCGGAAAATTGTAAAAGAACCCTCATTGCTAAACTATCGATAATGCTACATAAAAACGAAGCACATATTTAGAAAGAGCAGAAAAAAACCTACAAAATGACATAAATTGTATTAAAATAGCAATATTTATTGACGAGTTACAAGCCCTGAAACAGTGAAAAAAGTACGAAATCCAATATACATCAAAATAGTTAATCGTTAATTCCAAAAAGACAACTCTAGCTACAACAAGGAAAATGTAGTAAAATTTGGTCCATTCCGAAAACTTTCGAAAAAGCTTACAATGAACCATATCGGTTTAATTGTGTGAGAGAAATTAATCAGTTTCTTAGTTACAACTCCGCTTTCTTTGACACTAGCAAAGGTTAAACTCCGCCCATCACGATTGGAAACACCGCCTTTTTAATTACTCTCAACTATACATTTTCGATCATGCTTCTCCTGAGATGCAACATTTTTAATTATTCAAGAGTTGTATGAACCAAAATAACTTTACAATAATAGTCTACATTTTAAAGTGGTCTTTTATTGATATAAAGCTTAAGTTAAATTCTTTAAAATTAAACTGGTGGTGAAAATTCGGAAATAATTAAAAATATTGCGATTTGTAACTATGCAAGAAGTTTCAGTACATGTTTTACATGGACAATTATTGTATGTATATGTGCATCATAATTTATGATAGGAAATAATAATAACAAATAGCATAATAATTTTATTAATTATAAATTTAAAAAAGACACTAAATTTTAAATTAATTCATACAAACTTTGTAATTTACAATTTGAGTACACCACAGTCTGTGACTTACAAAATACTGTGCCAAAAAGTGTTGAAAATAAAAGAAAAATGACAAATAAAGAATTACATTCCACGTACTTTATGACATATGTGAAGCATAGTCTTCTGGCCTGCGCTGCACAGTTCAATGTCGGAAGGCAGACAA
The DNA here is from genome assembly GCA_963932465.1 of Maratus speciosus. NCBI lineage: Eukaryota > Metazoa > Arthropoda > Arachnida > Araneae > Salticidae > Maratus > Maratus speciosus. The sequence goes on along the minus strand of OZ010794.1, from coordinate 368,164,443 downwards.
ACGAACATTATTATAATAGGTGTTCGAAGTTGCGCCCATTAACAGAATCGCACAGCCGACAGCGACGTCGTAAAGATTGGCGAACACGCCGAAAAACTCCGACGGAGTTGGGAATGTCTCCTGCAGCGACAACGATTCGCGCTAGTAAATCCTCCGGTGTATCCACAGGCGTTTCATACACCAGCGATTTAAGGTGTCCCCAAACAAAAAAGTCTAACGGATTGAGGTCTGGAGAGCGTGCAGGCCAAGCAACAGGTCCACTGCGTCCAATTCATTTCCCAGGATATGTTGAATTGAGGTGATTGCGAACACCTATGAAAAAATGTGCCGGTGCGCCATCGTGCATAAACCACATATTGTGGCGCAATGTTGCTGGCACATTTTGCAGTAACTGCGGTAAGATATCCCGTAGGAAAACCAAGTACGTACTGCCATTGAGTACATCTGGGAGTAAATATGGTCCTATGAGATAATCGCCGAGGACACCTGCCCATATGTTCACACTGAACTTTCGTTGTGCGTTCGACGGGAAAACAGTGTGCGGATTTGTATATGACCATGTGTGCATATTGTGCGTGTTTACCACGCCCTCTCTCGTAAATGTTGCTTCATCAGTAAATAAAATATTTTCCAGAAATTGTGGATTATTTTCTGTTACATTAAGCAACCAGCGTACGAATTCTGTCCGCTGAGCACAATCTGTTACTGATAACAGTTGTACCCGCTGCACATGAAAGGGGTGCATGTTTTCTGCACGCAAAACACGCCACACACTTTGGTGAGAAACACCGACTTCAGACGCAGCAGCTCGTGTACTCGTGGAGGGGTTATCTTTAAAAATATTCAGTACATCTTCTTCCATTGCAGGTGTTCGTACATGTCGAGGTTTCCCTGCATCAATGCTTTCTGTATTAAACGATCCAGTCTCCCGTAATCGTCTATCGATTTTTATGAAGAGTTTCGAACTTGGGCAACGTCTCCTTGGAAATTGCTCACGGTACATGCGCTGTGCTAGACATGCATTTCCATGAGCTTGCCCGTACATCAGATGCATGTCCGCATATTCTTCGTTCGAGTATTCCGGCATAATTATTATACATCAACTTACTACAATCCCACTTACAACAGCCTCCCTCTAACGTAACGCCCACTGATGACTGCTGTTTTATTACACTTTTCTTCCTATACACATAGAAAATTTGCATAAAAAGTACTTCTTCTTCATCATCCTGAAAGTTCATGGAGGAAACGCAGCAGTCACGGAGTTTGCTTTAAGACAAGGCGAGAGCTGCGCAATATGTCATTCACTTGACCAGACTGAATAATGAAAGGGTATTGATAGAAATTGATCAGAAATGTATAATTGAAAGATATTAAAACGGGGTGTTTACAATCGTCATGGGCGGAGTTTCGCCCTTTCCGAGCGTGCAACAGTACAGAGTTGTAACTAGGGAACTGCTTGATTTCTCCCATACAGTTAAACTGATATGGTTTATTGTCAGCTTCTTCGAAAGCTTTCGGAATGGACCAAATTTTATAACATTTTCCTTGATGTAGGTAGAGTTGCATTTTTGGAATTAACGATTAACTATTTTGCTAAATATTTGATTTTGTATTTTTTCACTGTTTCAGAGCTTGTAACTCGCCATTAATTCTCAATATTCTAAAACAACTTATGTCATTTCGTAGGATTTTTTCTGCTCTTTCTAAATATGTGCTTCGTTTTTATGTAGCATTATCGATAGTTTAGCAATGAGGGGTTTTTTACAAATTTCCGATTTTTCATTCTATTTGCTGTAACTTGAAAATTATTGAGATCCGGCCAGGCATTATATACTGATTTATGCTCCGTGTGATCTCCTCTATTACCCCTATTAATATTGGACCCCTTTAACGGAACACCCTGTATATATTAAATTATTAAATCTTACTTGCCATCTTCAATTCCTAAAACTATAATTTATTTGACATTTTCTAATTTAACCTGTCTAAATACATTTTAATGTCAGATTTCAGTTAATTAAGATATAAAGTGTTATAATGTTTATTAATAATTCAATATTTCTCCATTTTGAACAGTAAAGTTTACGTTTAAACATTTAAAGTTATAATTAAGTATTTACGACGGTTTGAGGCATGTACTTAAAGGATTAATATTGTTACATAATAATTTTCCACGGGAATTTAGTTAAGCTGAGTTGGAATAGTAATTTACATTTTGGTAAACACTTTGTGCAGATGAAGTTCGAATAAATTTAACTATGATAAAAGATAGATCTCAACAAAATATGAGAATTTTACACGTGTAGGAAATCTTCTTTCGAACGAACTTATAGCTGCGTTTAGCTGTTTATCATTTCTGTTTTGTGAAAGTACTCACTACAGTTGAACTCAGTTAATGCGAAAAGTAAGAAAATTATGAAAGACCTCGCATTAACAGTCAATCGTAATAATAAAATCTTAAAAAATACATACAAAAATAAACTAATTACAACTACCGGCTGTCCTAAAATGGACTGACTTATTTTCAAATTCAGTAACTTGCAAATGATGACAGCTATTAAAAAATTTGTTTCAGCAGGATTATGTAATATGTCTGGAGATTTTTCACTGCGTTTCTAGATTTTTGATTAAAATAGCAGCGACAGATAACTCTGCAAGCAATAGGTTCCAAATCGGTTATTAAATTTGCCCTTTCTCTTCTCTCAGTATTGACGCAAAAGAAGGAGGTTAAATATATGAAGTGAGCCTCTAAGAACAAAATTGCATTGGCGACTGAGAATCACTCTATATATTTATCGCCCTTTAATCGATCAACACTAAGAGCAGGGAGAGGCCAAAAACTTTGGCCCCGATTTAGCGCCTAACGCTTGCAGCGCCATCTATCGCTGTTATTTTAAAATAAACTTGAGAATCGCAGTATACAAATCCTGACATATTACATTACCTTCCTGTAACAATTTTTTAATAGTTTTCATCATTTGTAACTTATTGAATTTTAAAATCAGTCAGTCCATTTTAGGACACCAGGTATTAATTTCTCTTATTATTTCCATTTAAATGTTAACATAATATCATAAATTTTATTAAAAAACCTCGGTTAATATTCTAATAGTCATGATAGTTTTCGAATAATTGCTGTCCCATATCCTTTTCATTCCAACAGTGAAATAGGAGATAAAAATGCTGGTTAGTATAGCCCAGACAGCGGATTTAAATAAACAAGGGGATATACCCGGACTTCCCTTGTTACAGAATATAGCTGAAAACCATCATATATATTTTTCTGTTGTTAAAATCCTTTTTTCTCTGCGCATACTAAAGGCACAGCGATGAATGAGGTGTTTTTCTAAAGCTTCTTACATACGGTCAAACACGATGTTTGATATTTTTTAAATGCATTTAATTAAAAAAAAAAACGTATCAGCAAATATGAAAGATTGCCGCGAGAAAGCCTCGTACGGATTTCTCTCTCTCTATAAATATTTTTAAGTATTGCGCGGCAGCGCAATACTTACTTATTTCCAGTGTCACTTCTCAATGTTAATTTAACATAGAAAAGCCTATGGAGATCGTAACTTTTTTTACTTTTTCTTCCTACCTTTTCGTCCTGATGCCACAATTTTTTTATTCTTTGCAATTTTAATGATATTGTAAATTCAAAGTATGAAAATGTTTGCCTGACATCAGGATCAAAACGGATGATAAAATGCCTTCGCATATAGGTGAATTATAATGCAGAGAGTAACAACATAGCCTAAGCTTTATTTATATTATCAAAATATTTTTCTTAATAATTCCAAATTTTTCGCTTTTATTTTAATTGAGAATCAATGGACATTTTTGCTATAAAATGTAACATTTTTTTCTGTTGTTGCAAAAAATTCAAAAGCCGTAATAATAATTTATCTACAGTAATTAAATTTCAGTTAAAATATTTCCACGTGAGAAATTGAATTTGAAATAATTCTTTTACGAATTAAAAAGAAGATGAATATGGCGTCATATGGGAAATAAAACTGATATTGTCAGACATTTGTTAGTGATAGAAGAAGCATTAATAAGAGTAAATACAGAAAGCAGGTGACCGACGTCAAAAAATTGCAACATATTTCACCGATACTGATTTTTAAGCATGAATATCAATTACATAGAGATGTGCCTATTCGATTAAAAAGGTGTTAACTTTGTGATTTATTTATGTTTTCCTTTTATTTATTTGTTGATGACGTTTTAATTTCGTTAAGGAATACCAGCCGGAAAGAAATACTGAACTATTTATATTATTTTAAGACTGTGCAAAAATTGAAATCGTCGGATGCTTAGAAGTTAATAAATTTGCAAACAACCGAAATTTATTTTACAGGTTTCATCATCAATATGATACACACGGGCATGCAATATAATACACTGGTTATCAAAAATTAAGGAAAAGTCACAAAATTCTAATTTTCAAATGCGCGAACACTCAAAAGAAAATAATATGATTCGAGTAATTACTATCTCTACAACACAGCTAGCCTATATAACATCTCATTCATGTCACACATGGTCACAAGTGTCACAGTCACTACGGTGAAGCAAAAAAATAGGAAATTCCATACATTTCATTATGAGTCTCAAATGATCACTATATGTGACTCCACTGAGACGTCACTGTGATTCCTGCTTTCGGACGAGTCACCATGTGACTTTACAATGTAGTTACATTGGGACTCTCATGTGACTGTCATTTGTAGACTCAATTTCAAAGTCATCGTGAACGCTGCATTGTGATAAGTTACCAAATAATGTCACATTAAAGTCACATGATGACTTTCAGGTGGCAGAGAGATTACTTCAAGTCACCATTGAGCTCTTTTGGGAAAAGTCTCCATGTGACTACAATATGATATTATTTGGTGACTTATCATAATGCAACGTTCATGATGACTATGAAATTGAGTCTCAAAATGACAGTCACATGAGAGTCACAATTTAACTACATTGTAAAGTGACCTGGTGACTCGTCACAAAGAAGCAGTCACATTGACTTGTCAGTGGAGTCACGTATAGTGATCATTTGAGACTCATAATGAGATGTATGGAATTTCCTATTTTTTTGCTTCACTGTAGTGACTGTGACACTTGTGACCATGTGTGACATGAATGAGATGTTATATGGGCTAGCCGTGTTGTAGAGACAGTAATTACTCGAATTATATTATTTCCTTTTGAGTGTTCGCGTATTTCAAAATTAGTATTTTGTGACTTTTCCTTAATTTTTTATAACCAGTGTATATTGTTCATATGCAACTTCTTTTTGTGGTATGAAGAAATAAAAAATAATTATTTGTAAATTTTAAAAAGACGGAGACTTTTAACGTTAAGTAAACTGAACGTTATTATCGCATTTTTTATCTAAAATTATTCCTCAAGGTCTTTTGTCATTTTTTTTGTTTTGGTGGCCTGAAAACGACTAATGTTGATTTTTTTTTTTTTTTTTTTTAACTTTGCAATTGCTATATTGTTGTTATAGTATTAGCAATAAAGATTTAAGGATATTTTTGCATTCATAGCGTACCAGAGTGGAAAATGAGGTAACTAAAATTAAGTAAAATTGTTTTTTATGATTTTATTAAAGATTTTTTATTCTCAGACTGGAAGTTTTTGTCCAAATGTTGCACTAGTGCACAGATGAAACATTTTGGATTAAATATTGGTAAATACACCACAAATTGTGATGCAATACCTTGTAGATCAAACCTGATGATGATAAATCTAGTTAATTTTTAAATGAGTTCGTCTAAATGCAGTAGTTATTAAAAAACTTGACGTATTAAACAAAAACATAATTTGCCGAACGAATTAAAAAAAACAAATTTATTTCCTACATTATTTAAGCCCGAGAAGGGACAGATATTAAGATATTTCATTCAGTTAGTTCTACATTTAATGTTGAATTTTGTAACAAATTAGTTAAACCAAGTAAACATTAAAAAGTAAGGATGAAACTCAAACAATATGATACTTAAACAGCCTAAAAACTTAGGTTCCGTTCAAACGAAATCGAAATAAATCTTAGATTTTTTTGGAAGGTTTGTATTTTAAATGTACCTAATCACTTGTTTTTACCTACCGTAAACATAATACAAAATCAACAATACAAATATTTGCAACTTAAATTTGGAAAAAAGTCTAAGATTTATTTTGATTTCGTTTGAACGGAATCTAAGTTTTTAGGCTGTTTAAGTATCATATTGTTTGAGTTTCATCCTTACTTTTTAATGTTCACTTGGTTTAACTAATTTGATACAAAATTTAACATTAAATGTAGAACTAACTGAATGAAATATCTTAATATCTGTCTCTTCTCGGGCTTAAATAATGTAGGAAATAAATTTGTTTTTTTTTTTTAATTCGTTCGGCATATTATCTCTGTGTACGAGAAGAGAGATATTTCTTTCCTATTTCCATTCTTCTTTTCACCACAAATCACATTTAAATGAACAGGAAGTTTGCTCCTATTAGCCGTGATTTTGATTTCGTAGCTCGTAAAAATCGCGGAAATCTTAATATAATTTAAATTATAAACAAATCCTAAAGTGAAAATTGCTACTTTCAACCATGTCCTCATTTTAATCGTGTTCGTTATTAAACGAGTTCGTTTGTGTATAACTATTTTTTTTATGAATTTTTAAAGTTAAATTTTTCGAGTCAAGTTCACTGGATAGTTTCTAATATAAAATAATTACGAGGCTATTTCTATATATATATTTCTAAAATTGACAAATTAAGAACTAGATATCAATTACTCTCTTCTAATATATAATACAATCGTTAGAATCAAAAACAAACGCACGGATCTGTAAAACGATGAAATAATTAGTAAAAATACACTTCAGGAGTGATATAAATAGAGAATAACAGTGAAATTAAAAGCTTAAAAAACTAGTCGTATGTGCCAATCCCAAAACTTTCTGTTTGCTCATACATGTTAATATTTCAAACAGTTGATACGCGTATTAATCCATAAGTGTTAGTACTTCAATCCTGCACCAACTTTGATTTTCATCTTAGTTTTCTGTTTCATATTATTAATAGGAGTAAAAACGAGTTTATCTCGATCATAATATTTATTAAAATCAGTATTGTTCGTTTTTCTGTTGTACTTTAGATGCTTGAGAATTACCTTGTTAGCTAGATGCGAATTGCTCGTTACTGCATGAAAAATCGATGTACGACAGAACTATGAAAAATCGCTATTACAGCGACACTTTCCGGTGGAATATTTCCAAATTCAAGGAGAACTTGCTTGCCGTAGCCAAAAACATATGTTTGAAATTTTGTTCAATTATATGCAAAAATTCATACACTTTTCGATATTACAATAATGAAAATTGCACAAAAATCGCTATTACAGCACCCTCTACCGACGCAATATTTCTAAATTCAAGTAAAAACCTGATTGCCATAAGCAAAAACATATATATGGAATTTGGTTCAATTCTATTCATAACTTCATACACTTTTCAATGTTACAATAATGAATAGGTCCCCAAAATCGCTATTACTGCTCTCCCTAGCTCTGCTCTCCCAGTTTGCATATTTCTAAATTGAAGGAGGAGCTGCTGCCCATACCCAAAAACGTATATAAAAAATTTGATTCATTTCTATGCTTCAATTTATACAATTTTTGATAATACAAAGCAAACATACACACACACGAACATACAAGCAAACATTTTATATAAACATGTTTTTCGGTATTTCTAACTCCAAAAAGGTGTAAATCCGTAAAATAACCGGAAGTCGAAAAAAATCTTGATTTCAATACTTTCTTCTTCAGAAAGAATAAAGTAAAAGATGAATAATTAACAACTATCTCTAACTGACATCGTTTTTCCCTAACTTTTCATGTGTATACTAATTCATTTTTATTATAATACTAGCAGGCTATGCCCGCTGCGCTGGTCAATATTTCCAAATGAACCTTGGATTAAACTAAATGGTGAATTTGAACTTGTATTTTAAACAATATGGATCTTCAGCTTGACCTTGCACATTACTGAAAGCGATGCGAACGCCATTGCGATATAATGTTATCTTAAGCGTTGGACAAAATTTAGCAATTAAGAAGTAATTGTTTTAGTTGATTATAAACAGCGCACTTGTGGTCGGGTAATGAGACCGTTATGACAACAGGAATTAATACCTCTGTAACTAATCAACATATAATGAAATCGTATATACTAATACCATTCCTAAAAGTCATGCAACAGGGCCACTTGTAACAAAATATGTTCTATAGATTTTTTTAAAAAGGCTAAACTTTCATAATCAGGTTCACTTAATTTTTGAACTTTTACTGTTGCTCTATAACTAAGTACCCTTGAACAATATGTATACACTAAAACCTTTCCAAAATTATTACCTAACTAATTGTGGTATATCCTACGAAAGTATTATAAACAATCGGAATGAAATACAAATTTCCGTTGTAAATATATAGTAGATGATGATGATGCGATTTTGTGTAATAGAATTCATAGTAAAGTTTTCGCTTCAAACAAAAACGATGCTTTCAACATTAAAGCTAATACACCAATATGTGAAGTATCTGATTACGGAAGGTTAACTTGAATTCTCATGAGCAACTACTCAAAGAAAAGTGAATATGTGGCTTTTGTGATACTTTTATGTCAGCCTGGCGCAGGTAATAAATCAATAAAGATTGTTTTCATAGCATATTCTTATTTTATTATTTTCATTTAAAACACAAACCTTTCACTCATTTAATTTAAAATGCATGCCTTATACTAATTTCATTTAAAAAACTGAAAAGATAAACAATAACAGGAAATAATGCCATAATTAAAAGCAAAAAAATATTTTTAATTTACATACGCAAAATGTAACTACTGCTACTGGGAATTTTAAAAATGCTATCAGCGAGATGTGCGCACGGTTGTTATAAATGTACCCATTTTTTCTTTTTATCGAGGAGCAATTTATAAATCGCACAATATTATTCCAATTCCAGTTTCTTTCAATGAGGAACCCATGACCGGAAAAAAATGGAAAAAGACTCTTGTAGATTCTTCGGATGACGGCATCTGACGCCATAAACCGAGTTTATATATATGAAAATAATTTTTAAGTCGTTACAAACATTGCTTTCATACTTAAATATTTTCATTGGTACTACTTGTTATCCCGTCGACCAATTTCGCCAAATTATATAAATCGCCAAACCATTCGTCAAATTATATAAATTGACATAATCTTTATTTTAAATAACGAAATAACAAATAAATTAGTAAAACAGTAATAAAAATACAAATAAAACGTCGAAATTAAAATCACTTGATGACGTAAACACGTGTAGTTTGTTTAAATTCAAGTGAATTTGATATTTACGATCAACCATTATTGGCATTTAATCTTATAGTTTGACGATGGATTTTTGGTCGACGGAATATCTAAGTAGTACCTTTTCCATTTTTGTTTTATAACGCTAAATTCTCAGTAATTTTTTCCCTTTTATTTTACATAAAATCACTATTTTTTTTGTAAAAAATTAAGATGCTTGCATTTTTATTTCAAACTCATAGAGCCGTTTTTATTTTTTTGCCAAAAGGGTTGATTTGAATTTTTTCCGTTGCTAGAGTAACGGATGTAATGATAGATATTTTGAGGTTTAGATGCCAAAGACACCGCCAAATTAGAAAAATATGAAATGCGTCATGAACTGTTGGACTTATAAAAATTTATTTGGTAGCATTCGATTCAGCATACAAAACTACATTAAAATATGCTATCATTTGACGCATAATTTTTATATTCGATTTTTTTTTTTCCCTCCCCGTGCAAAAACCATTAGGGGTGACACTTTAGAAAATCCTTTCTTAGCAGAAGTTTATGTCATAAGAAGTATTTTTACCACGATTTTCAAGATTTTAGGTTCAGTAGTTTGCGCTGTACGTTAATTAGTCCCCTAATCCAGACTTTATTTTATATACTATATTAGATATGCGATTTTGCGGTGAATCGATGATCGAAAATTAGCCCAATATCATTTGAAATATTACATAACAGAGGAGAAAGTACAAAGAAAGACGAAGAAGAAATGACGAATTACAAAAGACTTGTAATTTTTTTTTTCAAAATGTTGAATTTTTCCATAGTAATAACGTATTAAAACATAAATTTCCTTAAAAATTATCTTTATTTCCTAGATTTCGAATCTGTGAATTTTCCTATAAATGAAATTGGCGATATGACTTGAGAAAATAGATAATATTTGCTTAAATAAAATGGGTAATATTCGTTGATCTGAGTTCGAGTTTATAAATATCACATGCTTTCGGAATTACGGCGAAAAACATTTTAAAAAGTATGGAATTATTTTACAATATGTATGTGTGGCAGAAATTCACACTGAAATTTAAGTATTCGATTCCATTTTTAAAATATTAACTGATATCTATATAAGTTACAATTGAATATGAAAATGTACTCAAAAAATGATCTCTTTCACCTAAAAAAACACCATTTGTGAGAACATCCTCAAGCTAATGTCACGCTTATGCATTTTTGGCTTAAAATCACATTGTTTGGCGACAAAAGAAAAATAAAAAATTGTAAAGAAACAAATAGTAATTACACATGTGACTCACAATTACATCTGCTTGTTTGTTCTATAAGTCACGTGATGGAACAATTAGATATAAAAAAAAGAAAAGAACAGAACAGAAAGAAAATGTCGTTAAAATTTCATCTAATCAAATTTTCAGATTCGTTTCCGTATCTAACGCAAGCGATAAAGAGCCAAATATTGCGTATCAAGTGTAATATTTCTTATTAAATTAATTTTTAAGCATTACAAATATTTCTTTCAGGGTTTGATTAAATGTTTCCGTTTTTTAATATTATCACTCATTAAAACGGATTTTCTTCCTCTTTTTTTCTTTTTTTTTTCATTTAAATAAAATTAGTAACAGTTTTTCTTTTATTTTTCGAGGTTTAATAGCCGTTTCAATTTTTTTTTATCAACGATGAATTTCGCCAAGAAATAAAATGGTAACCTTATCGCCCAAAATAACAGAATTTTCCGTCATAATTCTAAAACTAATATAGGTAGAATAATGTGTTATAGATTAAAACCTTCCCTGAAACAATACCTATCTAACGGTATAGGTTCCGTAAAAATCCATGCAGTAGAACTCGAAATCTAGGCGTTCGGAACGAATTTTCCGTTTGGATTTTATATATATAATAGATAATAGAATAGATAATAGATTTTATATATATATAATAGAATAGATAATAGATTATGTGTTATGAACTATCTCAAAGTTTAAAACAGATCGCATTGTTAGATTTCCTAATTTTAACAATATCGCGTTATGTTAGTTCCACATTCCACCACCAGGGAGCGCACTCTATTCTTAACGAAAGCGTATCTGAACGAAACTCCTTCATGCAACCTTTCCGTAGATACATGAATCGGGAGGGTGGCGGTCTTAACCAATAATTTAAGATAATTGCTGAAATTACTACGAAAAATATTTTAAAGGGGCTCTACGCGGGCCCCTAATAGAGTTAGAGGAAATCGGAAGACGGCAAAATAATCGCGGGGAAAAGTTTGCTTGGGTGCTTCGGAGCTACTTTTGGCGCGAGATCTAAGCTCTACGACCAATAGGAGCCCAGATATTTAAGGAAATATGAAGTAACAAAGTCAAAAATAATAGAGCTTTCCGTAATAATTCTTAACTAATCTAGGTAGAATGATGTGTTATAGCTTAAAACCTTCCCTGGAACGATACCTATCTAACGGTATAAGTTCCGTAAAAATCCATGCGGTAGAACTCGAAATCTCGGCGTTCGGAACGAAATTTCCGTTTGGATTATATATATATAATAGATGCGTAACGTTTTTCATAAAATGTAACGCATACGACGCAATTTTAGCGACATAAAATGTTACATTTATTTACTAAAGTACTCTCAAATATTTTAGTAACCTTGCGATGTTCTACATGCAAGGCTTCATTTAAAATTTAAAAAAAAAAAACATTTTCAGCTGTGAAAAAGGCTATTTGAAACGCTCAAATAACTGTAATATGATATAAAGCACTTAAAAGTCCTTTTCAATGGGCTGCAATCAATTATGTTCTCAAGAGGATGTACTCAAATGTGCTTAAGGAATTTTCTAAAAACAATTCATGGATATCCTTGAAAAAATTACAAAAAAATTATAACTTTTTTGGGGGGGTTTTATTGAAACTTTTTACCTTTAACAATGTTATTAATTTTCACTTTCTTTGCACACATTGTTTTAATATTTTATTGTACATTTTAATTTATAAATGATTTTTTTATGATATAAATTTAAAAAGATTAGTTACATATTAAGGGAATTGTAAAAAAATATTACGTTAATTTTCATTATTTAATAGAAAAAAAAAACACGAATTCTCTTTTAAAAAGCCTGTCAACACGTGAATAAATTTATAACGTATTACCAAATTCATACTCATTTAGTACTACATAACTTTTATATATTCCTGGAAATGATCTCATGCTTCTAAATTAATGCCTGCTATTAATTTAGCGCATGAAAGAAGTATAAAAATAGTTCATTTGTATAAACCTTTACTTAATGTTTTTGGTTTTCTGTTTTTTTCTTCTTTTTATTAGAATAGAATATTTATTAAATTTATGAATGAAAAAGTTCAAATAAATATTTATGTAGCAAAAATATATTGCTATATATCTATATATATATATATATATATATATATATATATATTTTTTTTTTTTTTTTTTTTTTTTTTTTTTTTAAGGGAATTAGTATATCTTATTTTGTATTAACCTACACTATCTAAGATCTACTTAACTAGTACTTAATGTCATTATAACACATTTCATTATATATTTTCATATTTACTAAAATGCTATTTTTCGTGTTAATATTTTGAAATCATTACGAAAAGTATATTATTGAGTACGAAAGATAGCAACTATCGATAGAAATAAAATTATAATTTACATAATTTTCCTATCATATTCATATCTCTCTTTAAAATGATATACAGGGTGAGTCTAAATTTTTTTTTACAAATTCAGAGGGTTGATAGTAGGCACCAAGAGGATGAAAAATTGTCATAGAACATGGGGTCTCAAACCACTTATTTAGTCACAAATACAAGTGGCCTTGACGGTAATAATATTACGTAAAATAAAAATATTGCAATAAAATGTAACGACATGTACAATCGTCGAGAAAAAAAAGTAAACACCTCCTACTAACTCTGCAGCAAATTATTGTAGAAGAAAGTTACTTATACCAAACAATAAGAAATAAAGTCTACTTTTAAAGGATATATATAAAATTTGCTTAGGGGGCCATTTACATATCAAAATGAACACAAAATATGTTTTTTTCAATAGCAATACTTAAGTTGGACACCATAAATAGATTCTACATTCTTCAATTAGCCAAAATCCAAATTTGCATGTAATTCATATGATTAGTTTCCAAGAAATTAATCATTTTAAAATGAGCCAATTTTTGGGGCTGTATCCAAATTGAAGTTCGGTACTCGATTGTTGAAATGCTACAGAATGACTTTGTCACTTCTATTAATGTATCATTTTTCGCCAATATGAACATTTCACTCGCTTAATATGTTTCGACTATTGCGAGCTAAAATGTTTCAATAAAATGAGTAAAATATATGTTTTCAAATTATACATTTCTGGACATCATAGTCGTCTCCTAAAACCATCGTTTTGCCGTTTTTTACTCATAAATCGAAAAGTACTTGGACGAAAATTTTGAAATTGAGAATTTGCATCAAGCAATACATAATTAATACAAACCTATCAAAAAAAATTGTAAGTTGCAATTCATATTTTCTTTCGAATATTAATTTCATAATTTATAATTCATATTATAATTTTTTTAATTGGAAATTCAATGTATTTATGTTTAGGATGTTTAGTATTATAATCAAACAAAAAAATTATCACATTAGGATCATAATTTCAGGAGATATTAATAAAAATATGCAAATGTAATTTAACATTAGAAGCTCTAAATTTTTAATAATTATATTTCAAAAACTTATTATCCAAATAACTTGAAATTTTGTTTCTAGGCATAATATGAACCGAAGTTTTAAATTATATTGTCAAAATTGGATGTTGCTATTGAAAAAAAAAACAAAGTTTGGTCTCGTTTTGATTTGTAGATGACCCCTTAAGCAAATGTTATATATATCATTTAAATGTAGACTTTATTTTCAACCGTTTGCTACCAGTAAATGTCTTCTATTATAATTAGTTGCGGAGTTAGCAGTGGTGTTTACTTTTTCTTTCCACGACCGTACCTTATTTTGAATGAAATGTGATAACATCACAAATAGTTCTGGAAAACAGTGTGTTCACGCAATCGATGATAATGTAAAAATTGATAATCCCAGTCGAAAATGTAGAACGTCAAGAGGATACTGCTGGCGCGTATAATGAAAACCTCTCCCACTTTTTTCGGTGTAATCATATTTACAATAAAATTGAGCATGTCTATTAATTGTTTTATTATGATATACTTCAGTTTTCTGAAAGTTATTACCGTCAACCAAAGTTGGGTTAGGGTAGAACACAGATTAACATACAAGATGGGACATTTCCATAGAACGTAATGGTAATGCGATTGCGATCGTAGCTGCGTTAGTGACAATGGGGGAGAAACTCCCCTTCCTTGTAATATTTTTATTATTATCTATCTTATTGTAATCTTTCTTTTTTTAAAGTTGAATGTTTAAGTTTTCCATATAATCTTACACCGATGTATGAACATAGAATACATATTCTATTTTATATATCTAATATCTATTCTATATTCATGCACGGATGTATGCTTCTTTTTTTTACATTATGAGTGAACGATTTAAGTGCAACGAAAAACAAGGTAAAAATTTCGTCATGAATGCTATATATCAAGTAAATATGATATCATTGGATTTAAAGCTACATAAATCAATGGTGTAATATAAAAATATACGAAATATTGCACTCTACAAGTCCCAGAAAATTTCAAAAATATTCAAATTTGGTAGGAAAATTTTATAGCCTATGTTTCATTAATTTATGAAGTTTAACGTATTAAACAATCGTTACAGTAATCTTTTAAAGTTTACGCATTTTCACTTTCTTACAGATAAAATAAAAATGTTCTTTTTAATGTAAATAACGTACAATTAATTCAATAATATTTATAATATTAACATATAAGAAATAACAATAAAATTACAGATGGGGAAAAATTCCTTTCGACAAATGTTTAGAATTATATAAATCTAAAAGTTAAAAATAATTAGACGTACTGACATTACACTCAATAAAATTTTATTCGATATGAATAAAATAACACAATACCTGAAATTTCCTATTTCCAATTTAATCTCATAAACTTACATATTTACGTTCTTAACAGAATTCCATAGAGTTTTTCTTTTATATTATTACTTCAATTACAATTTTGTAATTTAAAGGTGAACGATACAAGCACGATAAAAACAAGTTGGAAATTGCTCGTCAAACGTGGCAAATGAGGTGCTTTCGTACTATAACTAGTTTTATAATTATTTTTTGCACCCCATATTGAACTGAATGTATATTTTTTTGCGCTTCATAAGTGCATAGTTTGTAACATCATTAAAATGCACTTACAATAATTTTTTCCCCATTCCCCGTAACGTAACGGAAAACTTTTGACTGTCCCTGTACATTCGATTTTCATAAAATTTGAAATGGCTCGACAAAATTTTGCAGCAATTATATATTTAAAATTTCAGACCGTTCGGAAGGCTGTAAAATCATTAAAATGCATTTGCAATAATTTTTTCCCATTGGCCATAATGTAACGGAAAACTTTTGGGTGTCCCTGTAATTAAACTATACATCCGATTTTCATAAAATTGGAAATGGCTCGACAAAATTTTGCAGCAATTATATATTAAAAATTTCAGACCATTCGGAAGGCTGTAAAATCATTAAAATGCATTTGCTATATTTTTTTCCCATTGGCCGTAATGTAACGGAAAACTTTCGGGTGTCCCTGTAATTAAACTATACATCCGATTTTCATAAAATTGGAAATGGCTCGACAAAATTTTGCAGCAATTATATATTAAAAATTTCAGACCATTCGGAAGTCTGTAACATCATTAAAATTCACTTGCAATAATTTTTCCCATTGGCCGTAATGTAAAGAAAAACTTTTGACTGTCCCTGTAATTAAACTATACATCCGATTTTCATAAAATTGGAAATGGCTCGACAAAATTTTGCAGCAATTATATATTAAAAATTTCAGACCATTCGGAAGTCTGTAACATCATTAAAATTCACTTGCAATAATTTTTCCCATTGGCCGTAATGTAAAGAAAAACTTTTGACTGTCCCTGTAATTAAACTATACATCCGATTTTCATAAAATTGGAAATGGCTCGACAAAATTTTGCAGCAATTATATATTAAAAATTTCAGACCATTCGGAAGTCTGTAACATCATTAAAATTCACTTGCAATAATTTTTCCCATTGGCCGTAATGTAAAGAAAAACTTTTGACTGTCCCTGTAATTAAACTATACATCCGATTTTCATAAAATTGGAAATGGCTCGACAAAATTTTGCAGCAATTATATATTAAAAATTTCAGACCATTCGGAAGTCTGTAACATCATTAAAATTCACTTGCAATAATTTTTCCCATTGGCCGTAATGTAAAGAAAAACTTTTGACTGTCCCTGTAATTAAACTATACATCCGATTTTCATAAAATTGGAAATGGCTCGACAAAATTTTGCAGCAATTATATATTTAAAATTTCAGACCGTTCGGAAGGCTGTAAAATCATTAAAATGCATTTGCAATAATTTTTTCCCATTGGCCATAATGTAACGGAAAACTTTTGGGTGTCCCTGTAATTAAACTATACATCCGATTTTCATAAAATTGGAAATGGCTCGACAAAATTTTGCAGCAATTATATATTAAAAATTTCAGACCATTCGGAAGGCTGTAAAATCATTAAAATGCATTTGCTATATTTTTTTCCCATTGGCCGTAATGTAACGGAAAACTTTCGGGTGTCCCTGTAATTAAACTATACATCCGATTTTCATAAAATTGGAAATGGCTCGACAAAATTTTGCAGCAATTATATATTAAAAATTTCAGACCATTCGGAAGTCTGTAACATCATTAAAATTCACTTGCAATAATTTTTCCCATTGGCCGTAATGTAAAGAAAAACTTTTGACTGTCCCTGTAATTAAACTATACATCCGATTTTCATAAAATTTGAAATGGCTCGACAAAATTTTGCAGCAATTATATATTTAAAATTTCAGACCGTTCGGAAGGCTGTAAAATCATTAAAAGGCATTTGCAATAATTTTTTCCCATTGGCCATAATGTAACGGAAAACTTTTGGGTGTCCCTGTAATTAAACTATACATCCGATTTTCATAAAATTGGAAATGGCTCGACAAAATTTTGCAGCAATTATATATTAAAAATTTCAGACCATTCGGAAGGCTGTAAAATCATTAAAATGCATTTGCTATATTTTTTTCCCATTGGCCGTAATGTAACGGAAAACTTTCGGGTGTCCCTGTAATTAAACTATACATCCGATTTTCATAAAATTGGAAATGGCTCGACAAAATTTTGCAGCAATTATATATTAAAAATTTCAGACCATTCGGAAGTCTGTAACATCATTAAAATTCACTTGCAATAATTTTTCCCATTGGCCGTAATGTAAAGAAAAACTTTTGACTGTCCCTGTAATTAAACTATACATCCGATTTTCATAAAATTGGAAATGGCTCGACAAAATTTTGCAGCAATTATATATTAAAAATTTCAGACCATTCGGAAGTCTGTAACATCATTAAAATTCACTTGCAATAATTTTTCCCATTGGCCGTAATGTAAAGAAAAACTTTTGACTGTCCCTGTAATTAAACTATACATCCGATTTTCATAAAATTGGAAATGGCTCGACAAAATTTTGCAGCAATTATATATTAAAAATTTCAGATCATTCGGTCGGGTAGTTTTTGCTCTGTTATAAGCGGACGGACAGACAGACGGACGGACAGACGGACGGACAGACGGACAGACAGACGGACTGAACCACGACTATAGGTGCTACGTATTTATATAATTACGAACGCACCTAAAAAGCGGCTAAATAAATAAAGCACAGTTACAATATCGTCTGCCTCTAGTTCGTTTTAGGAAAGAATAGATATTCAAAACATAGAGCGTAAACATATTTCTTCAACATTGGTAAATTTTGGAGGCTTGTTAATTCTTTCCTCTTGTCGGTAGTGACGCTAGTATTATTGCCATTACTGATTTTGCCGTAAATGTCCCATCTTGTATGTTAATCTATTGGGTAGAACACCCTGTATTTTTGAGTAAATACTTGGTTTATGAAACCATTTGCTATGGTAATTTTTCATCCTCTTGGTGCCTACTATCACCCCTCTGACTTTGTAAAAACAATACTATAGACACAGACTATATATATACTAGGGGGCTCTGCCCCCTGCAAGCTACACTCGCCAACCCCCGTTCAGGCACCGCAGAATCTAAGAATATGCTAATCTGATGGGTTTTAAAAATATTAGAGAAGATTGAATTATACTGAAAAAAGCTGTGCAGATCTCCCTGTAAACGGGTTTCCATTCAATTCCCTTTTATTGCAAAAATTTAAGGGTGAATCAGTTGCTGTTAAGACATCCAATGTTTGTTTTCATTTTTGATTAAAGAGGATCAGTTAAACATTTGAAAATAAGCTAAAATAAAATCAAGTAAGTATACAGAGTGTTTGTCTCCCGGTATTTTAAAACAATCTCTTTAACAATAGCCTAAGTCATGTGACTATCATCAACAGTTCCGGGGGGAACGCTTCGCTTTTTATACTCTAGGTGCCATTTTGATACTTTATGCAAGCCAGGCACAGGTGATAAGTCGCCAAATATTCGCCATCATCTCATCTATATTATAATAGATCAAGTCATCAACTGCCATAAACAAAACGCCTTCGCCTTTCATATGAAAATTTGGCACACATGTCACATACGCCCCACATTGCCGCGATTTTTTTCCGACGCCAGTTTAGGGAAAGCATCAACAGCATAAACAAAAACGTCCGGCTTATCATATCAAGCAAAATAACGATACTTTGCGCCAGTTGAGTATCCGTTGCGTATATCAGATTGGCGTCAGAAAAAAATCGCGCCAATACGGGACCGTATATGGCATCTGTGCCGAAAGTTTTCCAATTTGATTAAATAATCAAAATTTTTTTCGAATAAAACTACATAAAAGTTGCCAGGGGCGCAAAGAATTCTTGGTACTGTTATGCTAGCCGGGTACAAATCTCGCCAATAGCTTTTTTTCAACTCGCCAGTTAGCATTTTTTTTTAAAAAAGCTTTGCTCTTTAAATCTAACACAAAGTCCAAATTCATTGTCTTCGTACATATACATACTTATAGAATAACATAGATCCTTTTCATTCCACCCTGTCTTTTATTCCTAAATTTGGCAAAAAATAGGCCACAATAGCCTATGCCCATTACGGGAAATGGAACGTTAGGAACATCTGGAGAATAACGTTCCAGAGATAGATTAGCTATTATCTGAGAATTGACTATAGAGTTAATTTTTAAACTTTTTATACATTCATGTATAATTCGATGACAATTATGTACGCCATAAACTTCTTCCTAAGTGGAAAAACAAAGTTTGTGGATGTAAAAGAAAATATTTTAAATAGAAATATTTTAATAGGTTCATCAATGGATGATTATCAGCAGGGCGTAATTTCTAACATAAAATGTACCGGAGCTCTATTATTCTGCCCTAATAACAACCGTAATAGACAACCCCCTACTTCCTGCCCTTTTCCCTCGGATATTTATATTTCATATATTATTTGCCCAAATTAAAGCAATTTCGTCTTCAGCAAAAGGAAATTTTTAGTACACTTTGACTATATCTATATACATTTATACATAATAACATTTAATAAATGAACAGAACAAAAACATTACAATCAGGAGCTCGAAATTTTGGGAAAATCCTACTCGCCAACGCTTTTTTTCAATTCCTACTATTAGCTCACACTCTCCCTATATTTATTTATTTATATATTTATATATTTATCTTGTTCAAATTTTCAATCGCTAATAAAATACTCATTATTCATCCTATCAAGTTGAAATAAATTTTTTTAAACTTGTACTGGATGACAATTGATGTTAATACAGTTTTTTCAAATATTAATTCATTAATTAAATTTTAATTAATTTTAGTTTTGCATGGGAAACAAAATGGCGGCCATTGGTTATTGAAGTTCAATGAAAGTATTTTCAATAAAAGGTTACCATAGGGGGGACCTGTTCTGTCGCCAAATACCGCCAAGTTTGTCGCCAATTTGGCGGTCAAAAGGAGTCGCCAAAAGTGACGCCAACTTGGCGATATCTGTAATATTTTGCCAAATTCCCATAGAGTTCCATTATAAACCTACTTGCTTATAGAAAATCAACAAATTGAGATATTTTAATGCAACAAAAACTAATATTAGCTTGATTATATTAAATTTTTCTTTGATGGCCTAAGTAGGAATTGACTTTATAAACAAAATTTTTATATTACTTGTTTTTAATCAACTAGCAAAGCAAACACACAATACTGTTCCGGTAGGCTTCGGTGCACGGTATTTATAAGCTCCGGTGTGTTCTGATACTTAAATATTCACTAAAAATAAAGAAGTACGGAGCTGCGCTTCTTTGAGCTCCGCGTCAAATTAAGCACTGCTGCCTACATCGGAATGGACGGAATAAAATGTGTGATCCAAAATGTCCTGATTGTGCAGTGCAACACGCGGTGTCACATATGCATACGCTTTAGTAGAAAAGAAGACAA
Source organism: Maratus speciosus (assembly GCA_963932465.1). NCBI lineage: Eukaryota > Metazoa > Arthropoda > Arachnida > Araneae > Salticidae > Maratus > Maratus speciosus. The sequence goes on along the minus strand of OZ010794.1, from coordinate 368,143,447 downwards.
AGGATTGGAAATGGAAGTGAAAAGAATAGATAATTTTGGTTTCGGTTTTTCGGAAGCGCTGTTCCGCTGGGCTCTGGAGCGCAGTATTTATGAGCTCCGGTGACATCCGACAAATATTTAAATATCCCCTAAAAACAAAGAAGTGCCGGAGCTGAGTTCCGCTGAGTTCCGACAGAAATTACGCTGATGTAACAGACTGATATGACAAACAGCCTACTCAAACTAATAAAATTTTTCATACCCAACTTTAATGACCGGTGCAATACTTTAAAGAAGCGAATCAAACTCTGAGGACATTTTAACAGCAATTGTTTCTATTTTTGATGTCACAGTCCTTTTCAGTGTAAATAGATATCAATCTGTCTATATTTGCTTGCCTTTATTTCGGCATATTGCATTGAAGAAGATATTTAACTGTCCAGGTCGCATCTGCTGTTATGGCGCTTTCTAGCGTGGCTACAAAGTCAAATATCCTCGAGATTTCATTCACACATATGCCAACTATTTCTGTTCTCCAAAAGTGAAGTTTGAAATATTAAATTGTTCGCAGAAAAAGATCTATATTTACAGATTTAATAATGCTAACTTACGATAAAAAAATATTTAGACATTCTTAAGCGCTAAAAACGCATACATTTGTTTCTTTAAAATTTTCATTCACATACAGAAAATAAAATAAAAATATATTATGGTGTGTTTTTATGCATTTTTTTAAACACCAGTGTATAATAAAATATTAAATTACAATTTTGCATTTTAATTTTCTGTAACGTGAAATTTTTCTGAAATTTTTCGCAGAAAAATTAAGAATTCCAACAGTCATAACTTTGGTAAGCAATATCCCACCAGTATTTTCCAATACTTATTTAATTGTACATTGTTTTACTATTATTATAAGTGAAAGATTAGAACACGATTAGTGTTCGTAAATACTGGTGGCACAGTGCTTACGAAAATTAAGACCATGGGAATATTTAACCTAAAATTACACTTTAAAATAAAATGCAAAATCGAGCATTTTTTAAATAGAATGAATAAAAATATTGAGAGTACTTACTGATTATTTTCATTAATACGCTTCATTAAATATAATGTTTGTGTAGAATCAATACCATTCAAAGTAAATTTTCAATGAAAAATACAATTTTTTGATTCTAAAATGCGTGTAATTCTTATGTCAAATAATTTTAATCAATAGTATTACGTTATAACAATTACATCTTCCCAAGTAAATACATAATTAACAGCAAAAATCTCGTTAAGCTTAAGGCTAACTGTGATTTATAAACAATTTAATGAGACTGTAATTAACTCCTCTGCATAAATAATTTATTAAAATCTAATTAAAATGTTTAATAATTTTTATCGTAACTTGATATCATCTGTTCAGTGACAATATTATGTTCAGCTAATAGCAAAATTAATCCTTTTATGGTCTTAATGAGTGTTGTACATAACATTTAGTTCAGAAAAGTGTTTTGAGATATGTTATCGATAATTAATATATTTAAAACAGAAGCCTTTTTCTTAAAGATCTGTTCTGATCTTTCTACTGAACTAAATTTAATAATTATTTGTTTCATTTAAAGCTGTTCATATATAGATGAGCTCACTCTATTTTTTTTTTTTTTTTTTTTTTTTTTAATTTTTTAATGAAGTTTTCTTTGAAGAATTTCTTTAAAAAAAATCTTTTTTCTTTCCTTTTTGCAGAGAACAACAAATTAATAAGTTAGGTTATTTTCTTTTTCAGTCATTATAGCTTTATGGACGTCAGTTTCTTATTACATTTAGAAAGATAATATATATTCAAAATTTATATTTGATTTGAATACATGTTGTTTAAGGACACCAAACATCTCCAATGCCCTACAAAATATTGATTTCATTAAAAAAATACTTGTCTAATAATAAACATGAAACTGCAAAATTTTCGTATAAATGCGTCGCAATGACATCATTTTTAGAATTTACATCAAGAGCTCTAAAATAAGGGGCGATATGTTCAAGGGAAAAAGAAAAAAAAACTTTCATGCTTGAAAATGACATCATTTTTAAAAGGTATTCAACTAAAACAATATATTTTCATACAGAAAACAGACACTTTTTCAACGAATGTATCTAATTTAAGTAAATTTACATTGTGTTTTCATTCCTCCTATTCTGATATTAATTCCAAAGAGCTCTTATGCATTCATCCTACACTACAAAGGGTCCTAATTGCAGAAAGGCGGTATGTTCTAGTAAGGAAAAGGACGTTTTATTTAAGAGAAAAAGCCATTTCCTTTCATCAAAGTGTTACATCGTAATACAGCGGTGTCGCAATTTTTTTCAACGATTTTTCATTCCTCTGATACTAAGATTGTGACCGTAAGACTAAACCCATGCTGGCGAAATTAAAACTCATTGAAAATTTACGGCATTGAAATATTTATTCATAGTAATTTTTTTACTATTATGAAGGAAAAATAATGTTTATGATGTCATTTTCTATTCGTGAAGCCGTCCCACTGTAATCCATTTAAGTACATTTATTTCGAAGAACACAAAAAGGCTTCAAGCAGTGAAAATGGCATCATATTTACAAGATGGAATAAACAAGAGGGAACATACAAGAGGGAAGTATTTCCGTTGAAAAAACAAAACTGTTACTACGAATGCATCTAAATGACTTAAATTTCGGGAATTTTACTCTTCCAGTACTATAATTAGGACGTTAAGGGGCAAATGGAGTAGAAATTAGTGTACATATTTTTAAATATATATTTGCTTTCTTTCAGTTGTTTACAATAAGGTGTAAATCTTTTTTAATAAATTAAAAAAAAGGTCGATGGCGAAATATGGATAACAAAGGATATGAATACTTTTTTTTTTACCGCACACAGTTCAATATTCGGCAAATATTTACAAAAATAAGTTATGTCTTCAAAAATGAAGAAACGAAAGTTTTCTGTTCAAATAATATTACTTAAAATTAATGATAAGTAAATCATACGTAAGGGTCACGCCGATGGCAGACAGTATAAATTGTCGATTGAGCAAGAACATTCTACAAGCTGTTATATAAACAATATCTTCTTTTTCAATTCTATTCAGGTAAAAAAATGCATTCCGATGAATATGAGGATTAGTGTCATTGCCATACCGTGTTATGCAATATTTGGCAGTTTTTCTTATTTCGGTTAATTTTTCGGGAATCGTGGAGCTGCTTAGAGAATAGGCCATTACCATGATAAATCCACAGATGCCGCTAAAGGTCGCATCTGTAATGTAACCTACTTTTACCAATTCATCCTTATATAATAAAGCGTAGAAGAATACTAAAAATATCATTTCTAAGCCATAAAAAATTATAATAAAAGAAGGATAAGCGAGAGCTTGTTCAAGATTTTGCAAAATCTTCACGATGTAAAAGAATTCTTTTAAAAATTCTGTTCCTGCATATATCTATCCCTGTTTAAAATAAATACTAAGCAACTTGTTGTATTTGTTTAATACTTCTCCCCATCTGTAGAATATGATACTCAGGGAAAATGTAACGAGAACGATAAATATATTGCAAGAATAGTACATAAATGCAATGTAAGACGACAATATATAAAAGAGAATTTCATCATGCATTTTATATCCGAATGTCCACATATCGGAAACTTGCTCATCTGAGACTAAAACTATCAGACTTATTATGCCAGGTATTAAAATTATAGCCATTACAAAAAGTTCTACATAGTACGTTCGATTATTATTTCTTGTATAGCGATTTCTGTAACAATACAATTTATTTCTAATAATGCCAATTCTATCTCTTTGCACCTTTAAAACATGCCAAATAAGAATCAATTCAAACGGCATTAAGATGTATACAAACCTTCCTATATTTTCAATAATGTGTTAATGCGTGAAATAATACTGCTGAAATCCAGTAAACAAACAATATAGAAGTTTGAATTATAATAAAATAAGATACATATTTTTCATATGGCTTCAGCTTATATCCTGATATTCTCACGCCAAGTATAGTTAGAATCTTCCACAAAAGATTGTCTTCACCTAACATTGTTAGTAACCGAAATTAAAATAAAAAACGAAGATTAAAAAATAAAAACATTATAGTGACATCTTATTAGAGAAATAAACATGATCCAATTCAAAATTAAGAATTATTTTTATAAATTTCTTTCTTTTTTAAAATCACTTAGATGCGTTTTCCAGTACTAATTACCATTTCATTATACGTTAGGTTAGACTAGATATTTAATATTTTCATATTCGAAGGTATGAATGTAATAAATTCTTCAGAAATAATACTGAATCTATTTATAACGTCCAGGATAAATAGAAGTCTTCAGGAATTCAAGCAGATTTTAGGGGGGAAATGTCATAATATGAGTAATTCTTTTCTTAAACTTTAGTGCTTGTTTTATTATGTTTGAATTTTAGTGTAGGTGAACGCAAAAAAAAATAATAATAATTTCAAAATAGGAATATGCTTAATATTCTAATCTTTCTGATCTCGATTAGTTAATTAGTAACTTAAAATTTCCACAAAAAGTAATTTCACGTGTATATTTTACATAAACTTTCAAGCACATTGAAAATCTATGTATGAAGGTGTATACGGTTTAAACACAATTTTTGTATAGAAAGTTTTGCTTGGAGAAAAATATTACAAACTATGCGATTAATCAAAAAATATTTCAATCTGAAGATAAATATAATTAGGCAAAATTTTCTGATCTAAAATAGTGGGGCTATATTTTTTGGAAATTTTAAGGGGTGTATTCACCTTAAACACATCTATTGACGTCAGTATATTTTCATTTACTTTTATTTAGAACTGAAATAATTTATGGCTTATTTAGCCTTAATTACATTCGTACTGTACTTAATGTTAGTAAAAAATAAATGTTAATAAAATATTTTGGTACGAGTAATATTTATTTCGTATATTTCATATACACCTGCTAACTTACGTTCGGAGCACATACAAATTATGTTGAATTATATTCTTACTTATGCACTAGACGTTTTTCTGCTGTTTTCTCGAAAATAGTTATTAATTCAGACTTCCCATATAGTTTAAATTCATCTGTATGTTTATAAAGTCACATTTATGCAGATCTTAATAAAATTTTCAAGTACATAGATTGATGATGGTTTCTTTATTTTTTTGTAGAAGTAATTTACATCTGACTCATAAATTATTCATATTTAATTATATCAATATTTTAAAATGTTAATAATAAAATAAATAGTTAGAATGTGTAATAATATGAGTTACATTTATCTTGTACTTTTATGTACATTTGAAATTTTATGTTTAGAACATATAAAAATTTATAGCCTGTTAAATTCTCTTTTATGTATATCTTAATTTCTCAACAAGTTCTAAAAACAGTTTGTTATTATTCGCAGGAATTTTTAATATACATTTTATATTTATCATACACATTAGACATATAATATTAATAAAAGAAAATTGCTTCGAAACCATGATAAATCTGTTAATAACGTCCAGAATAAGTAAATTTGTTTTTAATTATTTACACATCTAATTATGATGCAATGTTATTCAGGTAACACACACACACACACAAAAAAAAGTGATTTTGAAACATGACTTGTTTGAAAGTGCTGAGATATTTCTGATATTTTCTCTACATAATTGACAATTTATGTTTCTCATAACAGTTAAATTGGCATGTATATGCAATCACATTAAGTCTTAAATGTACATAACTTGATGATAGTTTATTTTCCTTTATATTAAAAATAATTTACATCTTAGTCATGTTTATCTTCAAATTTCATGAATTTTAAAATTAAAATAAACATTAAGAAAACATCGTATATGAGATTCATTCATTTTGTACATTTTATGAATGTCTGGTAATTACATTCAGATCATAGAAAAAATTCATATTCAACAGAATTCTTACTTTTGCAAATCTTATTGCTCAAACTGATTCTATAAAACAGTTTATTATTGGTCACTATTTTAAAATATTTATTAGTTGATAGTTTATTTTTATTTACTTTTCTTTATATTAAAAATAATTTACATGTTATTCATGTTTATCTTCCCATTTCATGATTTTTAATAGTAAAACAAACATTAGGAAAATTCGTATATGAGTTTCATTCAACTTGCACATTTTACGCACGTCTGGTAATTACATTCAGATAGTAGAAAAATTCTTATTCAACAGAATTCTTATTTTTTCAAATCTTATTGCTCAAACAGATTCTATAAAACAGTTTATTACTAGTCACTATTTTAAAATATTTATTAGTTGATAGTTTATTCGTATTTATTTTCCTTTATATTAAAAACAATTTACATCTTATTCATGTTTATCTTCATATTTCATGAATTTTAAAATTAAAACAAACTTTAAGAAAACATCGTATATGAGTTTCATTCATCTTGTACATTTTACGCACGTATGGTAATTACATTCAGATCATAGAAAAATTCATATTCAACAGAATTCTTATTTTTGCAAATCTTATTGCTCAGGCAGATTCTATAAAGCAGTTTGTTATTAGTCACTATTTTAAAATATGTTCTTCATACGTTCGATTATTAGTAGTCCAATGGGAAAATTTTACAACAAATCAAAACGCTAGCCGGAAAGCAGACATGCAATCGATTTCACTTAAATGGTTACTTCAATGGAAATATAGCATATAAATAAAAACGTTTGGTCATAAATTAAAATTCATTATGCAGAGTGCATGCTAAAACGCAGTGGCATGCTGGAATGTTTATATATGTTATGCGTAATGTTATATGAATAATTTATGTTAGACTTTTTAAACATATTTGGTATTTTCTTTTCGTATCATACATGTAACCCATATTTAAACCATACATTTTATACATATATTGACATTTAAAAACGGATGTCTTTTATAGCAAATTTTTAAAAGAAATAAAAGAAAAAGGTGCTTACTCTTAGTGTTTTAAAACATTACTGTCAATTCAATATATCATATGTGTGAGCTGCGTTTTGCAATATACGTAAAACACTTCATTATGTAAAGAGAATGTGTCAAACTACGCTAGCATAATGAAAATTTCTCCTCTGCTTTGACAAAGAAATTCAGCGATAGCTTTGGTATTAAAATGGCAGCGAAATCAATATTGAATTTTTCGCTTTTATTTTCATAAGAATAATTTAAAAGGAGTATGTTAATATGTCATTTATAAAATCTTAATATCGAAGAAACGTCTGGATTATAAAGCTTTTAGTAATATTAACATTTTTATTACGGTGTTGGGACATCGTACGTCCAAATGACTATTATTTTACTCTATTCGTACCACGTTTTGGAAAAATAATCTTTGCCATACACCGTCTACCACAAATAAAATTATTTTTGTAATATCTGGTACGATTTAATATAAAAATAGTCGCCAGTCCTGACCCGTAATCAAAAGGTTACCAAACGTCAATCTTAAGATAATCCTCGACTGTATCTTTTTACTTAACCCTTTCGCGAATGGTGTCCTAATTTTTATTTTACTAGCACCCAAAAAATTTAATTAAATTTTTTTATAATATACTTGAAAAATGTTTTTATTTTCTAATAAATTTGTTAATTAATTCTGGTGTATTCCACCATTTTATTAGTTTATAAACAGAATTACTCCGCGACGGAAAGGATTAAATGAAGAAAGATACCATAGCACTTTTACGTTAAATGTATGAAGTTCCATTTTAACAGCTTTTAAGTTGCATAACACAATTCCTTCCAATTTTGTGACAATAAAATGTATTAATGCAAGTTGACACGGTATTGGAATTATCAGATTATTTCTAAAGATATGACTTTTAATAAGTACATTTTATTTCACTTGGAATTTTAAAATATATATTCGTATTTCCATTTCAGTAGAGTTCACTAGAAAAAATCTTTATGCTTATATTTTTCATAATATAAACTGAATTTCAAACTCAAAGAAAAGAATTTGTGATGTTTAAAAGTAAACATAACGGAAATTGTACTCAAGTTTATTAAAATATTTCACACCAGTATTTTTATTTAGAATTATTTTACTATTGATTAAATTTCCTCTTTTTAACACTTTCCAACAAAGTTTAAACGTGTTTATGACTTCGATTTGTCTGTCCGTCTGGCCGTCTGTCCACGCTCTAACTCCCGTAAATATACTCGGATTACCCTGAAATTTCTGGCTGTTATTAATGTTTACCATAGCACGTTCCCTGTTTCAAATCAAGTTTCTAGCATATTTAGTTCATTTACAGGGGCAGTCAAAAGTTTTCCGTTACATTACGGCCTATGGGAAAAATCATTTAAAACGATTTTTAATGATTTTACATGCTTTCAAACATAATAAAATTGATATGCATTTATCAAGTGCACTAATATATGCATTTTGTAGAATATGCAGTGCAAAGAATAGTTTTTATTCATTTACAGGGTCATACAAAAGAATTCCGTTACATAATAATATAGGGTGGCGGGAATTGTTTGCGGCGTATTTTAATTATGTTAAATTATTTCATGTATAATGAAATTGACATACGTCTCTAAGGTTTACTATAATTTATTTCATCTATAATACGAAGTGCATAGCATTTACAGTGACACACAAAAGATTTCAGATACTATATTGTATCCAAAGTACTGTTCAGTAGTGATGATTGCTGGAAATGCCTTTTTAATTATGTTAACCCTTTCCGGCACGGGATATTTCTGTTGTAAAATGATGAAATGATTGACTGACACCGGAATTTTAAAACGACTTTTTTAGATATTAAAAACATGTTACTTTACATGTTTATAGAAAAAGCAAAATTTTACTAAAATATTCTTGGTGCACTCTAAAATTGGGAGGAGTGAAAAGCTCACTCTTTGAAAGAGTGACAGGCATTTTTACTCTTTTTGTAGTGAATTTTATAAAAATACACTCCTTAAAGAGTGGAATTTTCCACTCTCTAGAAAGGAGTGAAAAGTCTCACTCCTGAAAGTGTGACTTACGTGTGCATTGCTTATTAACCAATCAGAGTAGCAAGGCGACGACACCCTTAAAAGATAAGAAAAATGATCACTTTTTTGCCCGCCATCTTAGGATTAACAGATTTGGATATCATTACAATTATTCTTTATGGAATAATACATAAAATAAAGGTAAGTCTTATTTCATTTTAAGCATTTATCCGTGTAGATATGTGGAATGTTAAGATTATTAGCTGAATAGTGTATGTTGTATAGAAAAAGATTGATCGTTAGAGTGTTCAAAAGTGATTGTCTGTTATATTTCTTCATGTAGCGGTTTGCAATATAATTCTTTTAACAACTGAATACGCACTAGAGATCTGCACGGGCCGGCTCGGGCTCGGGCCGATTTTTACTCACGGAACTCGGGCTGGGCCCGGACCACACTTTTTTCTGACGCCTCGGGCCGGGCCGGGCCGGGCCGAGCCTAACTTATTTTTTCTGTACAAAGCCGGGACTGATTCATTGCGAGTCTTCACGGCCCAAAATTTTCTGTCCTAATTTTGACCCAGCCCATATGAAAATTATTGTCTCAGTGTGGCCTGGTCCATTCAAAGGTCAGTACAATTAGGCCTGGCCCAAACATTTTTGCAAAAAATGCATACATTTTCCAATGGCCATTATTCTACACTTAAACATTAAAATTTATTATTTTTAAAGAACACTAGATTTCTGCGCTTATTAAAATATAGCTAAATTAAAACATAATAAAACGTGTGAAAAAGAACCTCCCTATGACGGAACCCAGTTTTAAACTCACTAACGTGTTGATCCATGCATAATTAATATATAAATACATAAGAATAGAATATATAATACATTTACACTCGCTAAGAAGGGAACTTGTCTATAACGAATTTTTTTCTTATCTATGCAATTTCGTCTTACTGTATAGCATTTTTCAAATTTTTAATACTTCAAAAAAAAAAAAAAAAAATCAATGTTTTGTTGAAATTCACTCGGGCCGTGCCGGGCTCGAGCCGAGATTTTAACTTTTTTTCCGTGCCGGGCCGGGCTCGGGCCAAACTTTTAAGTTTTTTACCGGGCTGGGTCGGGCCAATTTTTTTTTCTACGGGCCGGGCCGAGCCGAATTTTTTTTCTATGAGTTAGCCGGACCCGGGCTTGGAAATTTCAGCCCGTGCAGACTTCTAATACGCAGAATGCTTAGCAAATCATTAGTTCGGAAAATGTGAATAAAAATAAATGAGTGTAAATATTCCCTTTCAACGCTGTGTTGCAAATTTTTTTTGCCAATGATCAAAGTAATAAGTTTTATCTCTTTCGTTTGAAAGGGTGGCGGACTCATAAGAAGAAGAAGACATCTGGAAGTTTTAATTTCGTAGGAGACACATTTGAAACATTAATTTGCCGTTACATGAGATTTTTTTTTTCTTTTTGCTTCATACTGATTTCGGATTATAAACAGTTAAGAGTATTTATTATTTTTTCGGAGTTAAATATGATATTTGATGTTTATGATATTACGAAAAGGTTGGTATAGTGAAACCTCACTGTGCGACCAACTCCATTAGGCGACCACCTCCTTGAACGACCATTTTTTCATGGAACGAAATTTATTCCCATAGGCTCAATACTAATTTTACCTCCATTCAGAGACCATCCCAGTTTAACTCCCTCCATGAGAGATCGATTTCTTTGAAGAAAATGAAATAAATTCCGTTTTTTCCTGGTCGCTTGAAGAAAGTTTCATTAAAAAAATAATTCCGGAGAGTGCATTATTCAACAAAATTCTAAACTAAGTTTAGATTTTTTTTTAAATCCCGGTAACTTTTAAGTGTTTTTAAGAGTTTTTAAGTCCCTTTGTGCCTTTTTAGGCAATGAATTTAACTCTGATTACAAATTAAGAAAAACGGTCAATAAACTCATCTGCCCTATTCTGTCGGAAAACTCTCAAAGAAATAGATAAAGTAATGAAATAACTTCGAAAGGACTTGGAGATAGAAATTATAAAACATAAAACTGTAAAATTAAAGCAAAGCTCAATGTATTCATTTCTAAAACTCTGCAGTAATTAACTTATGTAATTAACTTTTATTTTGATACTTAAATTTTTATATTTTTTCCAAATGTGAAAAATAAATTTTAGTAACATTGTTACCATTTTTAAACAATTAAAATCTAGATTTAAACATGACCTCCATTAAAAGACCAGCTCTCGGAATGACCCAATTTTATTGGAACGGTACGTGGTCGTCTTAGGGAGGTTTTACTGTATATTAATTTTTTTAATTGTGTGTAAACATTTTTCTGCGGGTTATAATTTTAAAATTTCGAAACTGAGCAATAAAAAAAAAATAATTATAGATATTCTGTATCAGTTATTAAATTTCCTTCTATTATAAAAACATTTTCTACGTTTTTGGATACACGTAATTTTTGGCGCTAAACAATAAAGCATGATATTTAAGCATTGGAATAAAACGTTTTTTTATGCCTATTTTGAAGTTTATGGATAAGACTGCTTTAGTATATTTTTTAAAATGGTCATATTGACTTACATAATACTGGACTGAATATTTTTTTAAAGAGATTAATAACCACTTTTTTACTCTAAAATGTTTTAAAACCAATAAGAATATTTCTAATGCAGTCATTTACTTTATTTTTAAGTTTCCTTTTTTCCTATTTCCGAGGTCAATCTTTTCCTATAAAACATATGAAATCTATTTTGCTCATAGTCACAAAATACAATATCTACGCGAATAAAAAAATTAAATTAAATATGGCTTATCGTGGCTTATGGCAATAATGGACGAAAATTGAAAATCGTGATTATGTTAAGGAATATGTTTAAAAGAAAAATATATACATATTCCAGAGAACTCAAAATTTAGACGCTATCTTCATATTAAATAAAACAAAAGCAAATCACAGCGGATAAAAAAAAATTACACATTCTTAACATTTAAATCATGCTTAGAACTTATTTTAAAAAGAAGTACGTTTATAAACATTGCGTTTAAATGGAAAGATTAAAAATATTTTAGAACAATAGCTCTTTGCAAAAATAGCAATAATTTAAGGAAAAACTATTATTTAAAACATAAATTAAAATGAGATCAAACATTAAATTGTTACACATGTTGAATTGTTAGATTGTTAAACATATAACATCCACCTATTAAAATATTATTAATAAAACTTTAAAAGTAATATCTTTATAGGGCATGCAATAAAAGCAAACACAAGGGATAAGATTGGAATAAAATATTTTAGTTTATTTCTGTCAGTAATCTAATTTAAATTCGTATGTAACTTTTACTGAATTTTTCCTTAAAAGTTCAATTAGTGTTACAAACTATGAATTAAATAAATATTGCTAATAAAGTATTTTATTCCAATCTTTACCACGCTTGTATCTATTTTCATTGCATGCCGTAAAAGATGCGATTCTTTTAAAATGACCATAAAAGCAAAATAAAAAAAAAACACTACAAATTAATGAACATTCACTCCTATGAAAGAGTGACTATTAACTCCTACCAGGGGTGAAAAACTGCACTCCTTTAGCAAGAGTGAATAGTCACTCCTCCGAAAGAGTGATTATCCACCCCTGTTTAGAGTGGATATTCACTTTCAAGGAGTGACTATTCACTCTTTCAGAGAGTCAAAAATTTCACTCTGGCTCAGAGTGAATAGTCACTCTAAAGAGGTTGGGCATATTTTGACTCTGCGACAGAGTGACACTCTTTTTTATTTAGAGTGTGCCGTTCGTAAGTTTGGAATTAAAATTAGGTATCCCGACCCGGGCACACTGTGCCAGAAGGGGTTAAGTGCTTTTATGTTTCACTATATTTATGCATAGTATATGGTGTGTATAAACGCTATAATTTATATACAGGGATACACAGAATAATTCGTAATGGTTACTGGAGATGACTGCAAATTGCTTAAAGGTGATTTTTAAATGAGTTATGACTTTTTACGCTGAACTGCATTTAGTTTACTAAGAAATGTTTTTAGAACATACGTAAAATGATATACAGGGTCACGCAAAGATTTGAATACATGACTGTTTATAAATGATAATTTCTGGAAATGTGATTTCAGTAGCTTTAAGAATGTTTTAGTTTGAATTAAACTTTAGCTAAATAGTGGCGTGTGATAAAGGTACTAGGTTAACTACAGGGTTCTACAAAAGTATACAAATATGTTTCCAACTATTAGTATAAATTGCTGTAAGAGAAATTTTAACCTGTTACGTATTTTCTTTCTAAACTAAATTTCCCCATTATATGGTATGTACATCAACCTACAGATCAAATACAGGGCTGTTCAAAAGAATTGGAATACATATTTGTTATGGACGGTAACTGCTGAAATCAGTTTTTCAAATGTCTTATACGTTTTCTAAAATGTTTACTTAGTTATCTTATGTACCTTATTTCCCTAAATAACGAAGTTCTGTTGTGTTGGAAAGTGTTTCATAATCTATGCTTAACGAATGATTTCTCTTTCTTGTTATTTTTATTTGCACTTTTCATGTCTGGGGTCCGTGTTTTATAATTATTCTATTGCAGGAAAAAAAATACATATCTACGCCTTATCGCTTGTACACGAGAGATTTAACGTAGTGAATGAAAATACAGTAAAATATCGTTACAACGAATCGCTGGGGAGCACTGATTAATTTCGCTATACTGAAAAATTTGTTAATGTGAATATTTTTATAATAAAATATAGTATAATAGATTTTTCAACAAACCAAAAAATATTTGATAAACTGGAAAATTTGTTATAGTGACATGCGCGGTAACGAGATTGTAGTGTTTAATATACAAGACATTATAAATGTTATAAAGTTTGTAAAACGTATTAAAAAAAAAGTTTAATTATTCTCAATACTATTTTTCTGTGTTTAGATTTCAAAATTCAATTGGTACCATCCAAGATTATCACCAATTTGGTCAGGTTCTTATCGAATAGTTTAATGATCATATTTCAGCCTTCGGATTAAATATCATACATTAAAAATGACAAAAAGAAAGAAAGAGAAACGCCTAACAAAACCATTCTTCGAAATTCAACCTGTCTTCATTGAGCAGAGATATGAGCGGTCCAACAAGACCTCAATGTAAAGGTGGGTTGGAAAAGAAATTGTACATTTTACATTGTTACATCATTTACATGTATCATACTAACTGAAATTTTCCAATTGACTGAAAAAATCCCCAGTCCGATAACTGAAACCAAGACTTTTGGTTTAAATTGTCAATGCACTACCAATTTAGCTACCTGGGCCGACAACCGGCGGACACATTTCACTGAGCTAACCTTATTAGTAATAACATCTGGTTTACCATGTAAACAGCTCAACAGAATATACCGCAGGTAATGGAACTCCATTAAACGATGGACACGTAGATAAACTCTAGTGTTTGAGACTCAATCAAACTGATTGGTAAAAATATTATACGAACTAAATTTTTCTAACTGGGTGAGCAGTTGTTGACCCAGGCAGCTTAGTTGGTAGAGTGTTGGTAATTTTTGTAAAAGGTTTCGACTCCCGGCCTGGGAATTATTTTCCCATCTTAAATAAGATAGTTCCTATGATGTCTTTACCAATCAGTTTGATCAAATTTAGAATAATAGAATGTATTTACATCTCTATCTGTGCATAAGTCTGTTTTAACCCTTTTAGGGGCAAAGTACTTCTGTTGCTAAAATGATTGAATGTCACCGGGATTTTTTGACCGAATTTATATGAAAGTAGGAGCTTTTCTTCGCGTACCCTAAACAAAGCAAAATTTAATTCCTAAATGTTGATTCCAACGTCTAATTTGGGCATTAAACGTAAGTGGTACATATAATATACCAATGCCCTTCAATGGGTTAAATGGCCACTTATAAGCCCTTTGCGTTGAGCTACCTTTGCAGAATTTTTAATATTTCATCACGGGCTTTTCAAAAAAGAAATTTATGTCTAATGTAATCGCACAATTATTTTGATTAAATAAGGCAAGCTTAACATCTATGCATCTAGCTATATCGACTATACATCTTCAATGGTAGGTAAACAAAGGCACAAAGATCATCATCATAACCACTACTGATTTATCTGCAATGGTTCATTGGTTTAAATAAAAGCACAATTTTCATTTAAAAACCACAGGCATAATCAAGGTTTCAGAGCACTGTTTGCGTCACGTATACGTGATACTCGTCACGAAGGGGTAAATCTATCGTTGCAATGGTGATTTTACAATATGCTAAATTAAGTGACAGCTAAGAATCTTGCGTTTGGAAGAGACTTAAAATTTAGTTAATACATTAAATTATGAACCCAGATTTACTGCAACAGGTGCCGCCAAAATAAGAACAACAAAGGAAAATGCTAAAAAAAATTCCCAGACTTCTTATTTGCATGTAAGATAAAAAGCAACTTTTTTCACAGAAAATAGGTTTTATTTGCTAATTCCTCCGCTAATAATCCCTAATTTCTAAGAATTCGACCATTTCTTTCATTTATAAGGGGTGGAATACCCCGGTGTTCCTTACACAGGTGCAAAATCACTGACCAAGAGTTTCAGAACTAGACTCCAATTTCGTCAAAAAGAGATTAAACGCATATTTTGAGAAATACTTCTCGTGTTCGCGGCTGTCTACCATTCAAGATACGACCGGAATAAATATAAAGTAAGTGCAGCTTTCCGTAACTTTGTAAGGAAAAACAATCAACCACTCCGGGTCCCTATAGTTCGCGGGTCCTGGGAAGTTGTTCCCTGCGCCAACTCCCTCCTCTCCCACCCTTTTAACTGGCCTCGACCTCCGTCGTGCGTACTCCTCAAACACCCGTGTTGACTTGACTTCACTCAATCGATACTATTAAAAGGAAGTTTCCCTCTCTGTGTGTGGGCGTGTCTGTCTGCGATGGCTAGCAAAATCCACCGCAAGTACAAAGCTGAAAATTTTTCTGAGGATAGTCCAAGGCCTCTTCTAATGCACCTGAGACTCCGAATTTTAAATTTCTAATTATTAGCCGGGTTATTAGTTAAAAATCGCAACGAACTCTCTTAAAAAAATCCGCAATTTCATCCAAAGTTCATTGAAGCGCATGCCCGTTTACGCATCGCAAGGAAATTGAACATTACTTTCATTCATTTGCGTGCACTTATCTTGGTTCAGTGGCTAGAGCGCAGGACTGTTAAACGAAAAGTCCTCAGTTCGAAACTTGGACAGGAGGATGGAGGTTGAAATTTTTTATAAATAAATCTCAATGTTCAATGGATTTAACTAAAGAAATGTCGTTTTTCACTGCAATTTTAAGGGTTTATATTAACTATACTAATTAAAGAATGTTTAGCATTTAAAATGTAACGACTTAACAATTACACACAAATGAATCGAATTAAAAAAGAAAGTTTCGCATTTAAAATGTAAAAGCTTAACAATTACACATAAATGAATCGAATTATAAAAAAACAAGCTGCATTTATTTATTCTAGAACTGTTATAATACAAATGAAAAATATGCTATAAATTCCATAAAATAATTTAACAAACAATATAGAGATATTTGAGACGAAAAATGGGACTCATATTTATATGCATCCACAAGAAAATAAATAAATAAAGATAAATCTTCAATTTCCAAAGATATACAGAAAAATTTGATCATTTATTTTTACATTCATTCAAAATCTAACTGTTTAGTGCTGCCATCTACAATTAATAAGACAAAACAAAAGATCGCCAATTCATTTATTTATTCCAGAACTGTTATAAATAAATGAAAATTAGTTCATCTTTTATAGTTAATTATCAAAATTTTAGCAGGAAAATTACGCAGTCGTCGGAAACATATCGTCTCTCACCTCTTCGTTTTCCGTGGCAGTTATCTCGAGCATTTTTACCGGTAAATATCAAGGTGTTTTTTTTTTTTTTTTTTTTTTTTTTTTTTTTGTTCTTGTTTTTTTTTTTTTTTTTTTTTTTTTTTTTTTTTTTTTTTTTTTTTGACGATTTTTTACATAGTCTGCGGGGAGGTATTTTAGACAAAATCGAGTTAAAGATATAAAATCGTACAAATTGAAGGTTCATTTAAGAATATTAACACGGGCTTTAGCAACGCCGGGCGGTTCAATCAGTTATAAAATAAAACAATTGAAAACATCGTGCTGTGAGTACTGATAGTTATCCTGTGCATTTTACATGCATCTGATTCAGAATACAGAAATAATGATAAAGAGTTAGTTTTTATTTATGCACATATTCGTGTTCAAACAGGTTTTAAGAATCAATTTATCATTTATATTAATTAGTAGGGTACTAATTTTTTTAATACACATTTGCTTTCTTTCAGTTGTTTTTTAATTCGAAATCTTGTATAATAAATAAAATGAAGTAAACCTGGGCAAGCGGATTCCACGCACTTTAAATGTTATTGCAATGAAATGAAAAATATCAAATAAGTGATGCGTTTGAATACAAACTAAAATTTCATTATGAAGAGTGCGCGCTAAAATGCATTACCATAATAAAAACTTCATTTGTGTTGTAAACGAAAATTTCTGCAATAGCTTCGAAATTAAAATTTTTGTAATAATAATGATAATATGAAAATCTATAATGACATTTTCGCATTTCTTTTTCAGAAGAATAATCTCAAAGAAAGTTTCTGACGTCTCATTTATCCTAATATAGAAAAACAAGAAAGAAAAATCATGCCAGAAGCATAGATTATAAAACAGTTTCCAACACTTCCTGAATTTCATACCAAAACTTCCCTGTTTAATAAGGTAAAAAAGAAATCTAAATAAAGATTTTATAAAACTCATAACACATTTGAAAACTAGATTTCAGCAATTACCTTCCATAGCGGAAAAGTAGTCCAATTATTTTGTAGTGCCCTGTATTTAATCTACAATTTGAACATATTCTACATAATATGCTGAAACTGAGTTTAGTAAGAAAATGCATAGTAGACTGAAAATTTACCTTCAGCAGTTTCTATCGATATACGGAAACATACTGTAATTTCTTTGCTAGCCCGTGTATTACCAACAGATTTTTATAGGTGCCACATAATAAACTAAATTTTAATTCAGGCTAAAACATAATTAAAACTTCACAAATACTTCCAAACATTATCATCACTAGGAGGACATATATCCTGTTCTTTATGTGGCCCTGTGTATGGTTTTATTTATATTATACAAACATTTCTTAGTATGTCAGATGTAGTCAGATGTAAATTTCCAAATGGGCGAAAAATGTCCGAACCAGAATTTGAACCAGGGATCTCTTGGCTGAAGCCGCCAATGCTCTACCATCTGAGGTTGAATATGGTGGAACTTTTTCACTCAGTTAACCTTATTGATTATAGCCTCTGGTCTGAAATCTGGTTCAGCTCAACAGAATAAATCTCAGGTAATGGAACTCCAGAAATCGCTAGATACGTAACTACGCTAGATTAATTTTAACACAATTATTCTAATTGGTAAATAAATCATATCAGATGTAAATTTCTAACTGGGCGAAAAATGTAAGGACCAGGATTCGAACCAGGGAAATCTTGGCTGAAGCCGCCAATGCTCTACCATCTGAGCTATCCCGGTCGAATCTGGTGGAACTTTTTCACTCAGTTAACCTTATTGATTATAGCCTCTGGTCTGAAATCTGGTTCAGCTCAACAGAATAAATCTCAGGTAATGGACCTCCAGAAATCACTTGATACGTAACTATACTAGATTAATCTTAACACAATTATTATTATAAACAATTATTACACTAAATATAATTCAACATGAAAGTACATAACTCAATTAAAAGCTGCCTTTAAATCATTTCCCTGATAATGCGCAATGCTTGTGAATTATTTTGTGTAGGCCTGTGTAATGATCTATAACATTAATACACACCACATCTAAAGCAAAACTTTAGTTAAACCTAAATGCACATATCATAAATGAAATCGCATTTCCATTACTTATAGCTAATAGGCAGTGTATTTCAGATATAGTACTCTATCCGAACCTTTCGCGGGTCCGTGTAAATGAACGATAAATGCTATGTACATCATGTTAAACATCAAGAATCTTGTAGTAAGCCTCAGTAATGTATGTCAATTTCATTTTGTTTGAAATAATGTAACACAACTAAAATACGCTGCAAGCAGCTTTTCCTCGTAGCCGATTATGTTACGGAATTCATTTGTGTTGCCCTGTAAATGAATAGTAAATGCCCATATTCTTCAGAATGCATGATTCAGTGCACTACATAAATGTTTATAAGTTTCATTATGTTTTAAATTGTCTAACATGATTAAAATGAACTTGAAACGATTTTTTTCCATAGATCGTAATGTAACGGAAAATTTTGGCAGTCCCTGTAAATGAACTAAAAATGCTACGCACTTCATTTGCAATATCAATCGTGTTTTAGTAAGGATCAATAATGTAAAAAAAATCCCCTGAATCCGAGTATATTCAGTAGAGTTAGAGCTCGGGCGGACGGACAGACAAATCGAAGTCATCAACACTTTTCAACTATGTTGGAAAAAATTAAAAAGCTAAAATAAGTATTTTTGGTCATAATTCTTCGTACTAAGCAATTTTGAACCATATCGAAGAAAAAATTATGTTTTGTAAAAATTCAGTCTGGCCGGGCTGGGCTCGGACAATAAGTGAGGTCGTTGCTGCAGCGTATATGCAAATTAGCGCATCGCTGAAGCGGGTATATAAACACCGGCATCGAGACAAGGGATTATTGTGGTATTCATTTCCTATTTCCAAAGTGTGTGTAGAAAATTCTGAAGAGTGAGCAATGGCTATGTTAGTACCAAATGCATCCAAACAGTACCAACGTGCTGTTATTCTTTTTTGTTGGCGGTGGGAGGACAAAAAGCAGTAGACATTCATCGGAAAATGCAGAATGTGTATGGTGAAGCATGTCTATCGAAAACAACCGTAATGGAATACGCTCAAAGTTCAGAGCCGATGGCAGTTCCACTCAAGAGTTAAGTCGATCGGGAAGGCCATCCACATCCAAGACCGACAACAATAAGCACACAGTTGGTGACGCGATTAGTGCGGAACGTCGCATAACGATTCGTGCGCTTCCAAAAGATTCAAAATTCCTTGAAAGGTCGATAGTTACTATCGGATGTAGAAATACAGCATTCAATTATGGACTTCTTCTAGCGGCAGAAAGAAGAATTTTACCAAAGTGCTATATAATCAAACTAGTGAAGCACTGTGATGCTTGCCTAAATGCTGAAGGCGATTTTGCATGACTGGCCTACTAAATCTGGACTGTACAGTTTTCTAACGGAAACATTTGATCCCCAACCCCCTTATAATAAGATATTCACACATAATTGACAAAATTATGCTCTGATTATACAAATAGGTTTTCTTTGTTTCTGATATTGGTTTGGGGCTGTACATATATAATGTTATAAAGTTTTTCGTAATTTTGGACCCCTTTCCCTCTTAGTATATCTTACGTTATCATTCCTGGAACATCCCCATTCTCCTCCTCTTGATGTTATATGATGTTATATGATGTGATATGTCCTCGTTATCAGTGTCTAAAAAGCCTTTTAAATTTTACATGTTTCAATTCCTACTGTTAGTTATCACTCTCCCTATATTTTATATATCTTGTTCAAATTTTCAGTCGTTAATAAAATATTTATTATTCACCCTATCAAGTTGAAATAAATTTTGTTTAAACTTGTACTGGATGACAATTGATGTTAATACAGATTTTTAAAATATTAATTCATTAATTAAATTTTAATTAATTAATTTTAGTTTTATATGGGAGACAAAATGGCAGCCATTGGTTATTGAACAGCATTTAATGCATCTTCATATCTATAAGGGGGGTTACCATAGGGGAGACCCTGTTCTATCACCAAATACCGCCAAGTTTGTCGCCAACTTGGCGATATATCGCCAAAAGTGACACTAACTTAGTGATATCTCTAATATTTCGCCAAATTTTCATAGACTTCCATTGTAAACCTACTTGCTTATAGAAAATCAACAAATTGGGATATTTTAACGCAACAAAAACTAATATTAGCTTAAGGGATTATATTAAATTTTTCTTTGATGACCAACAAATTTTTTATATTACTTGTTACTTTTTCAGTTTATAATTTTGTGACGATAAACAGATATGGTTACACATTTATTATTCGCATACTTCACTGATTCAAATAAAGAGAAGAAGTTAATAAAATATCAATATTATATATAAAATAACACTTTAAAAAATATTAATATTTATATGTATTTAATAATAGCTTTTTATTACACAATGCATAGAACAGTAAAATTGTCTTCTTGTTCCAATGTATGGGAAGCATTTTGTATTTTTTAACGCTCTACCACCTCTTTTGTGTTGAAGTTGTAGCTTTTTTGAACAAGCTCTAAATAGAAAATCCTTAATTTAGGGCTCTTTGTTTTTTATTTATAAACACTCTTCTCGCCCCCCTCGTTATATCGTTCTCCCCCGTATATCGAGCTTTTTCCATATCTCCCAAGTAGTGCAATATATCGACGGATTACTTGAATTTAGTTAACAGCTTATGTACGTACGCTTCAAATCTATAAGGAAAACAACAGAAAAAACTAATAAATTATAACTTTAATGTGGTCGTTTTTGCTAAGTTGTTTCATTTTGTCTATTTTACGATGACGCTTTTACTGATCGACAGGTTAATTTCTGTTCGAGATCGAAGCCAAATTTTGCTCAAATTTTTTGATAAAATTGTTCGATATATGAAGTTTTCGGCTACCAAGTGTCTTCTGTATTCTAATATGAAATATAACCTAGAATACCTTTATATATTGATAGTATGACGAATAGGAAAAAATTTTTAACCAGTTACATTCAATTGTAAATACAGTAAAACCAGGAGACCACCCATTAAACCATAAAAAATCGGTCTTTCAGAGAAGTGGTCTCTGAATAGAGGTGATGGGTAAAGCAAAGTTTTATGAAATACATACTACAAAAAAAGTGTTAATGAATTAGTTTATTGTATTTCATGTCTATACAGCTTTAAAGAAGGAATAAATTGTACCTTGCTTTGATTTTAACAATTTTTGTTTGTAAATATTCTTTGATCTCTTTAAACAAATTATTTATTTTAGTATCATCTGTAACAGGTATCGAATTTTCTGTCAATCTATTGATTTCAACAAGTGTTTCTTGACATGAAATAGAAGCTTTAACTGGCGGAAGCTCGTCGTCTGAATCAAAATAAGCTCCTAAAATACATTTTTAAAAATCTCGATTGTAGTATCATTATTTTTATAAATGATGGTAGAATTTATTTTTTTATATAAAAATTTTAAAGTTTTACCTTTGTCGAGATTTTCTATAATACGATTCTCCCAGGCTTCAGATACATCATTGTAACAGTCAAAAGCTTCCTCATATTCATGTGATTTGGGGTCATAATCAACTGTAGCTACGTTTGATAGCTGAATCACTTCATCTTCTAAGGCAATGATATTATCAATGGATTTTTCTATGGCTACATTTCTTAGTCCACAAGTACTGAAGCAATTGACAATTGTTTGTGTCTTTACGTTATACCAAGCACATTTTATCGATTGAATAGCATCAAGTATATTGATGGATTTCAGAATGTCAAACGCATTTTTGGTCTCATCTATTAGCGAAATGATCTTTCGTAAAACAAAACGTCTGTATTCCAGCTTAGAACAGTGAATAATTCCTTGAACTAACGGCTGAATTTTGGATGTCGTATTAGGAGGTAGAAATTGAAGTTTCCCACATTTCAGCTGTGCATCATACAAGTGACATGGAGCATTATCCAAAATAAGGATAATGATCAAACCCTGTTTGGTTATCTTTTTGTCAGAGTCATGTAACCAATTTTCAAAAATGGTGGATGTCATCCACGCCTTTCTTTAGATTTCCAAATCACTCCCATTTTTGTTACATCAATATTTTTAAAGCAATGAAGCTTTTCAGCCTTCCATATTATGATTGATTTTTCGTTTTCTCCTGCAGTATTCCCACAAATTGTCACAGTAAGTCAATGTTTGACCTGTTTCCCTCCTGTTACTTCATCTGTTTTCTCCATAAGATTTTACTGGGCAACGCATAATCCAGTCTCATCCAGATTATAAAAGTCACAATCTGAATATTCTGCGAAAATCAATGGAAGACGAGATTTCCACTCGACTAACACCTCTTCATCTACATTGGCCGACCCTCCACAAAAGGATTTGAATTTAATTTTGTTTCTGTGACAAAACTTCTCCAGCCATCTGTTGCTTGCAAAAAATCTTTTTTCCCTATAACTTCTGCAATTTGAATGGCTTTCTTTTACAACAAAGTTCCGCTCTATGGGATATTTTTTTATCTTGCACAGTTAAACCACTGCAATACAGCTTTGTAAAGCTCGCTAAATTTTTCCTTCCTTTTTCTTTTAATTCCGCAAAATTTGAATTCCCCATGCTCTTTTAACAGAAAATCTTTGTTTTTGAACGCATTGTTTATTTGAGTTTTGCTACAATTAAACTGTGCCGCCAATTTCCTCTCTGGTGATCCATTCTCGAAAGCTCTTATAACTTTCGCTTTGTCTTCCAAAGTTAACACAATTCTCTTAGACACCATCTAAATTGGTTAACAAAGCACACAGCAAGAAAAACAAGATATGCACTTCGATACGAATGTGCACTGTGTTATGACTTCCACTGTTAAACAAAAATTAGGTGATAACAAGTGTCTATATTTTCAAGTAAAGCTATAGAATTGAGATAAACTGGAATCAGGACCTCCTACCCACTCTCCCTCTTGATAAAGTCTCCTGTTCTTTACAGGTGTCATTACCCGGCCAATTTCAAGAAAGGGGACAATACCCCTTCTCCCACCAACATCAACTATCCCTCCGTAACTATAGTGACATTAAACGCGGTAATGCATGAGAACCAGTTCTTTCCTCCTAAACGGGGGGGGGGGGGGATGACTTTCACTCGCCATGTCTAAGGAAGTAGACTTAGATGAGCGTGTTTTCCGGAGAGAAGTGGAATTCCGAAATATCCCCATGCAAAGGAAAGTAATCCTACTCTTCGACTGCAAAGCTGAAAAGTGGTCTTTTAGGGAGGGAGACGCGAAAAGTGGTCCTTTAATTGAGGAAAATTAATATTGAGCCTAAAGCCAAAAATTATAGAACATAAATAAACGGTCTTTATGAGAGGTGGTCTCCTTATAGAGGCGGTCTTTCAGTGAGGTTTCACTGTATACATTACAGCTTAATTTTTTGTATAATTTACCTGGTGTAAATTAATATAATTTTAATATAATGTAATCAAAAGGATAAAGTCAACATCCAACAAATGAAAACATTTAAAATCTTTCAAAATTTTAACTTCTTGTGAAATATTGTTAGATAGAAACTAGTTTTATCTCTGGAAATATATTTTTCGCCACAAAATTCAAATATTTTACGGCAGCACAAAAGTGTTTGATATGAGAATAGAATTTCCAATTTCTCTTCTCTTGGTAGTTTTCTGGTACCTTCTAAAATACTTTAAAATCTTCTAAAATACCTTAAAAGTTTTAATATCAAAAGTATATCAGCATAACAATTCATTAGCATAACAATTCTTTTAAAATAAATATATATTTAGAAAAACTTTTTGTATTATGTTATTTAAATTATTCTAAGAGGAACGTATTTCCTCAAAAAGCAAAATTTTTCTACTTTCAAAATATCCAGGCAAACAAAACCAAAAAGTCCATATCATTCCCGAAACTGCACGCGAATGCACAATTCAATTTCCTTTCTGAATCTAAATAATTTGTTTTTCAAATTTATTTTTATATAAAATGTTTCTGTAGGAAAAAATTGAAAATACATTCATCTCATCGCAATACTTCCTATTTCAATTAAATTTATTATTTTGCGGTACTTTTGCTTGTGTGTTCTGTCCAATCAATGAATGCATATTTTGTTTTCTAAGCATTCATATTTTAATAAATATTTTTTTTAAATTTACCATTGATAAATAAAACTGATTTCTAAATAGTTAAAGTATACCTGAGGACTGTTCCGTTTTTTAAATCAAAAAATATATTTTGAACCTGAAATTTTACTTGAATAGTGAAATAATATGCACATAAAGACACAGTATATTTCATTAAATTATATTTCTGGTTCAAGACATGTTTATTTGACTTTAAAAAAAAATAGAAAATTCTGTAGTTAATTTTTAAGGCAGTGTTTCTCAATTATTTTTATCTCACGATATACTTAAATTTATTATTAAAATTTTAAGACGCACAAAAATTATGATGAGAAAAAGATATGAAAGGGATTTAAATCTTTTTAACAAAGTTGAAAAGTCTTTATGCATTCGATTTGCCTGTCCGTCTGTCCACGCTCTAACTCCCGTAAATATACTCGGATTTTCATGAAATTGATAAAGGTTATTTAGGGTCACCAAAGCATGTTTGGTATTGTAGATGAAGTATGTGGGATTAATAGTTCATTTACAGGGAGCACTCAAAATAATTCTATTACGTTATGGTATATGGGGTATCAATTTCAAAGTATTTTAATGAGATTACGCTATTTCAAATGTATTGCAACTGATATAAATTGCTAAATTTCTGTACAAGATGATTAAGATAGAATACGGCATTCATAGCATTTGTCGTTTATTTACAGGGACACACAAAAGAAAACGGTTAGAGCACTGTCTTTGAGTAATAATTGCTGGAAATGCGTTTTAAAATTCGGTATGCGTTTTAAAATATAAATAATATATTACATGTTACTCGCTGTATATAATTTCTGTACTTCATACACAGTGCTGTCCAAAAGAATTCACGTACCGTTCTCCTTATTAGGGAAAATTGCTCAAGGGGTAATTTTCAACTCAAGTATATGTATTTCTTAACTGAGCTAAATTTTGGCATACACTGTAAAAAATATCCGACCAGTTTTCCTGTAGGAATCGGAAAAATAATTGCCCTTATCGTACCGGAACATTTTCCGACCCAGCTCGGAATAAAATCCGTCAAAAAAAGGAAATAGTCAATAAAACGGTATTTTACGGATTTTATTCCGAGCTGGGTCGGAAATTTTTCCGGTACGATAAGGGCAACTATTTTTTCGATTCCTACAGGAAAACTGGTCGTATTTTTTTACAGTGTATATGTAGTTAATACATACAAATCTATATATCATATACAGTGCTGCTCAAAAAATTCGTATAATTTTCCTATTGTAGATGGGGACAAATGATATTGGGTTTTTAAACGTGTTATCTGTTTCTATATGGTTAAATTAGACATAATATTTTATGTTATTAAACGGTGCAGTTTTGTTACATTATTCTGAATGTGTTGGAAAGTAATAATCTATGCCTGTGCATTATTTTTTCTTTCTTGTTAACACTTTCCAAAGTAGTTGAAAAGTGTTTATGAATTCGGTTTCTCTGTCCCGCTGTCCAAGATATAACTCCCATAAATATACACGAATTTTCATGCTACTGATATATGTTAATAATGTGCAACATTGTTTTTTCGGTATTCAATATGAAGTGTGTGACATTAATAGTTCATTTACAGGGGCACTCAAAAGAATTCCGTTACATTATAGACCGGAAGGCTGCAGCATAGACAATCACCTCATCGAGTTCACGACTGAATTTCCAGAATTAGTTAAAACTTGATTCGCATATTAAAAGGCAATCGGTCTGCCAAGTCATATCTAGGTGAAAAGCACCTGAAAATCCGATTTTAGCGGTTAACTCGTAGATTTACCAGTCTGTTTTGCTGCACCCAAAGGTATTAAATCCTGGAGGACTGGGAGCAGGAAAACACAATGGTAAACGTACGAGTCAACCGCTAAAATCGGGTTTTCGGGTGTTTTCCACCAAGATATGACTTGGATTGTGTTTTAACATGCGAATCGAGTTTTAACTAATTCTGAAACTTCAGCCGCGAACTCGATGAGGTGGTTGTCTGTGCTGACGCCTCACGCATTCTATTAAAGTCAATGGGGAATAATCGTTTGAAGTGTATGTGAAAGTCACCTATACTCCGTGGTCGAAAGACTTTAGGAAACTCGGAATGGCAACAGCCAGAGGAGAGAGAGACGAAGTAGTTCTTTGGATGTGTTCGATAAGACGCTCGTGAGATATGTAATCGGGAAGCGTATTATCTAAATATATATATATTGTGTGTGTGTGCTGTAATTGTGTTCGTCTAATGTAAATATTAAATGTATTTAATTGGAGCATTTAATCTCTTCAATGTGTTCTTTCTTCACCAATATCGTGGAATACCGAACCCGGCCATGATAATGTCGCAGCACGACTAGGATGATGATTTTTAGCTTTTAAATTGCAAGCAGTGTTACTGCCATATTAAATGGTATCGCGGAATGGTGTTGTGAACAGCAATAAAGTTATTTCGATAGTATTTGATTTGACAGACAGGAGAGTTCAATGACAGGCCTAGCTATCATAAAGGTATTTTTTTTTTCTTCCTATCGAGAGCATATTTTAAATATATGTTAGTAAAATATAGTTATTTAATGTGTATATGTTTTATATTATGTTTCGAAACAACGGGTTAATATTTATTCAATTAATGGAATAAACATGGTATTTTATCAGTAATTAAGTTTGAAAAGTATACTTAAGAATTATATTTTATGGTATATTTCATAATATGAATGCAGAATTATGTATCATGATTGTTAAATTGATCGAATGTTCAGATAGGATGGTGTTTAAAAATAACCATGTTTAGCATGAAAGTTTAAATTCTGTTATTTAAATAAATATTTTCTAGTTATTGTGTTAAAAAAAAAAAGAAAAGAAAAGAAAAAGAGACATAAAAATGAGTTAAAATTGTCATTTTAAAAGTTCATAACACGTCTGTCTATGAAGCTATTTATTCTCTAAGAATAAACTTTGCACTAGAATAACTAAAAGTGTTACCTAAGTAAATTATCGTTTGGAAAAAAAAAAAAAAAAAAAAAAAAAAAAAGAAACAGATTTATTTCAAATGTTTTTTATTTATTCTTTTATCTTTGTGATTAAGATAAAAAGGTGCTATTTCAAAGTATGTAGAGGAAGTTTTTTTTTTGTTGTTGTTTGTCTGTTTTGTTACGTATTATTCTGGAATTCTTTGAAATGACTCATTCAGATTAAATATGAAATAAAAGTTGTGTAATCTTTGTTCAGTGAAACTGAGATGTATAAATTTGATTATTACGGATTGGGTTGTTTATTTATTTTTTTTAATTGTGGCAGAATATTAAGCATTTGTTTGTTTTGTTTTTGTTGTTGCTTATTTTCGATTGACCAATTGAAAGGAAATATAGAGATTTAATTTGAGTTTTAAATCAAGATAAAGAAAAAGATTTTCATATCTTGGATGGAATTTAATTTAATTAAAAGGTGTTAATTTAATATTGAGATTTATAAATATTTGGTTCGTTTTGAAATATAATTTAGTAAGAGATTGAAGTGTTAAAAAGAAAATTGTTAATGTATTATGTATTTTTGAAGGATGTATTTAAAAATTAATACGCAAAGCATTGACAAATTCTTATTTTGTGAGAACGCAAATATTTTATTTTTTTTTTTAACTTGACATATTGGTAAAAGTATATTTTAATTATTGCAAAAATTGTTTTCTATATATATTTTTTTTGTTATTATTGCGCAAATGTGTTTTAATTTAGTCAGTAATACTAATATAAGTATTTAAATAAAATAAATTTCATTCAATTTGAGGGGTTATTTACAAAAGAATGTTCAGGTTTAAATTAAATTTGGTTTAAGGCGTTCTTAGGGAAAGTTCCAATTAGGGTAGAAACACTGTTTGAATATTGCTGATTGCTTCCAATTTATTTTTCAAATATGGCGTTTTTAAGCAAAGGTAGTAGAAAAGAAGATTTACAAAAAGTAGCGATTGAACTTGGAGTTCAGGATGTCGAAAATTTAAAAATTATAGATCTAAAAAAAGCTATACTAGAAGTCGAAGACTACGAAGAAGAATTTATTAAGGGATTTTTGAGTTCTGTAATTGAAGAAAGGAAAAAGAAAGAAGAAATGGAGAGGGAAGAAAGAATACGTCAAGAAGCGAGACGTCAGGAAGAAAGGGAAGAAAAAATACGACAAGAAGAGAGGGAGGAGCGAATTGCCAGGGAAGCAAAAGAACATGAATTGGAAATGAAAAAACTGGAACAATTGCAGAAATTTTCGGAACAAAGAAATGAATCGAAAATTGAATCGCCAAAAATTCAATTAGCACAGATTGTCCCGAAGTTTGATGAAAAACGTGATGAGATGGGATTATTTTTGATAAATTTTGAAAGAAGAGCGGAAATGGCACAAGTACCGAAGAAAGACTGGGTAGCTTACCTATTGGCAGTTTTACCGGTGGAAATTGCGAATATGCTAGCTAGAGAACCCCCGGAAGATGCAATTAATTACGATTTTGTAAAAACTCTTATCTTAAAGCGATATAAGTTAAACAGTGAAAAATTAAAACAATGTTTTTACAAACATCACAAAACACATGAAAAATCATGGAGAAATTATACACAAGAGCTTTTGAGTTATTTTACCGAATGGATCACAGAATTAAATATTAACACTTTCCAGCAATTAAAAGACTTAATAGTAACCGAACAATTAAAATTCCGTGTGCCTGTAGAAATAAGAGAACATTTCTTAGTAAATTGGCTCACATTTACCACGCCGTTAGAATTGGCAGAAAAACTTGATGATTACGAGAGCATTACCGACAGTTTTAAAAGAAAGGAATTTCCAAAGAAAAATTTATCTAACTCTCGAAATCAAAGTTGGAATAATTACAGTTCGGAATCAAAAAAAAGATACGAGAGATGGTAAACCGAAATTTGAACCCAAGACTGAAGCATCTTTCGGAGTGCAACGAGGAAAGAGAGAATTTCGCACAAAATATACCTGTTTCGCATGTGGTAAGGAAGGGCATGTGAAGAAATATTGTTCCAAATTGAATACAGCAAAACAAGATGGAGGAAAAACTTCCAAAAGCGATCTTGAGAAAAAGGGTCTAAATGCAATTTGTTTGAATGTGAATATTCCGGTGGAAGAAACAGATGGGAGACTCCTTAAGGTAGATCTAGGAATCGGTAACCAGAAGTTTCAGGGAATCATCGATAGTGGTGCGGAGATTACAGTGCTGCGGAAGTCGGTGGTGCCGGAAGAGTATTTACAGTCATGTGGAAAAGTATTCTTGAGACCCGCAATAGGGAGTCCTGTAGAAGCAAAGCTTGTTTCCATTCCGCTCACTCTTCGGACAGAAGATGAGGTTATTCCGTATGTACGAGTACAGGTTGCGGTAGTGGAAGGATTACACGAAGAAGCTTTGATCACTCCCAAGGTTTTCGCTCTGTTAAAAGAACAGCAGAAGTTGTATTTAAGGGATGAGGTAGATATCACCCCGGTTGAAGAAAATAAAGAAAAATCTGTATTCAATGTGGAGGGAAGGTGTCCAGAAGGAAACCTGGAAACAAATCTAAATAATGAAGATGAAGACAAAGAAGCTTCAGATTTGGAACTGATTCCTACTCCGGTCGAGGCAACTGTTTTGCCCGAAAATGTCGGTAACGAGGACCAAAAGGAAAGTTGTTCCGTTTCACAAGCGCAATTGTTGAAAAAGGAGCAGTTGGCTTGTTCTACATTAGAAAAATGCTTTGAAGATGCAAAACGGCAGAAAAATAATTATTGGGTAGAATCCGATTTGTTGTATAATAGAGGCAAAGTTGGAGGACAAAATTATGTTCAACTTGTTGTACCTGCCTGTAGAAGACAAGAAATTTTGAAATTAGCACATGAAACACCAACTGGTGGGCATTTAGCTGCTAAGAAAACAAGAGATAGAATTGCTATGTCGTTTTGGTGGGAAGGAATGCCAAAAGAAGTAAAACAGCTATGCGCAGCTTGCCATGATTGTCAAATGCGCAGAAAAACAAAAGTAACAGACAGAACACCTATTGAAGCGGTCGGAAGACCAGAACTTCCATTTCAAGTTGTAAATGCAGATATTTTAGGACCAATTGAGCCGAAGTCTTCTCGAGGTCATCGGTATGTTCTGGCTATTATGGATCAACATAGTCGTTGGCCTGAAGCAGTCCCTATTAAATCGTTGACAGCAAAAGCAGCTTGTGAAGCGATTATTGAAGTTTTTGTTAGGACTGGAATTCCTAGAATGATTTTAGCCTTTAACATGGAAAAAATTAAACTTGTGGATGAAATAAAAATGCAAAATGTAGAAGAAAATGTAAAATCAAGAACAATTGAAATACCTGGAAGTTTACTGAAAGAGAAATATTCTGACAAAAATGTTATTAGTGAAAATTTTCCAAAAATAACATGTAAAGTGTTTATTAAGTATTATGAAATTAAAAGAGAAGAAAATTGGAAATTTAAAAGAAGATCTATGATTGAGCAAGAAGTTATGGATGAATCTGTAACAATTGAAAAAATGTTTGACTTTAATGAAGATTTTAATATTGTCAAATATTCGGAAGAGAATATTGAGAATGAAGATGAGATAGAAACTAAATCAAAGACTCTGGAGCGTGTTAATCGTGATTATGAAGTCAAAATGGAAGAAGTTGAGGAAGATCTTACTTACAAAAATAAAAAGATAATTGGTACGATAAATATGAGAAAAAAAATGATGAAAAGCATTGTTTTGAAGAAGAAAAAAGATCTAGAAACAAAAATTTCCATGAAAAAAAGAGAATTGAAAGATACTGTTGATTCAGTTAAAGGAATGAAAGAAAAAGGTATTCAATTTTATCTTAAGTTGTATTGTAGTATCCTGGAGACTCTAAAAATTGAGAAAGAAGCTATAAGGTATGATATTAATTCTGTTCAGAAGGTTAAACAAGAAAGCAAATACAAAATTGACACTGAGGGTAAAGAAGTTATAGTTTCCTTTAAGGACTTGTACTTTGCAAAGACTTTGACAGATCTGACCAGAAAAACTGTTCCAAATGATACTCCATGGTCGGAAGATGCTGAAAAGTCGTCCAATAAGTTAAAGGAAAGCTTATGTGAAGTTACAAACCTTTATACCCCAGACATGTCCAAACCGTTCGAAATAAACACCGATGCTTCCATATCGGGTATTGGTGCCTGTTTAATGCAAAGGGACAAAGACGGCATGTTAAAGCCCATAACCTTTGCCAGTCAAAAGCTTACTCCAACTCAATCAAAGTGGAGCACAATTGAAAGAGAAGCATATGCTGTAATCTGGGCACTTGGGAGATTCGAAATGTGGACTTATGGAACCACCATAATATTGCATACGGATCATAATCCTCTAAAATACTTAACAGAGGGAACTCCTAAGAACGCTCGATTACAGAGATGGTCGTTGGCACTATCTCGCTATCAGGTTTCTATTGCTCATAAACCAGGAAGTTCTAATGTCGTGGCAGATGCTTTATCTCGCATTTATGAGTAGAAAAAAAATCTGTATATATATATTTTGTATTATTTCATTATTATATATTGTATAATGTGTATTTGTAATATGTGTATTTTTAGTATATAGTGTATAAGAATTTATATATCTTAAGTAGTTTAAGTAAATGCTCTCGATGGGACAGGTGAAAGACTTTTTAAATAGAACTTTTTAATTAGGACTTTTGATAGGACTTTTTAAGTAAGACTTGTGTTAAGACTTTAAAGAGTAGTTTCACAGTGTGGGACACCGTCCAACATGTAGAAACTGGAGGGAAGGTGTGAAAGTCACCTATACTCCGTGGTCGAAAGACTTTAGGAAACTCGGAATGGCAACAGCCAGAGGAGAGAGAGACGAAGTAGTTCTTTGGATGTGTTCGATAAGACGCTCGTGAGATATGTAATCGGGAAGCGTATTATCTAAATATATATATATTGTGTGTGTGTGCTGTAATTGTGTTCGTCTAATGTAAATATTAAATGTATTTAATTGGAGCATTTAATCTCTTCAATGTGTTCTTTCTTCACCAATATCGTGGAATACCGAACCCGGCCATGATAGTGTATTTTAATGATATTACGCTATTTCGAATGTATTGAAATGGATAAAAATCACTGAATTTTCCTACAAGATGATTACTATAGGATAGGACAATCATAGCCTTTATCGTTTATTTACAGGGACACACAAAGGAAATCAGTTACAGTACTGTCTTTGAGCAATAACTGCTGAAAGTGCGTTTCCAATTTCGGTATACACTTTTAAATTTAGCTAACATTTTGTATGTTACTCGTTGTGTGTAATTCTACCTCGTATACAGGGATTCAGAAAAGAATTCACGTACCATTTTCCTGATTAACGGAAACTGTTGCAGAGGAATTTTTAACTGTGGTATATGTTTCCTATCTGAACTAAGTTTTTGCATGCATGTAGTTTATAGATACAAATCTACCGGGTGTGCAAAAAAGGACTGACTGATTTTCAAATCAATAACTCCCAAACGGTGACAGATATTTAAAAAAATTGTTCCAGGAGGGGTATGTATGATGTCAAGAGTTTTTTTTACCGTGACTCTCGAATTTTGTCCGAATTACAAACGATAGATGGCGCGGCGAGCAATATTCGCTAAATCAAGGCCCGATTTTTAGTACTTCGGGACCCACTCAATACATTTTAATCTCCTTTTTTGGCATGGGAAAAGAGAAAGGCCAAAAAATCGAGTTTGAATTTAGCGCCTATTTCTTGCAGCGCCATCTATTGCTTGTAATTCGAAATAAATTCGAGAATCACGGTAGTAAAACTCCTGGCATCATACATAACCCTCCTCTAAGAATTTTTTAAATATCTGTCATCGTTTGCGAGTTATTGAATTTTAAAGTCAGACAGTCCTTTTTAGGACACCAGGTATATATCACATGTAGGGCTGCTAAAAGAATTTGGATAATTTTCCGACTGTGGGAGTTTCTGAAATAGGGTTTTCAAATGTGTTAATGCCTTTCCAAATGGTTCAATTAGACATCCTATTTCAACTTATTAAACCGTGAAGATTTACCACATGATTCTGAATGAGTTAGAAAGTGTTTCATAATTGATGCTTGACGCATGATTTTTTCTTTGTCGTTTTAATTTATTAATTAACACGAATAAATTGCCTTTACTTTGTAACAAAGGCCAAAACATGTTATTATAATTTGTAATAAAAAAGAAGAATTCTTATAAACTTTTTTTTTCTCCCTCTTCACTACATTAAACTATGAAGGTAATGCTCAGCTCTTGATGTTTTTAACTTTGGATATTTTCCTTGTAAGTTTTAATTTTCGTTTCAGCTTAAATTCTGTGTAAAAAGTAACAGGAATTTATCGTTTAAAAGACGCACATAAATTCTATGTCACGACATTTTTTTTTCTGGATGTTGGTGCCACAATACCGAATTACAAAGCGGACTTTGTGCGCTACCCGTGTTTCAGCGGTTTGCCCATAATTTTCCGTTTCCCAAAAATAAATTTAATCCGTTGTAGAAAAAATATTTCTGATAGAATTTTTTTTTTATGTATATCAAATAAAGGGGCACAAAGTGTATTTTAGAAAGAAACAGGGAAATAAAATTTAAATTAAGATAATTTTTATAAGCTTTTTTATGAAAATGCAGGAAAACCCTCAAGACTCTCATAGAATTAAAAGCAGGCTATTTTTTATTTATAGTGATATTTGTGAGTACCCTGCAAGTTTTGACAATGGGGAAATTACTTGAACAAAGAGTCTGCCTTAATTTTTTTGTATCAAACGAAATTTTGTCTGCCAAATATCTTGACAATCTCCGAAAATCCGCGTGAATTTTATACTACAATAATGAACTCCGCCTCATACCACTGTGCCTCAGCATACCAGTTGAGAACAGCTGATTTAAGGGGAGATTCTGCCTCGACGGCTTGATTTTAGACGAGGATTTCGAAATCTTTTTTTGTTGTTGTTGTTTAAATATTGATTATGGAAAATCATAGTTTATGGAATTGTATTTTTTTACTGATTTTTTTTAAATTTCTCCTAAATGTGTGAATATTGTCATAAAAAGGTTGCTATTTTAATCGAATTAAACTTCTCTTACACACGGTGTGAACAGTAAACAGGGAAAGACATAGAGCTATTAACAATAATCTGAAAAACAGGTATCACACGGTTTTTTTTAATTTATTGAATTAGTTGAATGGCATAACTCAAATTTTTAAGAACATTTCACAGTATATTGGCTGCTGTTTAAAGCTTGAGGTCAATTTTGGACAAATTTTCCATTTTCTGTTTAAAAAATCGAAAGTATTGTTATTATTTTTTTAATTTGTCCTAGACTTAATAAGCTAGTTTAATTTACAAAAAGCAAAACGCTTGAGCGGTTTAAACATGTGAACGTACACAGATTCAAAAAAAGTTATTTAAAGAAAACCTTGTCTAAAGTTTTGTGTTTAAAGTGGGCAACAGTTGTCTCTAAAAAATCCCTATTTTACCGGTACAACTGTACAAGTTGCCTCCACTTATGTTCGGCCAAATTCTCAAACTGTTAGTTTTATAGGTATAGTGTATTTCAAATGTTTTTGTTAATCATATTAAGGAACATTTGCGTCAAAATAGTTATTTTACAAAAGTTATGAAATGAAATTCCTTACTGTCCTTTGGTCCTATAAGTTATAGTTAAAAAAAATTTCCTTTATGCTTCTAGCATAAAGGAGTGCTAGTAAGTGCTAGGAGTGCTAGGAGTGTTAGTGCTAGTAAAGCACTAAAAAATTATCTTTTGTACGAAAAACTTGTACCAAAGCTTAGAGAGCAATGATACTTAGAATTTTATAAATTTTTAGGTACTAAAAAAGCTTTTTTTTTACTATTAGAAATCAGTGAAAATACATAAAATTCAAAGTACCATAACGCACTAAGTTCTGTTCTTACAGAAATTAAATTTTTATTCTTAAAGCACACAGAAAGATTTTCTAAATGCAATTTATTGGACGTAGGACACATATCAAAATTTAAATTTCCTTACGTTTTAAAAACTAACTATTTTGATGCAAATGTCTTTTGATAAAATAATAAACAACGTTTGAAACATTTTTGTAGTTGATTCTACCGGGTGAGCCAAAAGTTCGTTAAAACTTTAAAAACTCATAAAAAAGGAAGAAATTATGATAAAGGAGTGCGAGAAAGATCTGCAAGAAAGGGCTCACAAGGCAGTCGGATTCTTTTTTAGCAGCAAAAAAAAATTAGTTCAAAATCACATGTAGAGGGCGCTGACGACCCAAAACACAGTGAATTTGACAACAATACGTTCCATTCATTTGCTCTTCCAATAACAAATGTTCAACATGACCTCCAGAACATTCTACGACACAACTGTTGTCCTTTTCATTGTGTTTCGGGTCTTCAGCGCCCTCTACATGTGATATTTTAACTAACTATTATTATTATTATTTTATTATTATTATTATTTTGCTGCTAAAAAAAATCTGACTACCTTGTGAGCTCTTTCTTGCAAACTACACTCCTTTATCATAATTTCTTCCTTTTTTATGAGTTTTTAAAGTTTTAACGAACTTTTGGCTCACCCGGTATATGTCTAAAACTAACTATTTCGAAATTAGATATTTGACAACGATAAGGCTGTACTCATTGTATATAGCATATGAAAATTAAAAGTTATTCGTATATAAGTGCTCTATTATTTCGATTGATAGGAAGCAGTGAACATGTGTAGACATGTGCTACTTTTTATTTATATATTTATTTTACTCGTTAGATCTAGCTCCAAAAACCTACAATTTATTATACGACATTCTGAAATATCGAATCGCTATAAATAAAAAAAATATTCCGAAAATTTCTGTTACGCTTTTTAATATTATTTCAAGCATAAATGATTAAAGAAACATAAACGAAAAATTATGCTTCCAGCATAGATTATAAAACACTTTCCAATACATTCAGAATACTGTATATCAATAGTTGAAAAATATCAAAAATTTTTCGTTCATCCCAGTACGTGATTGTAGATTTATATTTATACTACATCGTATGCAAAAAGTTAGTTCAGTTAATCGCATAGCTCAGCTTTAAATTCACATTAAGTAATTTTCGTCAGTAAACGGAAACGTACCCTATATCCTTTGTGTATCCCTGTATAGGACCTATGAATGTTATATATACCAAGTAATATGCAAACAAATGCTTAAGTTTTGAAACACGTGTCACAACTGAACAATTATTCTGCATAGGCAGTACTAGCCAAACACTTTTGTGTGTTCCTGTAAATGAAGGGTAAATTATATCACACCAGATTCTTGAATGGCAGCTTTGTAGTACACCTATATACATACTGACTGATTTTAAAATTCAATAAATTGCAAACGGTGACAGATATTTAAAAATTCTTGCAAAGGCGTTATGTATGATGGAAGGAGTTTTTTTACTGTGATTATCGAATTGAGTTCTAATTACAAACAATAGATGGCACTGCGAGCAATATGCACTAAATCCAGGCTCGAGTTTTAACCCACTCAATACATTTTAATCTCTTTTTTTTTTGGCATGGGACAAAAAAAAGGCCAAAAAATCTACCTTGAATTTAGCGCCTATTGTTTGCAGCGCCATCTATTGTTTGTAATTCGAAGTAAATTCGAAAACGTTAAAAACTCCTGACATCATACATAACCCTCCTGCTGCAATAATTTCTTAAATGTCTGTCACCGTTTGCGAGTTATTGAATTTTAAAATCAGTCAGTCCTTTTTATGACACCCAGTAACTTTCAATATGTTTTAGTGTAATCTTTTTAAAATATACACCGAAACGATTTTTCCCACAGGCCGTAATGTAACGGAAGTCTTTTGAGTGTCCCTGTAAATGAACAGTAAATGTAACACATTTCTTTTTTAATACAGGACATGCCACGATAAACCCCAATAGCATATATCAATTTCATGGTAATCGCACTATATGTACGCGAGTTAGAGTACAGAAAGACAGTCAAACCCAATTCATAAAAACTTTTCAACTTAGTTGGAAAGTGTTAAAAATACTTCTCTGTTTTGTTGTTATTATAACTGGTTTTTCTGAAATTTAATGTTAAATTAAATGTTAACTTGTCAGTATCATTTATTCAAATATCATGTTTCATAAAGTATATAATTTAACTTTACTAAATGTACTTTAGCTGCCAGAATTCAGCTAACAACGATATAACTTGAAACAATGTTTATAATTAATTAAAGTTTCTCTAATTTTGAGCATTTAAGGTTTCGCAAAATCATATTACGATTATTGAGTATTTCTGACCGCATGAGCCATGTTCTTAATGTATTAATCTTGTTACGTTATAATTTACGGCCAGAAACTGCATTGAATTGGCCATTTATTATCCATTAAACCCTTTCTGCACACAGAATTTAAATACACTTATTCATAATTTATGGCATTAAAAATATTATTGTATTTAAAATATAATTAAACAAGAACGAAAAATCATGCATACGGCATAGATTATGAAACAATTTCCAACACATTCAGAATACTATAACAAAACTTTACAGTTTACTAAGGTAAAAGAGAACGCCTAAATAAACAATTTGGAACAGGCATAATGCATTTGAATACCTATTTTCTGCTATTACTATGAATAGCTGGGAAAATATACGACTTTTTTGTGCAGCCCAATATATGATCTAAAGATATGTATATACAGTGGCGGTCAAAAGTTTCCGGCCAGTTAGATTTTTTGATTTGTTTGGCAGAATGTTTTAGCGAAGAAGAAGTTCAACTGCTCCAAAAGTTAGGAATAAGCAACTTACCTCTGACCACGTGATTATTTTGATTGGTTACTTAAGATACTTGATGCAAAGGGGAGGAATTCAAAATTCGTGCGTGCAAAAGTTTCCGGCCACTCGTCATTCATTAGATTTTGCTATCGCTAATGCGTTTTTTTGGTCATGTTTGTTAATTAATCAAGGTGAATAATGTATTTGAAATTCAAAAATGAAAAGTTTAACAATTTATTGTTCCTAAATGAGTGATTTGTTTGTCGCTAAAGGGACAATCCTCTCGTGAGATTGCGGCAAAGTTGTCGATCGGAAAATTTGCTGTAAACGATATTTAAAAAATATATAAAGATGGTCATGGCCTTCGGAACTTGCCACGGTCCGGGGGACAGCGGAAAACGACTATTCTTGTGGACAGAATTATCAGAAGTAAAGCAGTTGATGACCCGCTTAAAAATGCCGCTGCAATTCCACGCCATTTATGGTGTTAACAGCGAATTATGGTGTTATGGTTATTGCTGAAACAAGTCTATCTACAGTGTCAAGACGCTTATGTGACGTAGAACTTTATGGAACAGTCGGTGTTAAAAAACCTTTCATAAGTAAAAAAATTCAGAGGGCCCGACTGGTGTTTGCCAAGGAATATAAAGACTGGACAAGTGAAAACCGGAAAAAAGTACTATTTTCAGATGAATCGACGTACAATCTTTTTGTGAGTGATAAAAAATATTACAACCGACGACCTAAAAACAAAAGATAAGGTGCGAGATACATTATTCCTACAATGAAGCACGGCTGAGGACACGTTATGCTGTGGGGAGCATTTTCTGGAAAATGCGCCTGTCCGTCATTTG
Organism: Maratus speciosus; assembly: GCA_963932465.1. NCBI lineage: Eukaryota > Metazoa > Arthropoda > Arachnida > Araneae > Salticidae > Maratus > Maratus speciosus. The sequence goes on along the minus strand of OZ010794.1, from coordinate 368,103,785 downwards.
AAATCCGCGGCAAGATGAACAGTGCAGTGCATAAGGATATCTTGCAAGATCATTTGCTGCCTTATTGGAGGAAAAATTGTGGTCGCAACTATTTGTTTCATCATGAAAACGACCAAAAGCATACATCCAAGCTCGTCAAGCAGTGGCTTTCGCACAAAAAAACTTCGCTTTTGAAACAAACAGCCCAATCATCCGATCTGAATATAATAGAAAATCTTTGAAACTAACTTGAAAACGTGTGTGGAATTATAAATATTCCAATTTAGCAGCATTCTCACAAAAATTGCAAGAACCGTGGACAAAACTTAACATTGATTATCTACAACTGTTCATTGAATCGATGCCACGTTGCTGCGCCGCAGTACTTATTGTTAAATGTATGAATACAAAATACTAATTGTAAATGTTGTTGATCACTTTTATCTTCTTTTATAACACCCTTTTTTTCCAAACTTGCCAAAGTGGCCGGAAACTTTTGAGAACATGCATTTTCTTTTGCAATTAATTTTTTCAATTAAATTTATTAATATTTAATTTTTATTCCATAAATAAGTTCTTAAATGTTATGTCAATAAAGTGTATAAATATCACTTTAAGATTCCTCTTCATATGGATATACTTACAAATTAACCAAAAAATTTATGCTGGCCGGAAACTTTTGACCGCCACTGTATATATATATATATGATACAAGTTAGTTCCTTTAAACTCATAGCACAATTGAAAATTTCCATTCAGCAATTTGCGAAAATAAACGGATGTTGCTGAACTGGATGTTTTGTGCAGCTCTGTATATGATCTATAGAATTTATACACACCAAGTAACATTTAAAAAATAATTAAATTTATAAACGCAAACCACTACTGAAAACGCACTTCCAGAAATTATTGTTCGTAGACTTCAATAGTTCAATTATTGTTCATTTTCTTCTGTAGCCAAATTCTTTTGGATGTCCCTGTAAATGAAAGATCAATTCTATGCTCACCATGCTCTATAGTGAAAACCTTGTAGTAGGCTTCAGTGATAAATATCAATTTTAATATGTTTAAAATAGTGTAATACTATTAAAATACACTATTTTATACGTATTCCATCCAAACATCCCCACGGCTGGATGATTAATATACAGGGTGATTATAATTAAATTTGCACTTTCAAAAGACTGTAGAAAAAGAACCACTGGTCAGAATGACCTCATATTTCATCTGAGTATATGTACAGCAATAGGAATTTGTTTTGCGAAAGAAAAAAGTTCAAAAGTTGACCAATAGATGTCACTGTAATCGTCGTAAGATGCTATTTAAAAAACGTGACATGCTGTTGTGACACTCTTTGTTAAAAGCCTATCCACCACGACAAGGTGGTGACACAGCGGATAGGAAAAACTCGGTTTTTATTTGTCCCTAGTCCAAATACCGTAGAAAATGTAAAAACGAAATCCTTCTTTAACTGTCCCTAGGCCAAAAATCGTACAAAAAGTAAAAGTTAAATAGGTTTTTAATTGTCCATAAGCCAAAAACCGTCGAAAAGGCAAAACGAAATCGGTTTTTAATTGTCCGTATGCCAAAAACCGTAGGAATATCAAAAACTGATAAAACCATCAAGAAATGGAAGCCGGCTACGACTTGCTTAAGATATGTTCAATATGCAGTACACCGTTTTCTCCTGCAAGCTTAAAATGCAAAACAGCGTATTTCAGAACAAATAGGAGTGTTTTAAGGTGTTGATATTGTGAATGTGTTGCGTAATGCGTGTTTTCAATTCACCTAAGTTCACAATTGGACCCCCGTATACAAAATGTTTTAGGTAACCCCCACCGCCAGAAGTCGCAAGGGTTCAGGTTAGGTTTTCTTGGCCGGCCAGGCTATTGCGAAATGGCGACTGATAATTCTGTCATTTCCAAAATGCAGCTGCCTCACTGGTGTTCTAATGTGCGGAGAAGCGCCATCTTTCATAAAAATTGTGCTATCCACACATCCGTGCTGTTGCAGTGCTGGAATGAGCTGGATGCGCAAAACAGATTCATAACATGCCCCATTGATTGTGCAGGTGAGAGGAACCGAAAGACCAATCTCCATGAAAAAGAAATGGCCAACGACAAATGCTGCCGTATACCGGCATTACTCAGAGACCTTTGAAGAATGAAGAATCAATTATTGCATTTGGAACGGATTTTCACTTGCCAATATTCTGCAATTTTGAGTATTGACAGACACTTGGAGATGGAAATGGGCTTCGTCTGTCCACAAAATGCTCCATGGCCATGCATTGTCCACTTCTATTCGAGCAAGAAATTACTGGGCGAAAGGTTCTTGTTTTGGCAGGTCAGCACGAAGCAACTCATGAACATGCGTAATTTTGTATGAATAGAATTGCAGGATGCTCCGTAAAATTTTGCTGACAGGTAAGTCTACAGTTCGGGCAATTCTCCGTTCACTACACGTTCTAAAAGCGCTGCTTGATACTTCCTGCAATACTGTAGCCGCATTTTCCACTGACTTCGAAAATTGTTTTCCTCCCTCTGCAACATTTCACGTCAAATGAACCCGTCTCTTCGAATTTATCAATAATGATCTTCAGACCAAATGCAGCCTTCGGACTAGATCTGCTTCTCAAACACTTTAATTCCCGGAATTTCACTTTTATGGATAGTATTGCAGGATGCTTCGTAAAACTTTACGAATCATGTTCACAGGCACGGCTACAGTTCGGGAAATTCCCGTGCACTGCACGTTCTCAAAAAACTGCTTTGCATTTCAACCAATACTGTAGCCACGTCGTCCACTGACTTCGAAGAAATTGCTTTTCCCTCTCTGCCACATTTCATGTCAAATGAACCCGTTTCTTCGAATATGGGTCATTCCATGCAAAATGAGCAAATCAGCTGTGGCACACATGTCACAGATTTTAATCAAAATCAGTCTATAAGTAGATCATATCTATTTATGATTAAATGTAAAATAATAGATTTCTGGATTGTTCATTTAAGTATTAAAATTTACATTAAAATTGAATGTAAAATCGAGGTATTGTCTACGTGCTTAAAATTTTAATTTCAATTATTAGCCTTAGTAATGGAAAGAATATATTAAAAATTATTTATAATTAGGAATGAATTATAATTAACAGACTGGCGTAAGTTAGTAATTGTATTTTTATTTCGTATCGAGAAAAAAAAATATTTTTGAAAATATTTAAGAGAAAAAAGCAATATTTCTATTAATCCTTTACACACGAAGGACAGCCTTGACAAGCTGCAAATTGCTACACCTTATAGCTAAAAGTATATATTTGAAATATCGGAAGTTTCATTCATGCCTTTTTTATTCCTTAATGAGAAAAAAAATAAATAGTAAAAAATGTTGAGGGTAAAATGCAATATTTCTATCACATTTTTTTAAGTCAAGGAAAGATTTATTAAACATTTAAATTGTTTTATATTACAGATAAATGTGTATACTTTAAATGCAGAAACTTTTATTCTTGCTTTCAGTTTATTTTTGCCTCAAGAGAATTTTAAATTAGAGTAGAAAGAACAGACTGAGCTAAACGAAAAACTATATATCAAATCTAAATTCAAATAAAAAAACTAGATGGCAGCACTAAATTTTTTTTCTCATGCAATCGTGGAATATTTTAAGATACGCGGGAGAATTCAAAGAGGTATAGCTAATGGAATGCAGAAAACATAACAATTTTGAACCCATTTTTCTTATGTTAGGAATCAAAAGGCAATCTTGAAATTTTTTTAACGTATTATGGACTTATTAATCTTTATGTCTGTGCAATATTGTTAATGTCGGGCCTGTCCTTTATTTATGTTTTGCTTATACAGAAGAGGAAAAATCATGATTTTGTAATTTTTTTAAAAGTTTCTAAGTTTTTTTGAAGATGAAGGAAATAAATGGCCACTTTAAAACTTGGGGAATTCGATCTACATATGACATACTACATCAGGCATTAATTTCACAGAGGTTTTTTAATTCCTTTGATTTTTATAACGTTTCTAATTTTCTCAAAATTCACAAATTTTCAATTTTTGCAACCAATTTATAAATAATTATGGTGTTACTAGATTATTATAACTCAGTAAATAAGAAGATAATTTTTCAGAGTTTACAAAATTATAAAAAAAATTCCTTTCTGTTAAACAGTTTTCAAGATACAGAACTTCAAACTTGCAACTTTGGACGATTGCGCACATGTCATTCTATATCACAAGTTTTTTAAATGTCCAAAACTGCTAAAAAAATTTATTTTTTGTCAAGATATTTTGCAGAGCATTACTTGAATATGAATTGAACCTGAGCATCGAATTTTATTAAAATTGGTTAGTATGTGGCCACGACTTTTTTTTTATTTTTGCTCTTTTTACGTGGAATGACCCATATATCAGTTATGATCTTCAGACCAAATGCACCCCTTCGGGCTAGAGCTGCTTCTTAAATCCTTTAATGTCCGGGCTTTCTTCAATGCCATTGCTTCACAGTCACCGTTCTTATAAGAAAGCCTTCACAAGCCGAGTCTGATCCTTCAATAATAGTGTTTTGACTACTTTCTCATACAGAATAAGATAAACTGCATGTTCCCCGCATTTTTATCACAAGTGTAATGTGCGGTGCGCATGTCACGTCTCTTAATTAGCATCTTATGATGAGTACAGCACTATTTATCGGTCAAATTCTGAACATTTGTTTTATTTCGCAAAACAAATTCCCATTGCTTCACGTATACTCAGATGAAATATCAAGTCATTCTGACCAATGATTCCTTTTTTACAGCATTTTGAAAGTGTAACTTTAATTATAATCAGCCTGTATATATCTAAAAATTTTAACCTGTATTTAAAATGCCAAATTTTATATGTGAAGGAAATTTATTCCACATCACTTTGTTTACAACATTTCGACGGAGATGTTATGTATGTTAAAAAGTAAACTAAATGTGCGTCATATAAAGTTAAATTAAAGTAAAGGGTGTCCGAAATGTATCTTTAGAACTTTGATCCTCCATCAAACCAAAACGATATAAGATACCTAAGTTTTATTTTGTGTGCGCATAACAACAACTCATAAAGTTTTATTTGTACTAAAAGATTTTTTCTATCAGGTATGCCCCAGTAAGATCCATAACTTGTGATGTCTACACCACAGGAAAACGCCCAGTGTGTCGCCTGGTTCTTATAGACGAAGACAGATGCACAAGTCCAAAAAAAAAATTCCGAAGAAAATACGGACGTCATCCACCAGTGTTTCCAGATTGGGGACTTTTTTGTCCTCAGATTGTTGATCGCCACCGCTTTCTTGAAATGGAAATATTCAACCTATTTAAAAATAGATTAAAATTTCTGAAAAATAAGGTGAATCATATTATTTTAAAAAAGTGGTGACACTCAAATAATCTGAATTAAAAAAGTCGCCAATATGGCAACAATGTCATCCACCATCCAGGTCCTCAATGCGCGCGTGGCACAAGGCGCTTATAGAGGCCGGTAGTGTATAAGTACTTCATAAGAAAGGTGCTGGCCGAATCAAGTACCAGTCAAGAGGAACGTATTCAACTAAGTTTCCGAAGAAGTTCATCACATAAAACTTTGGAACATTATACAATAAACATTTTTTTTTTATCTAATTTCGTTTAAGTTTTATGATGCATCAAAGTTGTAAAGATAAATTTCGGACACCATGTATTTTATATCGCTTGAAATAGTACATCATAATTCCAAAAATTTCCTCTTACATTAATGCAATTTTTATTTTATTTGAATCCTTTAAATACTAATTCAAAATTCAAGAAATCTATGTATGTGATTATTTATAATTTCCTTTCTGCATTCGACTTAGCAAAATTTGTAGGCGTATAAAAGCATACAATAGATAATTCATATAGAAAAAATAATAATTAATTAAATTTGAACACTTTTTTCTTTAAATTAACCTTTTAACCCCTTGAGGGGCAAGCAAAAATGACCCTAAGTATTGAATTCTCACCAGAAAAATCGAAAAATCTTATTTTTATATAATGAAAGGCAATTTTTCAGCGATTTCCCCCCAAAAGTTAAAAATATAAAATTTAATAAACATTTTCTGGTGAGAATCTTGTTTAAATTAGGTAGGATATATTTTATCCCAACGCCCCTCAAGCGGTTAACAGGTCTGTCCATACACCATACGTGTACTAAAATTTTACTTGTTTCATTACTAAAAGCTTTTGGACACCACTAATTTTAAAATGCAATATTCACTTTTGTTATTGGCAGTCAAACATCGGTTATCTAAGGCGATAATTTAGCATTATAACACTGGTGTATGGTCCCTATTTTTAGTTTATTGTGTCAAAATAAATTAAACTCTTACGGGGTTCATAGATTATCACATTTGTTCTTCCCTTACTCTGCAGTAATTTAGAGAGGGAGTGGCCTATTCGTTCTCGACCAGTTGGAAATTACCTCTTGCTAAGAGTTTTCTCCTCTTTTACATAGAATTTTTCTACAGTTCGACTCTATTTTTTCCTACGGACTTATACACAGACAAGACAACTTACTTTTTGCCTGGGTGTTAAGTTTTTGGCAACTGGGAAACCCATCAAGCTGCTTGCACTGTTTAGTACTGTTTATCTTAATAGAATCAATGCTCAATTTTATTGATATTAATACTAAAAGACCGGAAAGTTTACTCAAATTTTATAAGAATATTTTACACCGGAATTTTATTTAAATCTGTTTAACACATTTCTTTAGCATCTTTCTTCTTTGTGTGTTTGAAATTTGTTTTACAAAATAATTTCTGATTCGAAACGAAATATGTTCATATGGTAGGAGTCAAAATTCCCCTCACGGTCTTTTTAGTGTTAAAAGAAAACACTCGAAAAATCCTATAAAATGTAGACTATTTAACCCCTTGAGGGGCCTAATTTTAATTAAGATTTTCATCAGAAACTTTTAATTAAATTTTGCTTTTATAACTTAGGTGGAAAAAAAGTTCACAAATTGCTTTTTCTTATTTGGAAGCACAATTTTTTGAAGATTCCGGTCGGAATTCAACAACATAAAACACAATTACATGCCCCTGAAAGGATTAAGGGGGAGGGAGTAAGAAAAACTGATTTTCATTTCCGAACAAAGTTGCCAGTTTCGTCTTTTATTTAATTTAAAAATCTGGAATTGTTACCGGAAATTCAGAAAGAAAAACTTTTATTTTATGCAATCACGAAATCTTTATCTTTAAATAAAGAAAAGAACGGAATTTTTGGTATGAATGCTAAATTATGGAATTTTAAAAAAAGGCCAAACTGGCTACCCTGTTTCTGAATCATTTTAACAATTTCCGTTTCTGTCACCGAAGGATACTCACAGGTAGAAAAGAACCGTTTTAATATTCTACAATCTAAAACAAAATGTATCACTAAACTAGACTGATATGAATAAATGTATTCTGAATACATACAGAATCATTCATGAATTCTGATGAACTCATTATTGTCTTTGTGTGTTAAGGTATATTTTGCATGTTTGGATTTATTTGAATTCATATCTACGCATAGGATAATGTGGAATCGGATTAATATTCGGAATCAAATGGATTGATTCATTACATTTGATAATGAAGCTGCATGATGTGATAGAGAATAAATTTAAAGTATGAGACAAGAGTTTCTTTTCTCAGTTGTATATTTTACAATTATTGCGAGATGGGAAGGTGGGTTTCTTTTCTACTTTTTTTTTATGACCGTTTGAAGAAAAAAAAATGATGTGCTTAAAAATAAGCAGATCACTTTCGTTTCGAGAAAAAAATGCACGGGTGATGTCAACGAATTCGGTCCTTGTTCCAGGTGCTTGTTTTGTTTGGGCCGAGTGAGAGCATTTAAATTTGAGCGATAACGCGCATCATATTGCAAACCGTATTTATGGCATACTCTAACTCCAACTATCTCTTTCCTCCATGGAGTAAGAGTAGCTTATTAAGGAAGAGGTTTTTAAAAAACAAAATAATAGGTGTTATATTACGTGTATTTGAAAAAAAAAATTCCGCTCGGAATTATTTTCTGTTTACGCCTTATTTTTGAGAAAAAAGTGAGTATTGAATAGCGTTAATTTTTAATAAAATACACGCATCAAACCGCAATCCAAAAATGGAATTTCCAATTGAAAAATAGCATTACAGAGCTATACAAAAAGTACGGAAAATAATGAATATGTCTTACCAGATTTGAGTTGTGTGCAAGGTACGCGGTAGCTCAGTGCGGATGGCTTCAGAATTCTATCTGTATCACAGTTCGTTTTTTAATCAAGAATCTGAAAAATACACGACAATACATCAGATAATATATATATATATATATTTTTTTTTTATCTTGAAAAAATACTGAAATGCATACCGGAAAAAATATAGCATGATAGTTTAAATAAATATATACATACATAACTTCTTATTCTTGATCTAATGTAGTTTATGTTGTTGTAGATACCTAACTGTTCCTCGGAGCAGGTTAGAGAGGACAATTTATTCTAATAATGTCCATTTCTTGACATAAGATATTGCACATAGATGTATTAACTCAAGCTAGCAAACAGTAATTCTCCTTTTTCAGAATTTAGTGTCGCCCCCGATGAAAACGAAAAAAAAAATATATAAATATAGATAGTACAAAGCATGATTCAGTTTGAAGACATAAAACACACGGTTTCATTTTATATACAATGACATCATTCGCATCCGCTGAATAATTCCATATTTAGGATGGAGTCTCAAACAACATCTACAGAAAAGTATGCATATGACATCACTATCAAGGAATAATAGACAAATCCAGCAAAACAGCGATGTCGTCATTCAAGAAACTGGACAAAAAAATGATCTAATGATTCATATGTTTATAACATTAATATGGATACATAATATTAAATATAGTTTAAAGTAGCTGCATGTTTTATCAGAAATCATAAATTTATATTTTTTCAACATAGCACGTATTTTAATTGCAGTTTTTTTCAGTTGTTATGGGAAAATGGCAACCGAAATATATAATAATCTACTATTTTCAAACTATTTTTCCTTTACTTTTCACAGAAATGGAGTACTTCAGTTGCCAAAAAAAAAAAAAAATGCGTTAAAAACTACAAAAAAATTAATATCTGAAAAATAATTTGAGAAGCAATTTTCAAACAAATTACATTTAAAAGTACTTTTTTCCCCCTATACGACAGTATAAAAATTGGCAATGTGCGATGTTTCGAAGTTTAAAAAATTGCAATAGAGATTATCAATATTTAACAATACAATGATACATCTGCTTTATTTTACGGCTGGCTTCTGTACCACAAAGTTGTTTTTAGAGACGATATTTTAAATGCTGATCGATAGATATAGAATAACATATCGGAGGCTAAAATGTAACCGAAATTCGAACTGAAAAATTTTAACTAATGAGAAGTTAAACTAAGTTAAGAACTTATTTTTTTAACTTATTTTTTCAATTTCACGGTCTGCCCAACTCTTTTAATCCATTCCGGCGTGGACTTATTCTGTTTGTAAAATGATGAAATGATGGACTGACACCAGAATTTAAAAACAAATTTATTAGAAAATAAAATATTTTAATGTTCTCATACTTTATAAAAGGAAAATTTTAATTAAATATTACTGGTGCAAGTACTCTTAAAATTAGGTGTCCTTTTTTTGTGGACACAGCCCGCTAAAGGGATAACTGATATTATCAGAGAAAATACCCTATGAGTGATTATTCATTCTTCGTGTACACTCAAAGTCTTTCTTCTCGATACTTGAAAAGAACGACATCTTGCAATTCTATTTTAGGTACTTTGTGTGCTGTGAAGTACATTTATTGAATATATAGTTAATGTATCAGAATGTGTACTACATTTTAAAAATTTACTAATGTATATAACTTAGGGATGAGGGCGTTCCGATCCAAATGACCGATGAGTACCACTAAATTTTAATAGTATCCTTTGCTTTATTAAGTCTCAGAAATTCTGTCATTAAATTATCCGAGAAATACTATTAAATTTTAGTGGTAGTAATCGGTCATTTGGGTCGGAGCGCTCTCATCCCTGATAGCTTGATGAATGCGATAAAACACATTCTGAATGATATATTAACTATAAAATATTAACAACGGTTTCGACCTTCTTCTTTATGTCACTGCGATGCTATTAACCCATTCGGGACGATGGGAGCATGTATACACCTTCAAAACGTACATGCAGGATATTTTTTTGCTACTAGTATAGTAATATAAAAAAGTAATATTTGCCTTATTTAATTAGAGCATTTTCGAGATTTTCAAAGTAAAGGTAATTAATTACCTTTACTTGGAAATTTTATGGTTTTTCATAAAAAGTCTACAGCTCTATCTAGATATATGAATAATACTGGCTCCATAACTGATTTTGGAAATGCTAAAATTATCGTCGCATGTAATACAGTACAAAGGAGTTTAATAAGAGATTCCATTAAAATTGAAATCTTAATATGAGAGGATAAAGTTTGCAGTGATTTTATAACATGCAATGTTTTCAAGAATTTGAGTAAATGCATTGAAATAACAGTAAGTAACAGTTTTTACTAATCGATGGCACTGGCTGTCCATTCAGTCCTAAATTTACTTTATCCTAATTGGTCTATGCTCGGTTTTTTTTTTTAATTCTGTGAAATTGTGAAATCAAAAACCATTTACATGTGATTACTTTTAATTTTAGATTCTGATAATGGCCCCAAGAAGAGGGTTGAAATCGTTGATTTGCATATTTTTATTATAGTTTTAATGTAATTTTAATATTTTAAAGTTATACATCTTTCAGCAACGTGTTTTATAGCATTTGTCAAGTTATTTGAATATACCACTATGTAATAGCCCATGCCTTTATAATATTTAATTATGAATTTGAAATTACTATTTATGGTATTTCTTTTATTAAATTTACCTTATAAAAATACAATTTTATTATTCGTAGTACAAGTAATACTCAAGGATTCGGCGCACTTTATACATGCTCTTCTGGAGGAGGGGTTAAAAATATAACCTGTTAATAGGTCATTTGACTAAAACACAGAACATACAGACATCTAAATAGTGAGTACCACGTTTCTTTAAATATAGAACCTGGTATTATATTGAAATTCAATCCAAAAGATACATTAAGGTTTATTTTCAGGAAATGTCAACTTTTTTTTTTTTTTGTAAATCATTGACGCTCTTACACAGTTGTATACTGGAAATTTTTTAGATTAGTTTTTTAGCAATGTCTAGTATTTCTATTTCAAGTTTCTGCTTATCGAATTTCATTATGCATTTTTAGGCGCGTTCGTAATTATATAAATACGTATTAGCTATAGTCGTCATTCGGTCTGTCTGTCCGTCCGTCCGCATACAACAGAGCAAAAACTACCCAACCGAATGGTCTGAAATTTTAAATATATTGTTGCAAAAGTCTGTCGAGTCATTTCAAATTTTATGAAAATCTGATGAACAATTTAGTTACAGGGACAGTCAAAAGTTTTTCGTTACATTACGACCAATGGGAAAAAGAATATTTCAAGTGCATTTAAATGATGTTACAGCCTTTCGAACGGAATGAAATTGATATGCTCTTATGAAGTGCTCTAAAATATACATTCATTACATTATGTGGTGCAAAAAATATTTATAAAACTAGTTATAGTACGAACGCACCACATTTGCCACGTTTGACGTGCAACTTCCAACTTGTTTTAATCGGCAATATTCGTTGATTTATCATAAATGCTATTGTTAGAGTTGCAATTGTGTAAGAACTTGTGATTGATAAAACCAAAAATTTTAAGTGTTTTTTATATATCTTGAGTGATTATAAAATAATTGTGCTCTGCATTAACGGGGATATACATTTACTGGATATGTGTTTATGCTTTAATAATGATTTTCTTTATGTAACCACATTGGTAAAATTTGTGATATGAAAAAATACTAATAAACATGCGTTCTAAATCAATTTATCCATTTAAAATTTGACGACGAATTCTGTACCCTTGCGCAATTTCACATCAATCTTGACATAAGACGAATCTTGACACATATATATAAATATATATATATATATATATATAAACGTACTATTTTAAAAATAGTCTCCAACTTGTGTATTTTTTAGGAGTAACATTGAAAGTTTCAATAAACAGTTTTCGTTTTCAATGCAAGTTATTAGGATAAAGTGCCCATATTTCGTCCCCTTTCCTATTTTCGTCCCCCTTAACGTCTCCACTTCTGCGAAAGTGCCGCAACTTATGACGCAAGGCACAGGGGATGGAAGGTAAAAGGGGTCAGTACTGGAAGTTTTGTTCGCCAAGCCGCATACATAAATTAAAGACGCCGAATTTCCTAGTTTTAGAAGACCTGAGTTTTATTACGCGTTTCTAGAACGTTATTTACTGTACTGTAAGTAATTATTTATTTTTCATTGCATGTATTTTACATAGGTCAGATACTGACAGTAGCATACAGTGAGTTTTAGGACGCTCAGCTCATCTTACGGGAACTGAAGCTCCGCCATATTGGGAAGTAGCATGGTCCCAATTTCGTACCCCTTGCAGTTCTTATTTTCGTCCCGGGGGTGAAATTAGGAATGCTTTTTCATGACAATTTTTTCAATTTTTTCCTGATGTTCGGATGGCTAATATTTCGTTATGTTATTCTTCCACTGATACTTAATACATTTCTTTGTGCCTTAATTTAATGTAAACTAAATTACTTACTCATTTAGAAATAAATTTTGATTTAGTTATAAGTTAAGCCTTGGTATGTTGGATTTTTGGGGGGGACGAAATTGGAACGATTATTTTTCTTTTGCATTTTTTAGATGCTTTTAAAAAAACAATTTTTCGCATTGTTAAAATTTATTTGTACGATATTTGCCTATGTTTTTATGTGCGTGGGTAGTTAGTCTATGTAAAATCCAAATTTGGTAGGTTTTCACTGAAAATTACAAAATATAAGGCCTAAAAGTGCCTGGGGGGACGAAATAGGGGCACTTTACCCTATGTTCGTTCGATGTCTTTTCGAAACAAATTTAGGTTTTAGCTATGTTTTTCAGAATACCCGGAAGAGTCTTTCAAGCATAAAGTTACCCCTGGCGTCACCTAATGAGCACAAATATTTATTTATTTTTTCAAACACTGTAGCACTTTTAATAATATTTTAAAGTCGGGATGCCTCTTTAGATATTGAGTATGTTAACAAAGTGAGTGGCACTTATTACTGCAGTGTTTTTTTTATATTCAGGGTGTTTTATAAAAAATGATCAAAACTTTAAGAGGTAATAGTATACATCCAAACAAACACCTTTCATAAAAGAATGCTTGGTCGAAAATAAAACTCAAAGGTGCTGCCACATTTGGAAACTTGATCAATGAAAATGTTGACGCTCCATTCCTGTCGCGAGTTATTGGGATAGAAAGACCCTAATAGCGTGCAGATGTGATATGGGGAAAAAGAAGAAAGCGTATGCAAAATTTTGCCTCGATGAATATATAAAAGCCGCTGATCCGAGTATGCAACTGTCAATCGCGGTAAGAACGTATCGGGAGATGTTGCCCTTCACTGATAGGAAAAAGGCTGATATGCATTTTATCTACGGAACTGCAAATGGAAATGGCTCAGAGGCTCAAAGCTTGAATGGAGAGATGTTTTCCACAGGCTGTTGCCCGAAAGTAAAACATTTGAGCGCCTCGTAGCATTTTGTGAGCATTTGCCTCATATAACAACATCCCCTTCGGCTTCCTCTAGCACCTTTGCGTTTTAATTCCGACCATACATTCTTTGATGAAAGTTGTTTTTTTTTAATGTGTACTATCACGCCTTAAAGTTTGCCCATCTTTTACGAAACACCCTGTATATATAATATTTCTTACATTGAGAATATTTTGAAAAATATGCTCGAAATAATTTTCTGATTAGGTCTTACATTGGAGAAAAACGGGAGTATCGAATAGTGATTTAAAAATAAAACAAAATAAACATATCCCAGCGCAATCTTAAAAGGGAATGAAATAGAAAGATAGAATTGCAGAGTTACACATACACATGAACAAGCCATTTTGGAACGATAGAACCCTATTAATGGAAAGTAACTAGTTTTCCCATTTATAGTACTTACTGACAAATATCCATTAAAACGCTTGTCACAAAATAAATTTAATGAACAATCAATGCTCTTAATAGCATGTGTTTTATGTTTAAAACATTATTTATGTTAATGCCAACTGTTGCTACAAAAAATACTTCCAAGAACTTTACAGAAGAATTTTCAAACAGCTACATGTTTAATAGTCAAAATATCGTGGTACTTAAGACTAATTATGTTTATCAGCATTATAATAAAGCTTTATTAATGACTCAGTTTAATAAGGCATTAAACATGAATAAAATGTTAATTAATAATTAATGGAACTCGAGATAAATTAATCTATTTGTGTGAAGAATATTGATGTCTACCTATTAGGAGCATTTAATTCTTTTCTTCTCTAAACAGATTCTGTGGATTAAATTTTGTTAAATAAGTGATTTACTGTATGTTATTCCATAATATATTTTCTCGTATTAAGTAGCGCATTTAATTAATATTGTGCTGACATTCTTAAGCATTCTTTATTTGAATAAATCTGTTTCAGCTTACAAAATTAGTTTCCAATTCATTTATTGTTTACCTAATGATTCTTATATGAAAAAGAAATGTTAAGCAATAAAATATGAGAGAAGAAAGGGCAAAAAATTAAAATTAGTTTTCAATTTTATTTTTATTTGTTTCGCCTTTGTGCAGCTAGTATTTTAATTAATTAATAATCACATTAAGAGATGAGATGGCCTGAAGATACTTAATTGATATTTTGATTATACAAGTAACAAAAGATCACTAGTTACATATACACACCACATTTTAGACAGGCACTGTCATATTTACATCAGAAAAGTAATTCGCTTACATGATAGGGTTTTCAAACATTTGTGATGCTGCAATCTAGTGAGTAACATTCAAAATAAAAGATATCACTCTTCTTCCTTCCCTTTAATATATAAGACGAGTAGGTGCTCGTCCGATTCTGGCAGATCTTCTAAGCACCTGTCGAGAAAAAGAAGAATTAGTTTGTTTGTTTTTATTCAGCAGCATGAACAGTGAAACTATTGGATGTCAGCTGATGTAGGACTTGGAGTATCAGCCGGTTGCAGATCTGTGAAACTAGGATGTACTGGTGGAGAGTCACATTGTATTACCCTTGCATTTTCACTTGTGAAATTTCTCGTATCTCTTTCTTCAGAATTTTGACCATTAACTGAAGAAATCTTTGAACCCACATTGACTATTTGATCAACATGTCTTTTCCAAATATTCGAAAAAAAATATAATTCTATAATGTAAATTTCCCTGTCTTACTATTATTCGACCACTTTTCCAATTGACTTCTGGTGTATAATTTCTTACAGCTACTTTCTGGTTAATTCGAAAGTCTTTTATTTTAACTTTGGATTTTTTCGCATTTTGTTTATCATGAACAAAATTTGTAATGCTTGGAACTATCAAATCTATTTTTCTTCTTATATGATGCTTTAGAAGTAAAGATGCAGGATTATATCCGGTTGTAACATGAGGCATCTTGCTATATTGCAAAAGGAAGTTATTTAATTTCATTCAAACTAAATATTATAGTGTCAATCGTACAGTGTGAAAAAACACGAATGTTTCTTAATATAGGATAATACCTATAACATAACGACGAACGTAAGTAGACAATAATCTCTTCCGAGTTAACCCCTATTCCTAAAAGCGTTCTTTGTCTTTAGAAACTTCAGATATCTATATATTTCCGTTATTTAAAGAAACATTCATAAAATTAAAGTTTCTTTTTCTGCCACTGATTTTGGAAACATTTCCAATTAGTTTTAGGGTATCCATAGTGTATTAAGAGGGGAAATCACCTTAAATCTTGTGAAAATGAAAAAAAAAAAAAAAAAAAAATCTTTTACTGATAAAAAATGACATGTTACCAAAGTATAAAAAAAATTATGATAATACTCCAATTAGAGCATATTTTATGATAAAATATGTGGCGCGACACCCATCCAAACACATGTAAATTTGACCTTTAAAGTCATTTTTCTCAAAACAGATGTTTTTCACATTGCGCGAATCGTATGTCTAAAACTAAGAAACATTGAGACTTAATATTTTGTTTTATATTGTAGTTTATATCTTTTTATAACCACTACCTATTTTTAAGTAAGTGCCTGTAATACATTTATTTATTTATTTCAATTTTTATTGAAATTTCATTATACATTTTGTATTTTATAGTTTAATTGCCTGAAAAAAATATTTTCATCTGTAAACTTGATTTTTCTTTTAGGTTGAAGTCAAAGTACAATATTTTAAGAATATATATTCTAGGGCTGAGGCAAGAAAAACCCTGATTAAGTTCCTTGCTTCAAAGGTTCGAAAACTTGTAGGGAAGGATCTGCGTGCGCAGGAGCGGAAGGACAAAAAAAACTGCGATAATTCTTGGAATTACCCATTAAACGGGATAAAAGAAAACGCCGGACTTTTCTAAAATAAATTCAACTGGCCAGTTACCCTGGCAACAGGACCGAACTAAAATTGGCCCCAGGGTGTTCGATATACATGTAATATTAAGTGGATATGGCGAATATATTTTTGATAATCCAGCGCGAGACACATGTATGTCAAATCACCAATTTGAAAATGATTAATTAGTATGTCTTAAATATAATAAATTCTAATTATTTTTCATTAAAGATATTTAAAGGAATAGAAAACAAAGACCTGTACGTGTACAGTTTACACTAAAAAAATTGTTCAATTTCAAGAAGTATTTACAGCTCCAAAAATTTCTTAAAAGTGTGTCAAAATCAAGCAATATTGAACTGCGGAAGTTGATTTACCACCTAATCAATTTTCTCAACCTGGAATAAAGTTTTTAGCTCACAGGCTATCAAAGTCTGAGTGACCACCGGTTCTGTATGTACGTACTTATGTACGCCATAGCTCTTGATAGAAATATCCGATTTGCTTTTTGAAAAATTTCTAGGTTCATTCTGATAAGGTATTTCTCTGATTAGTTTTGGAAGTTTATTGTTTAAGTACAGAGGGGGAAGAAAGGGGAGCTAGTCCCCCCTTAATTTGGATAAATGGTTTTTTCCTGCAAAATTATAGGATTTGCTTCAAATGTGATATATACCGATTTATTGCGAGATGGTGGTTCTTTGATTATATTTGGAGGCTCATTAGTTAAGTATAAAAGAGGGAGAGGGGGCAAATCCCCCCACTTAATTTAGATAAGTCTGTTTTCATGCAGAATTATTCAATTTTCTTCATGTTTTTTTTTTTTTTGTTGTTTTTTTTTAGATTTTTTAGATTTTTTTTTTTTAGATAAGGAGCTTTTCTTGATTACATTTGGACATTCTTTAGCTAAGTATAAAAGAGAGATGGGAGAGCTAAACCCCTCTTAATTTAGCGAAATGCTTTTTACATGCAGAATTATCTGATTTGCTTCAAATTTAGTATACAGGTTTATTCTGATAAGGCGCGTCCCTGATTAGATTTGGAGGTTCAGTGGTTAAGTAAAAAGGGGGAAACGGGTGGCTAATCCCCTTCAATTTATTGCTTGCGAAGCATTATTCTTTGATATAGGAGTATAATGTACAATTAGTGTGAATAGCTTATGAGCTCAATGCCATCAGTTTAACTGGGTACTTTTCTTTTTCTTTTTATGCTATCAGTCCCCAAATAAACATTTTCGCGTTCAACAAATATG
The DNA here is from genome assembly GCA_963932465.1 of Maratus speciosus. Lineage (NCBI taxonomy): Eukaryota > Metazoa > Arthropoda > Arachnida > Araneae > Salticidae > Maratus > Maratus speciosus. The sequence goes on along the minus strand of OZ010794.1, from coordinate 368,085,962 downwards.
CTTTATAGACAAAAGTGATAAATAAACATACAAATAAATATTATTTTGTTATTGTTGCATGTATAAATTCAATTGCGCAGATGAAAATGTTTTATTGGGAATTGATAGCATTTGACAGGTATTCCTGTTTGAAAAACCTGATAAATACGCTATAAAACGATTTGGAAACGTTTCCGAAAATCAGTCGCAGCCAAAGAGACATTGTTTGTATAAATGATCTTATTAATCTCGAATATGTATTGGTTCCTGATGATAGAGACCTCTTTTAGGAATTATGGATAAAGAGGAAGTATTTTAGTTTGTGTATTTAGTGTATTTTAGTTCGTAGTTATAATATATTTTTGTATATTAAGAAAAAAATTGTCTTTTTTTTTTGCAGTTTAGAATTAAGTTTATTATCAAGGTTTTCAGATTACTATTTTACCAAATTATTAAATTTGCCACGTAAAATGCAAAGAATATTAATTTTAGAAAATCGTGATACAAAGCAAAAGAAATTAAAAGCAAAAGTATTAAAAGCAAAAGAAACATAACAAAAAGCACTTACATATTTCAAAAGGCTTAGAATCAATTAGTGTTAATCCTCATCTTAATCATCATGCGTATAAAATTCAAAATTTTTAAGAATCAAAATAATAATGTTAAATAATTTCGTACTGCTAAAAAAGAGTGTCAGTAAGTTGTTAACGATTTTATTTCTACATTTTTTTTATATTAAACACCTTAATGCTTTGGTTTAATTTATCTGGGAAGTTCTTTGTGTTTAAATAAACAAATAGCTTAAAAAAAAGAGCATTTAAAATGGCCCCAAGGGGTTAAGGAAGCTTTGTAAATTTATTAATGTTTTTGAGGCATTTTTTGTACTTAGTGTTGTATGATAAATAGATCTTAATTTCCTATTTAAGTGTCTTTACTTTTATTTTTTAATACGAAATTAGTTTCATATTATACATCTTCCAAAGCATATTATGTTTTTAAAAATGTTTATATATAAAAAATAATATGATGTGTTTAATTAAAATAGTGAAAAATTTAATTTATTCTAAAACTCACGCACCATAATTGCCATAAAATCCAAGCTTAAAAATTGATTTACAACGGACTGGACATGATAAATAATATGTGTATTGGATTTTCTATTAAGTACATATAATTTATGCAAAACAGCTCGAGAAACAATAATATTAATGGTATAAGCTGAGGTATAGCGTCTAGAATAATTAGCTTGGAAATAGGCTATCCCGGTAACACATAAAACAGTACTAAAATATTTAATCCCTTAAACGTCCAACGATGTTGAAATCTGAAGATTCCACCGCAGCGACGTCTGCAGGATATTTTCTAAAACTGCAAGACGATTGCTAGTCTAGACGCAATAATAATACGATGTTTACATTGAAATCTCAAATTATCCCACAGATGTCGCTGCGATCGGCTCTTTGGTTTTCAACATTGTTGCACATTTAATGAACTCAATTTTTTAGAACTGTTTGGATAGTGGATTTCTACACTATTTATTCTAGACTTTGTAGCTTAAGAGTGCAAATGTTATACTGAACTGAATCCACGATTTTCCAGATGGCACCATAAGGGAGAAGTTTCGTGGAAAAAAATATAACATAGACACTCACTTTTGCTGCTGGATATATTTTAATTTAAAAGCTTCAGCAAAATACTTCGCGATTTCTGTTTCTCTGTAAAGAGAAACCAATAATAGATCAATTGCGCAACGCAAAAATCCTAGTCTGACAGTAGTCCAGGCAATAGGGAATTTTACCTAGCAAAATTAATGGCAGTACTGGAAATCGGCTTTCTAGATGTTTTTTCGGTCGCTGAATCCGAATTTGTAACTTCCCACCAAAATTTCCCCCGGCAACCTCCCCAAATTTTGGTAAAAAGCCCCCCAAAAAAGGTTTTTATTAAAAAAATCAATTTTTTTATTGTTTTAGAGAAAAAGTATCTAGAAATTCAGAAAGTAGACAAAATTTCCAATAAATTAGATATATGATATTATGACTTAGGATGAAGGGGAAGGGGGGATCTGCCTCGGAACATGCGCGCGGTGCTGCGTAAACTAAGTTGCGCAATTCCACTTAACCACTCACACGTTTGCATTCGCCCTCCCATCTCACCTCCGAACTTTCTCTATAAGGTTTACTTTAAGATTTTTTGGGTCGCTGAATCCGAATTTTTAACTTTCCCCAAAAATTTCTCCCCCGACACCCCCCCCCACCCCCCACCCCCCCAAATAGTTGTTTTTAACTTAAATTTCTTATTATTTTAGGGGTAAAGCATTACGAAATTCGGAAACTAGACAAAATTTGCAACAAATAGGATATATGACATTATGAATTACGATGAACGTTGAGGGTGAGGGCTGCCTCGGAACATGCACTGCGGCGCTACGTGCACTAAATGATGAAGTCCTGGCAATAGGGGATTTTATCTGGCAAAATTAATGGCAGTACTGGAAATCGGCTTTCTAGATGTTTTTTGGGTCACTGAATCCGAATTTGTTACTTCCCACCAAAATTTCACCCGGAAACCCCCCAAAAAATTCATTTTTTGAAAAAATTTGGTTTTTGAGAAAAACGCGCGGGGTATGTTCCGAGGCAGCCCCCTCTCTACCCGTTTATCCTACGTCATAATGCCATATATCCCATTTGTTGCAAATTTTGTCTAGTTTCTGAATTTCGTAATGCTTTTCCCCTAAAACAATAAGAAATTTAAGTTAAAAACAACTATTTGGGGGGTTTCGGGGAGGAAATTTTTGGGGGTAAGTTAAAAATTCGGATTCAGCGACCCAAAAAACTTAAAGTAAACCTTATAGAGAAAGTTCGGAGGGAAGATGGGAGTGCTAATGTAAACGTGTGAGTGGTTAAGTGGAATTGCGCAACTTGGTCCACACAGCACTGCCGCGCATGTTCCGAGGCAGATCCCCCCTTCCCCTTCATCCTAAGTCATAATGTCATATATCTAATTTGTTGAAAATGTTGTCTACTTTCTGAATTTCTAGCTACTTTTCCTCTAAAACAATAAAAAAATGGAATTTTTTAATAAAAACCTTTTTTTTGGGGGGGGGGGGGGGTTACCAAAATTTGGGGGGTTTCCGGGGGAACTTTTGGTGGGAAGTTACAAATTCGGATTCAGCGAACCAAAAAACATCTAGAAAGCCGATTTCCAGTACTACCATTAATTTTGCTAGGTAGAGTTCCTATATGGTCTCTATTGCCTGGACTACAGTTCAACAAAAAAATTACGTATTGAAATAAATTTAGAAGTACAGTGTTAATGTAATTCAATAATTTTCAGATGACACCATCCAGGACAATCTCCTTGTAAACATATTTAATATAGATGCTCACGTAGTTACGATTCTACGTGGATCTGTAGAAAAGCTTCGATAAAATGCTTGGCAATTTTTATGTAGGTTAGAATGCACGATAAAACCATTAAACAGCGTATGCATAAAGATTAACAGCTCAAGAAATGATTAATGTAATTAAATAAATTTGTATGCACAAACGTTCTTTATTCAGTTGCAAAGGTTTCATTTAGAAACCTTCAACAAAATACTTGGTCAATATCTTTGTAAAAATGATTGCGCGATGACACCATTGTACTTCAAAAAATCCAAGACTAACAGATCAAGATAAAGTTAATTTAATTACACGAACTTTCAAGTGCAAGTATTCTGAAGATTTGATAATTTTTAGATAGTATCATAAATGTGATGTTTCTTGGACGAAAATTAAATATATATTCTTACATTCTTACAGTTGTAAAAGGTTCAATAAAATAGCTTCTAGAAAATGTTTTGCATTTCTTTTCGGACAAAGAACGAACGATGAGTCCATTGAAAAGCCTAAGCAACCTAGATAATAAATTGAAGAAAATGTTTAATTTAATAAACTTACAACTATGACGTAAGATAAACGGAGAGAGAGTGGAAATTTTTTCAAAAAATCAATTTTTTGGGGAGTTGCCGGGTGAAATTTTGGTAGGAAGTTACAAATTCGGATTCAGCGGCCCAAATAACATAAAGTGAGTCGAAATCCAGAACTAGTATTAATTTTTCCAGGTAAAATCCTCTATTGCCTGGACTTCATAACTTAGTGCACGTAGCGCCACAGTACATGTTCAGAGGCAGCCCTCCACCTCCCCGTTCATCCTATGTCAAAATGTCATGTATCCTATTTGTTGCAAATTTTGTCTAGTTTCTAAATTTCGTAATGCTTTTCCCCTAAAACAAAAAAGAAATTTACGTTAAAAACAACTATTTGGGGGGGGGCTCGGGGGGGGGATTTTGGGGAGAAGTTAAAAATTCGGATTCAGCGACTCAAAAAACTTAAAGTAAACCTTATAGAGAAAGTTCGGGGGGGAGATGGGAGTACGATTTATCGTAATACTTGTACGATTTTTTTCAAAGTGCAGATACACACGAAATAAGATCTTCAAATACTTTAAGCACTTGGTATGTGACCCCTCAAAGCCAAGCCAAACCCATTTGTCTTCAGAAAAGAAAAGTGGCATAAGTAATGCATTTTTAAAGTTTCATAACTCGCTCAATTTTAGAGCTATGTGAATGGGACTTTTTTTTGTCTTACTTGTCAGTGTAATAGAAAAATTTTACTAAATATAGCTTATCAGACGGGGGGACCGTATAAAAATTTAAATTTCGTAATTTTTTAAGAAATTTTTTTATTAACTCAAATCGATTTTAAAATATTGCTTTACCTGATTTAAAACATTTTTGTAATTGGAACTATATGTCTAAGACTAAAGGTTTAGGAATTAGCCATTGGACACCGTTGAGACCGTACACCCTGTATAATAATAGTAATGACAATAGTATATAGTAATAATATAGTAATAATAACTGTATTATAATACAATTATGCAATACTAAAATTTTAAAATAGTAAATATCGTGAAATAGTAAAATTATTGTGAAATAGCACTATTGCAAATGATGTGTTAATGTCCAAGATGATATATAACTATTTTATGATAATACTACTCTTATTTTCTGAAAATAAAGATATGTTTTCTTATATAATAAAAATTTATTAATTAAAATATTGCATACATTTTACAATTGTTCAAAATAACTTATTTTAACTTTTTATAATAATATTTGCATTAAAAATCAAATGTTTATTATCTATTTCGTATCGAGGTCAAAATGACCGTAATGGTCGTTCTAGATAGGTAAAAATATCTGTCGTTCTAGTGTTAAGGGGGTCCGGGACACAAAAATCTTAAAATTTTCAAAAAAAAAAAAAAAAATATTGCATTAAAACATTCTCTGTTCTTTTCTGCTTAAAATAATGTTTAAATGATGTTTCTATCTTTATTAGAACAGGTGGTATTAATTTTTTTTTGTTTTGGTATGTTTCGAAATCTAGCTTTCAATCAGTGGTTGTCAAGGAAACAACTTCCTTTCAAATGCAAAGAAATTTTATTGCGTCACATTTTTTCTTTCCAAAATAAAAGTATATTATTTTTTTAATTTTAAAGGAATTTATATTTAACACTTCTACTTCTACAGTGAAGTGAAATGAAGTGATAGGTCGTTTATGTTTTTGTTAGCTTGCGAATAATTGTTCTGATATACCAAACTGAGTATTTTTGCGATTTTTTATGAAATTCAATAGATTTTCTAAAAGAAATCTTTAGAAATGTCTAGGAAAAGAAAATTTGAAGTTGTGAGGTTTGTAATTATGAAAAAAGCTCGGTGGGTACAGTTAAATCGTAGCGCTTCAGTTCCTATGAAAAGTGAAATTGTAAAGCGTTTAGACGAACGCAAAATGGCTTCGCCAGTGAAAGAAAATTTGACTGAAGAGCTAAATGAAAATTATTTGGTTATAAAACAAACTGTTTTACAAGTCTATAATTTCAAGCTGTTGTTGTAAAGAATGTAAACAAATGACTCCGGAAGTACGTTTTGGTAAACCATTTGGTTTTGCCCAAGATATTTATGTTGTCTGCCATAATAGTCCAGGCAATCGAGATCGTATAGAGGCTCTACCTAGCAAAATTCATGGTAGTTCTAGAAAAAGGCTTACTATATGTTTTTTGGGTCGCTGAATCCGAATTTTTAAACCTTATAAGGAAACTACGGAGGGGAGATGGGAGGGCGAATGTAAACGTGTGAGTGGTTAAGTGGAATTGCGCAACTTAGTTCACGCAGCACCGCGAGCATGTTCCGTGCAGATCCCCCCTTCCACTTCATCCTAAGTCATAATGTCATATATCTAATTTGTTGCAAATTTTGTCTACTTTCTGAATTTCTAGATACTTTTTCCCTAAAAAAAATAAAAAAATAGATTTTTTTAATAAAAACCTTTTTCGGGGTCATTTTACCAAAATTTGGGGGGGGGGGGGGGGGGGGTTGCCGGGAGAAATTTTGGTGGGAAGTTAAAAATTCGGATTCAGCGACCCAAAAAACATATAGTAAGCTTTTTTCCAGAACTACCATGAATTTTGCTAGGTAGAGCACCTGTACGGTCTCTATTGCCTGGACTAATAATAAACACCACTAATTGATATCAAGGTATACTTGAATCTGAAGTTTGATGAAAATTCGCGCATTGGTTCTTGAGATGAGATATAGTAGATATTCTGAAAAATGCAGCATTGCAACGCTACCTGTTGAGCGATTTGCACCAAAACATAAACAGCACTAATTCATATCAAGGTATACCTGAATCTGAAGTTTGTTGAAAATCCAAGCATTAGTTCTTGAGATAGAGCTATTGCGAGAATCACAAAAAATGCAGCATAACAGCTCCACCTGTTGAGTTGACATACACCAAAATTTATATAACGTCAATTCATGTCAAAGACTAATTGAATCTGAAGTTTGATGAAAATCCGTACATTGTTTCCGGAGATTGAGCTATTGTGGAAATCGTGAAAAATGCTGCATAGCAACGCCACCTGCTGAGCGATTTACACCAAAAACTAATCGGCACCAATTGATATCAGGGACTAACTGAATATAAATTTGTATTAAATTCCGTGCATTAGTTCTTGAGATAGAGCGCCCACAAAATTTGTGTCACATACAGACAGACAGATGGACAGACAGACAGGCTCACAGACTCACAGACAGACATTTTGTAAAAACATGTTTTTCGGAATCTCTGACACCTAAATCCTGTAAATCCATCGAAAACCGAAAGTCGAAAATTTTCACGAATCCAATATTTTCTTCTTGTAAAGATAGAAGAAAGTAATAAAATCTATATGGCAGAATATTCAATACAGACACTCGCGTTAATATTATTAAAAAGGATGTCTAAAATAGCTTCTAGAAAATGCTTCGACATTTCTCTTCGGAAAAATAATGAACGATGATTACATTGAAAAGCTTGCGCAACCAAGACAATAAATCGAAGAAACAATTTAATGAAATAATCTTACAAGTGAAAATGTTCTAATGAGTGGGCGATTTTCAAATGGCGCCGTAAAGTAAAATCTATGAGGAAGAACATTCAATGCAGACACCCACGTTAATATTGTTAAAAAGGATGACTAAAATAGCTTCTACAAATATTCTCACCATTTCTCTTCGGAAGAAGATCGAACAATGAATCCATTGAATAACTTAAGCAACCAAGAATACCATCTAAGAAAACAATTTAATATTTAACATTTAAACACTAGCTTACAAGTTCAAGTGATCTAGTGAGTGAATAACTTTCAAATGACACTGCGAAGCAACAGTTCCAAGAAAAAACATTTAATACATACTCATATTAATATTATTGTAAAGATTCAGTAAAAGAGACCCTGTAAATTTCTTTGAATTTTCTTTGTGAAGAAAAAAGAATGATGTGCCCGTTAAAGAACCAAAATTACCAAGACCATTACCCGAAAAAAAAAACTTAAAAACTACATTTCCAGCTGAAATATCAGTGTTATCACGTAGAAAAACTGTACTTGTATAATCGTGCTATTGCAGAAGAAGACTTTTTTTCTGCAAAAAAATACTGGTATTTATCTGGCCTAAAGTCAGAGAAATTTTCTTACCTGTAGGAACCCTGGTGAAAGTCTAGTGACACGAAAATTTTGAAAAGAAGATATGAAGGTAAAATTGCGGAAGAACATTTAATGCACATACTCACATGTATATTATTGTAATAGTCTCAGTAAAATAGACAATCTAAAGAGTTCATTGCATTTTTACTTGTAAAGAAGAACAAACAATGGATAAATTGAACTGCCAAATAAACCAATACCACCAACCAAAGAAATAATTTAATGAAATAAACTTACAAGTACAAGTGTTCTGGTAAATCGACAATTTTCAGACGACAACATCAAGAAAAACTTCGTGAAAGAACGTTTAATACAAACATCATGTTAATATAATGTAATTGTAAAAGATTCAGTAAAATAGTTTCTATGAATCTCTTTGCCATTTTCCTTTGGAAGGATAATGAACGATGCGATGCGTTCAGTGAACAATCCAAACAACCAAGACCAGCAATCGAATAAGCAATTTAATAAAATAAACTTACAAATGAAAGTGGTCTAGTGAGTATAAAAATTTCAAATGAAACTATGAAGGAAAAACTCTACCGAAGAACATTTAATACAGGCACTCACGTTAATATAATTGTAAATGGTTCAGTAACATAGCTTCTGTAAATTTCTTCGACATTTCCCTTCGGAAGAAGAGAGAACGATGAGTCCATCGAACAGCCCAAACAACCAAGACAATCATCTAAAGAAACAATTTAACGAAACAGCTTACAAGTAAAATTGTCCCGATGTGTCATCGATTATTATATGACACCGTAAAGAAAACGTTCCGTGAGCAAAATGTAATGAAGACGCTCGCGTTAGTACAATTATAAAATGTTTAGTAAAACAGCGTCTACAAAATGCTTTGTTATTTTCTTTTTAACCCGGCATTACACGCGCAGGGTATGACATACCCAAGGTGGACACGGTGATTACATTTCTTACCACTATTTTTTTTAAAGTAATCTTCAAATTATTTTACCTCCGATTTCATGAGTAATGTCAACGATTAAGTAATATGACGATTTCTGTTTGAATTTATTGGTGGCAAAGTTTAAAGTGTACTTATCCTGGATATGCGCGCGCATTCCCGGATTAAAGAAGAATGAACCATGAAACGATTGAAAAGACTAAGAAAGACAGAACAAGAGATAAAGAAACAATTAATGTAAGGAAATAAGATTCAAATGCAGGTGTTCCCGTGAGTTGACAATTTTCAGATGGAATAGTGAAGGAGAAACTGTGTGTCAGGAAAATTAATTTAGACAATCGCATTACTGCAATTGCAATTGGTTCCGTTTTAATAACGTTTTCACCTTTTTTCTGTGTAAATATGAACGATATTAACTTTTCCCAACATCTGGGCAAATTTATTTTAAAAAAAACATATTTTGCTGTGCTTATATTTATAGATTGTTAATCCACTTTTAATAAAGGAGGTTTTACAATTCGCATAAATGATTTTTATGTAATATGTACGTGTATAACGATTGAAAAAATGCTCACATTTTCGAAATTATTTTTTATTAATAGGGCAAGTCATTTTAGATTTTTCATCAGGATATTGATATAATGTGTGTGGCTGCATATCAATTTATTATTATTATTATTATCTAGGCTATAACTTTCTACAGAATTGACGTATGGTCGTTAAATTTTAATACGTTGTTAACACTTTAAAGGGTTCCGGGACACATTTTCAAAAAATTTTTATTTATTGAGTTAAAATTTTGAATTTTTTTGTGATGGTTAACCATATCATTTGTAAACAAAATCAAATGATAAAACTTCTCATAGCTTTTTTAAAAAAATTTAAAATTTAAAATTTATGAAAAAAGTGGTATAACTTAAAATCGTTATAACTTGAAATATTATTTGTAGAATTTAAATTGTTTTTCATTTAAATAAACAGAAATATATATATTTTTTAATTTAGAGCCAGCATTTAAAAAAATATTAATTTAAAAAAAAATAAAAATATTTAAACTAAAAACTTAATAAAAATTGATGTAACTTTCTTTTTAATTCATATTTTCAAAAGTAAATATTTTTTTCAAATTTGCTGGCTCAAAGTTAAAGTAAAGCAATTGAAAAATACATGTTCCACGTTTCAAACAATTATCTTTAACGGTTATAGACTTATAACAACTTAAAGATGGGAAATGGTAAAATATCTCATCATGCAGAAAAACGTATTTGAAGTTTAAAATATTAATTGGTTGTTATTAGGATGTTTTAATGTTTTTTTTTTTTTTTATCTTTCAGGTAAGTAGGTAACGCCTTCCCGTTGCTTAAACCTCTGATTCAGTTTAATTTTTGCCATTTCCACCTTCTTTCTGTACTGTTTAAATGTCTCAGTTGATTTAAATAACGCCTTTCTAACGTGCCGATTTCTCAGTTTCTTTAGCATAGTTAGTGAAGAGGGGGATATAAAATCTGACTTAAATACATCTAAAGTGGATACCTTGATCCCTCTGTTGAAATCTGATACACCCCTTGCGGCAGCAATATCCACTCGCATTTTTGAGCCGTTTATCGTTTTGGGACGACGACTCCAAATCAAGTTATGAATTGATTCGTTTCTATTTTGCGTTTCACCCTTGGAACATCTTTCCAACATAGAATCCAAAGCTAACCTCTGGAAAATAGGCATCATTTTGGCAACAACATCTTCTCGCAGAGGCGTTTTGATGGCAATTTTGTGAGCAGGGGTTTTCGCTGTAGTGCGATTGATCGATTATAGAAACACCAAAAATTTTCGCCAACAGGGCAAGTTGTGTGTTTTGGTTTCTTATCTTTTGAGCTACAATGCTGTAAAATGGCATAAATGTCTTTCTTCATTGTTAAAATATTATCTTTATTGTGTGTTCAGTGAACATACATTTTATCAATTTAGATTTATGAGAACCCATTTACTTCAACTAAAATCACTTTAGAGTGATTTATTGTTATAACTTTTATTTAAGAAAACCCTTATTGATATTATCTCCTTAGCAATTAGCAATTACCATGAATCATCTGAAATGGTGTAATATCCATGTTTGTTTATCATACAGCTCATCTTTCTAGCTGTGATTTCGCAATTTTCGCAGCAGGGTAACAAAATCCCCGGTCCTTGTAAACTGCAAGCGCTCTTTCCTGTGCACATGCAAGAAATTGTAACATGTCAATTCTCAATATAGTTTTATTTACATCTCGTGTTAATCTACTAATTCTATAAACACACACAGAAACATAAAAGTTGGAGGCACCGCTGCGAGATCTTGGATATTTTTTTCAAGCTTGGATTAATGTACACTCATCATATATTACTTCAGTGTTCTAAATAGTGTTTTCACCAGTCTTATGTGGAATTGCAACAGACGACGGAGCACCTCGCATCACATTTATTACAGATAAGTACATTTTATCTTATTATTATTATCGGTTTGGCTTTTGTTTTTTACGCTATTCACCTCATTATTTGAATAATGAATACCGACTTGGAAGCCGCAAAAAAGGCTGCTGAAGAATTGGAAAAGGCAGCTATAAATTTACGTGGCAGAGCTAAATCTGCTCTAACAAGGATAAACAACTTCATTAACTCTGAGCAAATATTTCAAAAAAATGACTTGTACAATAAATTAGAAAAATTAGAGACAGTTTATTCCGATTTTGATAAATATGATGCTCAATTACCAACTGAAGCATCTGAAATTGAGGAATTTGAAAAGAAATATTATGAAACCAAAGCCAAACTGCAAACTGAACTTGAAAAAGTTACTGTAAATGTGCATGCACCTCAAATGATAAATGATCAGATTCCAGTTGTCAGTTCTACTATTTCTAACAATTTTAAATTGCCTAGGCTCAATATAGAGCAATTTAATGGTGATTTTAAAAACTGGCTGTCATTTAAAGATTTATATTTATCATTAGTTCATAACAATGCCAGCATAACTAATATACAGAAGTTTCAGTATTTAAGAGGGTTACTAGGGGAAGAGCCAGCCTCTATTATAAAACATATTCCTATTTCTGAAAACAGTTACTCAGGAGCGTGGGAAAAATTGCTGTCGAGATATGATAAGAAAAAACAAATTGTTTCCACTTTAGTTAAAACATTCTTGGACATTCCCCCCATTACTCAAGTAAATGCATTTAGCTTACGCTGTTTATCAGATGTATCAGATGAAGTAATTAGAGGCCTTAAATCAATCGATGAAAAGGCATCTGGCCGTGACTTATGGCTAATTCATATTTTATTACAAAAGGTTGATTCTAAAACAAGGGAGGAATGGGCAAAATTGACCTCAAGCAAAGACTTTCCGTCTTTTGATCAATTTATTCAGTTTATAAATGATAGATGTTCATCTTTAGAATTGTATATAAGTGAAAATGAAGGTTCGCATAAACAAGAGAAACAGTATAACGTCAATAGTTCTTTTTCCAGTGTCATTAGCAAATGTTTACTATGTAAATTTAATCACTCACTTTACAAGTGTGTTAAATTTAAAGAATTAAGCATCAGGGATAGGAGACAGTTTGTTAAGAAAAACAAGTTATGCAGTAATTGCTTGTCTGACAAGCACACTACCTGGCAATGCAATTCCTCTTACTCTTGTCATAATTACCAGCTGAAACATCATACTAGTTTATGCGAAAATAAGCTGCAAAATTACGCAATATCAACTTCTCGTTCAAATGAAAAACAGAGCCGCAAAAACAAACCTGATTCAGAGGTCGGTTCGATTCCGGATGAGAATAAAAAGGAAATTTCTCCTTCCATAAATGCAGTTCAAACATCTTTCGCACTTTTGCCCACTGCTAGTGTATATATTAATGATTGCATGGGTCAAAAGCACACTTTAAGAATCATGTGTGATAGTGGATCAGAGTCTACATTTGTTTCTGAATCCTGCATGAAAATGTTAGGAATTAAAAGGAAAAACGCTAGGTTCCCCGTAAAAGGTCTGTCTAACTCAAAGATCGCAGTAACTAAGGGTTACGTAATGTTTGATCTTACATCAATTTATAATGCAGACACCAAGTTGTCTGTTAAGGCATTTATTTTAGATGATTTAACTGCTCCGTTACCTGCGGAAAAAATACATGAGAAGCATTTTTCGCATTTAAAGAATATAAACTTAGCGGATCCACATTTCGGGACACCAAGTACAATAGACATTATTCTAGGATCTGATTATTTCTTTTCTATTTTGCTTCCTGGTCAAGTAACAGATACTCAGAGCAATTTAATTGCTCAAAACTCAATTTTTGGCTTTCTGGTATCAGGGAAAATGCCACATTCTAGTACATCTCCAAATTCAATACATAATTTACACATTTATGAAGTTAATATTGATAAAGAGTTAAAGCGTTTTTGGGAAGTAGAAGAAGTATTTAATAAGAATACTCAAATGTTGTCACCTGAAGAGCAATTTGTTGAATCACATTTTCAGGAAAATTATTCAATTAATTCCGAGGGTCGTTTTGTGGTTAAGTTACCTTTTATTCAATCTAAATCAGAATTAGGTAATTCTAAACCTGCCGCAATTTCTCGCTTGCTTGCTATGGAAAAGAAATTTAGAGAAAAACCAGAATTTGAAAATCAGTACAAAGAGTTTATGTACGAATATGAAGAATTAGATCACATGGAATTAGTTGCACAAAATGACACTAATAATTATGAAAACAAACACTACTTTCTTCCTCACCATGCGGTTATTAAATCTTCTAGTATCACTACTAAATTAAGGGTAGTTTTTGACGCTTCATGCAAAACTTCAAGTGGTGTTTCCTTGAATTCTATTTTGGGTGTAGGCCCTAAGTTACAACGGGACATTTTCGAAATCTTACTTAATTTTCGATTTCCGAAAATAGTCTTTTCTGCGGATATAGAGAAAATGTACCGCCAGATTTTGGTTGCTGAAGAGGATCAAATTTATCAGCAAATAGTTTGGAGGTCTAATCCTAATGAGGAAATAAAAAATTACAAATTGAAAACTGTCACATATGGTTTAGCGCCAGCATCTTTTCTGGCAACTAGATGTATAAAACAAATTGCTCAGGATTATACAAAAAATCCTTGCATTTCGCGTATGTTAGAAGGGGATATGTACATGGATGACTTATTATCCGGTACGAATACTGTTAGGGAAGCAATAGAAACTTGCAAACAAATTACAGATTGTTTAGACGCGCATGGTTTCCACTTGAGGAAGTGGAATTCAAATTCACAGGCATTTCTTAATGAATTTATAGATTCTTCTAGCACTGAATCAAATTTTGAAATCAATCCTAGTGACAACGGAAGCTCCAAAGTTCTAGGCTTAAGCTGGAACTCTTCATCAGATAGTTTTATTTTCATAACTGCATTAACACTCACTCCACCTCTTACAAAGAGACACATTTTAGCTGAGTCTGCACGGATTTTCGAGCCGCTAGGTCTAATTTCGCCCTGTACTGTGATTTTAAAGGTATTTTATCAGAAACTTTGGCTTACAAAAGGGGACTGGGACTCTGTTATACCGCAACATCTTACAGACGAATTGTTACAATTTCAAATTTCCTTTAATGGACTAAATCAATTGCCTGTTCCTAGATGTGTCACGCTTTCATACGGTAACCCATTTGAATTACACGGTTTTTCTGATGCCTCAACATTGACATATGCTGCCGCAATTTATTGCCGACAAAGTTATAAGGGGAAAATAAAATCTTTTCTCTTAGTTTCTAAAACTAAAGTTGCTCCAATCAAACAGATTTCAGTGCCGAAATTAGAGCTTTGCGGTGCGCACCTACTAGCTAAGCTGTTCCGTTCCGTCATGGAAACATTAAAGAGTTATAAGTTCGATATTTTCGCCTGGACGGACTCAAAAGTCGTCCTTTCTTGGCTATCAGCACATCCGCGTAAATGGAAGACTTTTGTCGCGAATAGGACAGCTCAAATTACCGAAATTCTACCTACAAAGCACTGGAGACATGTACCATCCAAAGAGAACCCCGCAGATATCGCTTCACGCGGTATTGATCCAAAATGTCTTCCAGGTTGTGATTTGTGGTGGAAGGGGCCAAGTTGGCTAACTTTCGACCCATCCAATTGGCCCGAAGACGACTCAAATGTTGAGGAATTTGATGATCAAATCAAAGCCGAACAAAGGTCTGATCCAATTTTTTCCTTTCACGCCCACACATCAAATGATCTATTTGATAATTTGTTTCAAAAGCACTCTTCACTTGCAAAAATTATTCGCATTTTGGCATATTGCCAAAGATTTATCAAAAAATGCAAGAAGTCTAACAAAACAGAAATTTCTTCACCACATCTTACTTACAAAGAAACAAAAGCTGCTGAAGAGAATATTGTTCGTTGGATTCAGAATTCTTACTTTCAGGAAGAATTTAAATGTATCCAAGAACAGAAAGTTTTGCCAAAGAAAAGTACGTTACAATCCCTCCACCCGTTTATTGATGATAAGGGTCTGTTACGGGTGGGAGGACGCTTACAAAACTCACAATTATCCTTCAACCACAAACATCCTTTAATCTTGCCCTCACAGCATAAAATGGCTGAGTTATTAATACAGCAACAACACATTGCCCATTTACATGCTGGGCCTTCACTGCTATACCACATCATCAAACAATCTTATTGGATAGTTGGTGGAAAAAAGATCATTAACAAATGCATCAATAGATGTTTAAAATGCTACAGATATAAAAGGTCCATTGCAACCCCTCAACTAATGGGGAATTTGCCACAGCATCGAGTGACCCTGGAACGTCCATTTTTCTCCAGCGGTGTTGATTACGCAGGCCCTATATCTATTAAATTTAGTAAGGGTCGGGGTGCAAAAACAATTAAGGGCTTTATAGCTTTGTTTATTTGTTTGGCTACAAAAGCGGTGCATATTGAAGCTGTGAGTGATATGACAGCTGAGGCATTTATCGCCGCCCTTCGACGTTTTAGTGCAAGGCGAGGCACCCCACGGCATCTTTACAGCGACAATGGCACCAATTTTGTCGGTGCATCCAGAAAGTAGGACAAAATTTATGAATTGTGGCGTTCATTTACAGATAATGAAATTATGTCGCATTATCAAGTTGAAAACTCTCTAGAATGGCATTTCATCCCTCCTTCTGCCCCTCATTTGGCGGGATTTGGGAGGCTGCGATAAAATCAACAAAGTATCACATCAAGCGAGTCATAGGAGAGACATTGCTCACTTTCGAAGAGCTAACCACGTTACTCACCCAGATAGAAGCCTTGCTCAACTCGCGGCCGCTTATACAGTTAAACGATAATGATACTGACTCAATAAATGTTCTCACTCCCTCACATTTTCTTACAGGGGATGTTTTGCATTCTATGCCCGATGAGTCAGCAACCACTACAACCAATTTAAAGAAACGATGGGAGCTGCTCCAAGACATGAAAGCCGGCTTCTCCAAACGTTGGACCAGAGAATACTTGGCCTCGCTGCAACCCAGAGCTAAGTGGAAGATCGCCACGCCTAACATCGAGGTGGGCCAGGTAGTGTTATTAACGGACGCAAATCAACCGCCTGGAACTTGGCCGTTGGGTCGTATTACGGAGGTCCACCCAGGCAGTGATGGACTCAACAGAGTGGTGACTGTGCAACGCGGGTCTTCATTCTTCAAACGCCCGGTGCACAAGTTAGCATTACTCCCTCAGTATCAGGACTAAAGCCCTGATAGGGGGGGAGCATGTTCAGTGAACATACATTTTATCAATTTAGATTTATGAGAACCCATTTACTTCAACTAAAATCACTTTAGAGTGATTTATTGTTATAACTTTTATTTAAGAAAACACTTATTGATATTATCTCCTTAGCAATTAGCAATTACCATGAATCATCTGAAATGGTGTTATATCCAAGTTTGTTTATCATATCAAGATACTTTCATTTCCTCAGTTATTTAAAAATAATTATTGTGAGTTATGTTTGTTGATCAAGGACACTTCTTGGTTTCAGTGATTGTACATTTGAAGAGGCAGTTGAACTCGAGCATTCACACTGTACGCAACAGCTCATCTTTCTATCTGTGATTTCGCAATTTTCGCAGCCGGGTAACAAAATCCCCGGTCCTTGTAAACTGCAAGCGCTCTTTCCTGTGCACATGCAAGAAATTGTAACATGTCAATTCTCAATATAGTTTTATTTACATCTCGTCTTAATCTACTAATTCTATAAACACACACAGAAACATTGTGAATAATAGAATTTTCTATAGTAGCGTGTAATTTTTTTTAATCGTAGCATCACTTAGACCCCATGTTTCTTGCCTCCGAGTATTACACCTCTTTTTTTTCATTCTCCACAAGTTTCCGTAGAGCAGTTCCTATCCTCTTACCAACATGATTTGTGCTTTCTATTGTCTTCAATGAAATTTCCTTTCCATACACATTTGAAGTCTGAAGTTCGTGAAAAGTTTTTGCGTCTCCATCTTCGACAACTTCCACGTAACGAAATCCGAGACTCTCTGAACGGCGCCACATTTTTAAGGCTATTTCAACTTCCATTCCCCCAGAGGATACCACATAATTATTGTCACAATATAAAGCATGGCTTTCATGCCACAAGGAAAATTCTGGCGACTCTTTGCCGAGAGTTTTTTCGGTTTGTGCACAGTTATAGCAGAATTTGGATAAAACTTGATGATCAATTACAAAGCCCGTGAGAGCATCATTTACACAGCCAACTGCATAATTTGATGTATGCCCTCTTTTATGCCAACATCCATCGTAGAGCTAACTGCGAAATTCAGCGAAATTCAAAGCATCTGATGGAGATTCAGTTAAAATAGAGTAAGCCTCTTTAATTTTTGTACAAACGTTTTCCTGTTGCTCATGTAAGCTTTGTATAGAGGAAGAATGAAAATGTTTCAAATGCCGAGTAAAAGTTTTAGAATCCATACAAGGTAAGTTCAAAACACATGATAACTTCTCCAGAGCTACATGTCCTTTCCCGAGTTCAGACACTGCAACCACAGCTTTACGATTAATGTCATAGGAATTGCTCTGTTTTGTTGACTTGCTAGATAATTGTAATACTAGTTTGCAAAACTAGTATTACAATTATAGTCCAGGCAATAGGGAATTTTACCTAGCAAAATTAATGGTAGTTCTGCAAATCGGCTTACTATATGTTTTTTGGGTCGCAAAATCCGAATTTGTAACTTTCCATCAAAATTTCCCCCGGCAACCCCCCACCCCCAAATTTTTGTGAAAAGCCCCCAAAAAAGGTTTTTATTAAAAAAAATCAATTTTTTTATTGTTTTAGGGGAAAAGTATCTAGAAATTCAGAAAGTAGACAAAAGATTCAAAAAATTAAATATATGATATTATGACTTAGGTTGAAGGGGAAGGGGGAATCTGCTTCGGAAAATGCGCGCGGTGCTGCGTGAACTAAGTTGCGCAATTCCACTTAACGACTCCCACGTTTACATTCGCCCTCCCATCTCCCCTCCGAACTTTCCTTATAAGGTTTACTTTAAGTTTTTTGGGTCGCTGAATCCGAAATTTTAACTTACCCCCAAAATTCACCCCCCCCCCCCCCGCAAATAGTTGTTATTAACTTAAATTTCTTATTGTTTTAGGGGAAAAGCATTAGAAAATTCAGAAACTAAACAAAATTGGCAACAAATAGGATGCATGACATTATGACGTAGGATAAACGGGGAGAGAGGGGGCTGCCTCGGAACATTCCCACGCTCTTTTCTGAAAAATCAAATTTTTTCAAACAATCAATTTTTGGGGGGGTTGCCGGGTGAAATTTTGGTGGGAAGTTACAAATTTGGATTCAGCGACCCAAAAAACATAAAGTGAGTCGAAATCCAGAACTAGTATTAATTTTTCCATGTGAAAACCCTATTGCCTGGACTTCATAACTTAGTGCACGTAGCGCCGCAGTGCATGTTCAGAGGCAGCCCTCCTCCTCCCCGTTCATCCTACGTCATAATGTGCTACATCCTATTTGTTGCAAATTTTGTCTAGTTTCTGAATTTCGTAATGCTTTTCCCCTAAAACAATAAGAAATTTATTTTAAAAACAACTATTTGGGGGGGGGGGTTCAGTGGGGGGAATTTTGGGGGGAAGTTAAAAATTCGGATTCAGCGACCCATAAAACTTAAAGTAAATCTTATAGAGAAAATTCGGAGGGGAGATGGGAGGACGAATGTAAACGTGTGAGTGGTTAAGTGGACTTGGGCAACTTAGTTCACGCAGCACCGCGCGCATGTTCCGAGGCAGATCCCCCCTTCCCCTTCATCCTAAGTCATAATATCATATATCTAATTTGTTGAAAATTTTGTCTACTTTCTGAATTTCTAGATACTTTTTCCCTAAATCAATAAAAAAATTGATTTTTTTAATAAAAACCTTTTTTGAGGAGCATTTTACCTAAATTTGGGGGGGGGGGGGTTGCCGGAGGAAATTTTGGTGGGAAGTTAAAAATTTGGATTCAACGACCCAAAAAACATATAGTAAGCCTTTTTCCAGAACTACCATGAATTTTGCTAGGTAGAGCCTCTATACGATCTCTATTGCCTGGACTATTATGGCAGACAACATAAATATCTTGGGCAAAATCAAATGGTTTACCAAAACGTACTTCCGAAGTCATTTGTTTACATTCTTTACAACAACAGCTTGAAATTATAGACTGTAAAACAGTTTGTTTTTTAATCAAATAATTTTCATTTAGCTCCTCAGTCAAATTTTCTTTCACTGGCGAAGCCATTTTGCGTTCGTCTAAACGCTTTACAATTTCACTTTTCATAGGAACTGAAGCGCTACGATTTAACTATACGCAACGAGATTTTTTCATAATTACAAATCTCACAACTTCAAATTTTCTTTTCCTAGGCATTTCTAAAGATTTCTTTTAGAAAATCTATTGAATTTCATAAAAAATCGCAAAAGTACCCAGTTTGGTATATCAGAACAATTATTCGCAAGATAACAAAAACATAAACGACCTATCACTTCATATCACTTCACTGTAGAAGGAGTAGAATAAATATAAATAGTTAAATATAAATTCCTTTAAAATTAAAAAAATAATATACATTTATTTCGGAAAGTAAAAATGTGACGCAATAAAATTTCTTTGCATTTGAAAGGAAGTTGTGTCCTTGACAACCACTGATTGAAAGCTAGGTTTCGAAACGTACTAAAACAAAAAAAATTAATACCACCTGTTCTAATAAAGATAGAAACATTATTTAAAGGTTATTTTAAGCAAAAAAGAGCAGAAAATTTTTTAATGCAATATTTTTTTTGAAAATTTTAAGAATTTTGTGTCCCGACCCCCTTAACACTAGAACGACCGATATTTTTACCTACCAAGAACGACCATTGCGGTCATTTTGACCTCGATACGAAATAGATAATAAACATTTGATTTTTAATGCAAATATTATTATAAAAAGATAAAATAAGTTATTTTGAACAATTGTAAAATGTATGCAATATTTTAATTAATAAATTTTTATTATATAAGAAAACATACCATTATTTTCAGGAAATAAGAGTAGTATTATCATAAAATAGTTATGTATCATCTTGGACATTAACACATGATTTGTAATAGTGCTATGTCACAATAATTTTACTATTTCACGATATTTACTATTTTAAAATTTTAGTACTACATAATTTTATTATATTACTATTATTATTACTATATTATTACTATATACTGTTGTCATTACTATTATTATACAGGGTGTCCGGTCTCAACGGTGTCCAATGGCTAATTCCTAAACCGTTAGTCATAGACATATAGTTCCAATTACAAATATGTTTTAAATCAGGTAAAGCAATATTTTAAAATCTATTTGGGTCAATAAAAAAATTTCCTAAAAAATTACGAAATTTAAATTTTTATACGGTCCCCCGGTCCTATAAGTTATATTTAGCAAAATTTTCCTATTACACTGACAAGTAAGACAAAAAAAAAATCCCATTCATATAACACTAAAATTGAGCGAGTTATGAAAATTTAAAAATGCATGACTTATGCCACTTTTCTGTTTTGAAGACAAATGAGTTCGACTTGGCTTTGAGGGGTTACATACCAAGTGCTTTAAGTATTCGAAGATCTTATTTCATGTGTATCTGCACTTTGAAAAAAATCGTACAAGTATTACGATTAAGTTAACATTTATTAAGTTTCAGATTGGCTAAAATAGCATATGTTTTATTTTGTCAGGGTTTGAGACTGTTTCTTTTATGATTTCTTTTAAGAAAAATTATGATTTTCGGTGGTTACCATTTATACTTATTTTACAGGATAACACAAAAAAATTCGGATAGATTACCGCCAAGAAGTTTAAGAAAAGGTTTTAGATTAGATAATACAAGACTGCTATTGTTTTTTTTTTTTGTTTTTTTTTTTTTTTTTTTTTTTTTTACTTTTATGTATTGTTTAGCACTGAATCCGAAAATTACATTAATTTTTAACCATCATGTCAGGATATTTCGTAAATCATAAATCGTCAAATTTAAAGAATAACAAAAATCGGATACTATAAAGTAGAGGAGATGATTGTGTTTTTTAACTTTTGATAATTGATTTTTACGTACTTTTTAGCACTGAATCTGAAAATGACCTTCATTTTTAACCATCACATTAGAATTTTTTTTGCGAATCGTAAATATGTAAGTTAAAATATAGCGAAAATCTCATACTATAAAACATATGTAAAACTTTTTTTTGTTTTATTTTATTTTATTTTATTTTATTCAATAATTTATTCGATATTTTTTCTTATCCTGGGATACTTACAGCTAAATAACTGAGTGGTCCGATGAGATGAGGGAGGAGATTCAATTTTAACTTTGAACTTTTTAAATTTGAAATTTGCGAAAAATCCTGATGTGATGGTTAAATATGAAGGTAAATTTCAGATTCAGCGATACAGAATACATAAGAATCAATTATCAAAAGCTAAAAAGAATGACATAACACAACTTTTGCAGGCTAGTGTAATCTAATAATATTTAAAAATATGTATCATTTTGAAAAGAATTGAGGCTGTTAATTTAGCATCATTTTATTTAACAAAAATTCTGTTTTTTCTTTCTTCTTAAATGTTTATTACAAATTGTATATTTTGCATTAATATGTCAGAATGATTAAAATCTTTAAATTTATATTGCAATGTTAATTTTGACTCTCAACCATTTTTAATATATCTGACGAAATTATATTTCGACTAAATTTGTGAATGATCCCCAATTTGCAGCAAAAAATATGCTCCAACTTTAAACAGCTATTACTCGGTCAATTTTAATCGTAGAATAACTGGGCTTTTTGAGTATTACTTGTCAGTGTAAAAGGAAAATTTTACTAAGTATAACTTACAGGACCGGGGGACCGTATAAAAATTTAAATTTCGTAATTTTTTAAGAAATTTTTTTATTGACCCAAATCGTTTTTAAAATATTTCTTTACCTGATTTTAAACATTTTTGTAATTGGAACTATATGTCTATGACTAACGGTTTGAGACCGGACACCCTGTATATTATATATATTATATATTGTATTTTACATTATAGTACATAATATTATTTTTATTGTTATTATATAACTTTACTATTTCACAATATTTCAGTGCTATTTCATAGCAGATCACTCAAATCTTTAAAGCGGTCATTGTGACAGCTCCTGGTCGTTCTAGGCAGAACATTAATTTATACGCTCGTTGTAAAATATTGCAAAAAAAACGATGTTATACATTTAAAAACCTAAAAAAAGATAAAGTCGCGAACGGTGAATGAACTGACATAATTTTTTTAAGAATAATTGCTTCTCAAAGGAGCTATGCTGTCAGAATGACCGCTACGGTCGTTCTACTCGTAATTATGAACTGGACTGGCCACATTTTTTATATTCAATCGTACTACAATTTTAATATAATTTTCATTGTCGTATATCTCTCTTCAATATACACTGAGTTAGGTATACGGTAGAGAATTTTTTTTAAGTGGTACCGATAGAATAAAAAATACTCCACTGGTACGTAGGTGTCCTAATTCGTAATCAAAGGGTGAAAATACACTGTAGTACTTGATGATTTAAAAACCGTCGTCGTATTATATCTCGTTTTCTTTTACGTGTGGAAATGAAATACCTATATTATAAAGCAGAAACATGTCCGTGATTAACGTTGACGTTAGTACATTGATTGTAACAACACCTGACCAACAAAATTCACTTTTACAGCATCTTTTTTTTTAGCTTCTAAACATCGCAAAATTTCAAATTTTACACAGTTGTATAGAAAAAAAATAAAAAAGCAATTTAACAAATTACAACGACCATTTGGAAAATGATTTTTTCAAAGAGTAAAATTTAAGACCTAAAAAAATCGCACGGAGTTGATCATACATTACGTACGCCATGAATTAAACATTAATAATGTTATTACACGTAAAAATTCAAAGCGACAGAAATCGCCTGAGACTCGTATTTGGTGTGAAATATTTATATGTATTCATTCCTGTCCTATTTATCTTTTTTGTTATTTTTAATTGGCTTATTCCATTTTCCTTTTGCACGTGAAAATCTTACACATTAAAATTAACTCTTTGGCAGAAACTGTTATTCATTTTCTTTCATTTTCATTAGTTATTATCCACCTGAAACTTGCTTATTATCCAAGCATTTCATTGGCTGTTCGGGAAAAGGCTTTTCCGTCGTCAGATTTCCAAGAAATCTGATGACACATTTTAAATGAAATTTCATTCTTAAACTTCTAAACATCCCACAATATTACTTTTACATCGTCGTGTAGAGAAAAAAATGTACTTTTAAATGCAATTTGTTTGAAAGCTGTATCTCAATTTGTTTCTGAGTTATTAATTTTTTTTTGTAGTTTTTATTACTTTTTTGTCATAGTGGCAACACTCTGTTGTCCATCTCTGTTGAAACTAAAGGGAAATACAGATTACTGTATAGACCAATCACGAAACGAATAAAATGCGGATAAAACCAATGAAAAACCTTCAGGTATGCTTTTCATTTCCTACCCTGACGAGAACAATAACCATTTTTCCAAATGGTTAGTATAAATGTTCATTTAAAAAACATTTTTTTTTTTTTTTTTTTTTTTTTTTTTTTTTTTTTTTTTGTGAAAGCAGTATCCTAATTTACTGATTATTTACGGTTTTAAAAATATCTTTTATACTTGATTTAAAAAAAAAAATACTATATCTATCGCGTGCCACCCTATTACGAAAGTTTACCGCTCACATGTGAAACAATATAAATGATTCAACATTCGTTTTCGGCGAATATTCCATAATGAAATTAAAATTTCATCAATAAATAAATACAATAATATAAATAAAACGCAAATTTAAAAGATATGTAATCGAAATACGTGTTTAATTCACATAAATTATTATATTCAAAAAGGCTGCTGTACGTAGCGATATTAGGCAATTTCTTCGGTTATAAACTCTAGACATGGGTATAAAAAGAAAGTATTGCTTTTAATGAATTTCGAAACTTGACTTAAATACACTGTATGCAATTTTCATAGAAAAATGTTTTTGATGCTGTTAATCGACAATCTAAAAAATGTATCAAAAGCAAAAAAAAAAAAAAAAAAAAAAAAAAAAAAAAAAAAAAACCTATGGCAGTTTTCAATAAAGAAGAAAGGAAGAGACACTTACATTCTGTAACACAGGAATCTCCTGTTGGATCCTGTACTATTGACAATAATGGCATTTAACACTATGGAAAGGCCTGAAATTTTACTAAAGTTTTATAAAAATGTTTTACAACAGAATTTTTATTTAAAACTGTTTGACTTATTCATTTTTCTTCTTTCTGACTTTCAGAATTAGCTTCTAAAAAAATTTCTATTTCGAGCTATATTCATTTGGTAGGGCTGAAAACGACCCCTTACGGTCCTTCTATCGTTAAAGTGAATGGTAAATAATAATAAAATGCTGACTTAAAAACATTATTTTGTGCTAAACAAATCTGAATAAAATATTTTAAATTTCGTAAAATAAGTGAATACTAATATAATAAGTTAAGAAATGATCTATTGTAATTCTGTTTATTTATTTATTTTCAATTTCTTGATTATAATTTCACTTTCTGTTTTTATGTAACTTACTTCGCATGTAGTCACATGCGCACGAATACCATTATCATAATCTTGTAAAAGTTTTTATTGACTGTTTTAATATTACAAAAAAAGTATCTATTTTAATAATTATTAATCAGTATTGTCAGTTTCAAAAAAGATCCAAAATATAAAAAATAACATTCCTTTCTGATTGGAATTTATACAAGTGCATAAAACAATGTTAAAATAAATCAACCAAATGATTACTTGACGTTTAAAATCTTTGTTACAATGTGTCCAGTCCATGTAAATATAACTCATGTATAAAGAATGAACATTTTACACAAAAGAAAAAAAGAAAGTAAGCAAACATTATAAAATTTTTAACATCTAATTCTCCAGAACTATTTTTATAAGGGAAAAAAAAGATCCTGATATGTTTATCTAATTCTTTTCTTCTCATGCAAATTTTTAACTAGTATTAAATGTTTCCATTCATATGTGGCTGACTTTAATAACTAAATATTTAACTTCTTCATAAAATTTGAAGAATTACATTTTAAATTAAATGAATATTATCATATTTGGACAATCTATAATAGGAAACTTTTTAAGCAAATATTTTTTAAACAGTCAAATTAAGTGTGTTAATCAATCATTTAGAAAAAATGGGCTTTATCAAATAATATCCCTCATTCGTGACATTATAATTTAATTTCAAAAGAACGGAGAATTTTTTTTCCCTAGCAAGAATTACGTTTCATTTCCGAATAAAAATTCTATTCCATCTAGAATATTTGCCTTAATAAAAAATTCAAAGGAAAATTTACTAATATAAACCCTTTTTAAATTAAGATGAATCTCTGAAAGCAAATTTTATACTTTTTGCTTGAAGCTTTAAATTACATTTTGAAAAATGGCAAAGGAGGAGAAAACACTTAAAAATTTGCCTTAATTAACCAATTAATGCATGATTTTTTATTTTGATCGGAAACTATTATATTTGAGCCTATTTTTGTTAATTTATCCACTAGGGAAAAAGTGAACAAAAAGGAAAATGCCCAGTTAAACTGATGGCATTGAGCTCACAGGCTATTCACACTAACTGTATATTATACTCCTATTTAAAAGAATAATGCACCTCGAAAAATAAAATTGAGGGGGTGATTAACCCCGCCCGTTTCCCCTCTTTATACTTAACCCATGAGCCTCCAAATGTCATCAGGGAAGCGCCTTATCGAAATAAACCGGTATATCAAATTTGAAGCAAATTGGATAGGAAAAGCCATTTATCTAAATTAATGGTGGTATTAGGCCCCCGTTGACCCCCCCCCCTTTATATTTAACCAATGGACTTCCAAATCTAATCAAGGAAGCTCCTTATCGGGATAAACCGATATACAAAGTTTGAAGCAAATCGGATAGAAAAACCCATTTATCTAAATTAAGGCGGGTGTTAGCACTACGTCCCCCCCCCCCTTTAGACTTAAACAATGAATCTTCAAATCTATCCAGGGAAGCGCCTTATCAGAATTAACCGGTATACCACATTAGAAGAAAATCTGATAATTCTGCATGAAAAACCCATTTATCTAAGTTAAGGGGAGATTAGCCCCCGTTCCTCCCTTTATACTTAACCAATGAATCCCCAAAACTAATCAGGGAATCACCTTATCAGAATGAACTTAGAAAAAAATTGAAGAAAATCGCATATTTCTATCAATAGTTATCGCGTTACGTATATACATACAGACCCGGCGGGCACATTAGCTCGCAGGCTTTGATAGCCTGTGAGCTAAAAAAAATTACTTATGTTTCTGTTGGACATAGTGTCATAATGTCACTCCTAAGTTCCATAACAAAAATTACTCAAAAATTGGTAATTTTAAATTATATATTTACTTTAAAGTGCTTACACTGCACAATAACACCTATTCAATGATATAATAATTTTTATAATGCTTTAAATAGTTTGTAGAATTAATAATTACTACCGTATAAAGCTAGAGATAAACACCAGCCGGGCACATTGTAAGCAGTATCAACAAAAGATGTTATAACCTCTCCGTAATAACAAATCAGAACAAAAATAGACTTCGCGGCATTAAATGCATGCTATCACGCTTAAGTAACACTCGTGGAGGAAAGAGATTAGATGGAGATTCAATATGTCGTAAAAAATGGTTTGCAATATGTTGCGCGTTAACCCGTTCGAGACGGGAGCCTTTTACGAAATTTTTAATCTTTTGTCACCGTTTTTTAAAAACAAAAATTTGTGTCTTGTTGAATCGCGAAAATGCGCTGATTAAATAAGGCAAATTTTACTGGTGAGGAAGTAGAAGCATTCTGAGAGCTTCATGCGGCACGTATACGTGTCGCTCGTCCCCAATGGGTTAAAGCTCAAATTTAAATGCACTCACTAGGCCCAAACAAAACAAGCACCTGGAACGGGCACCGAATTCTTTGATATCACCCGTGCATTTTTCTTCTCTAAATAAAAGTGATCTGCTTATTTTTAAGCATTCTAAAGCAGCATTCCATTGTATTATGAAATGAAAACTGAATTACTAAAAATTTTCTTCTTTTCTTCGTGAAAGAATGTGCTTGTGTTTAGGCCTACTGTAGCGAATTTTAGGGTTACTTTTTTGGCGTCACCCCCAGTCACCTCACTGCATCTCCATCTATTCTTTCCTCCATGAGTAACACTTAATAGTTCACCAAAAGATCAAGAGAAAAAGACAAATGGCTAAAACATGTAAAAATTAAATTTAAGAAATCAAAAAACCCGACTGCGTAAAAAGCGAACTAATTAATTATTTCTCATCAATGTGAAACTATTTGTTATATTACTTACCTATTTTTTTATTTACTTGTATTGATGACTTTTAAATTGTGTTTGATTATTAGTTCCTATCTATAAACATTGCTTCGTGAGGCATATAGATGTCTATGAAGGTTAGAGTTGCAGTAAAGATAGAGATGCTACCTACACAACTTCCAGCTTGTGTAATATTTAAACGGAGTTTCTGATTGTAAAATAGTCAATGAAACATCGTCTTCATTTTGAAAGACTATCCAATGATATGACACCTCAGTATGGTGCGTAAATTATTTTTTTCATCTCTATCGCCATTTTGTATCTTACGGCCATCATTTTGAATTTATAAAAACAAAACCTATCCTATAACCATCGGACGGTTAAGGCGACTTGATAGATACCTCATTCATTAAAATCCATCCAGCCGTTGGGATGTTTCGAGGGTATAAAGAAATCCACATACCCAGATAGGCGTCAAATACATAACCCTTCTTGGCAGTCGGGTAAAAAGATAATGTAACTCCTAAATTACAGTATACATTTAAGGGTTAATGAACTAGTAAGAAATGCAATAAATGGTCAATAAAAAAAAGAAAAAAAACTAACTAAACATGTAGCAGGAGCCATCTGTTTTTTTGATGTGATAGAGATTTTAAGGTACCGGGTGTCCCAAAAAGGACTGACTGATTTTAAAATTCAATAACTTGCAAACGGTGACAGATATTAAAAAAATTCTTGCAGGAGGGTTATGCATAAGGTCAAAAGTTTTATTACAGTGATTTTCAATTTTAGTTCGATTTACAAACAATAGATGGCGCTGTAAGCAATAGTCGCTAAATACAGGCTCGATTTTTGGTCCTTTATCTTGTTCCATGCAGAAAAAGGAGATGGAAATGTATTATCCGGGCCACGAAGTACCAAAAATCGAGCCTGTATTTAGCGACTATTGCTTACAGCGCCATCTATTGTTTGTAAATCGAACTAAAATTGAAAATCACTGTAATAAAACTTTTGACCTTATGCATAACCCTCCTGCAAGAATTTTTTAAATATCTGTCACCGTTTGCAAGTTATTGAATTTTAAAATCAGTCAGTCCTTTTTGGGACACCCGGTATATGTGCCTACCCTCAAATCACCATTTTTCTGAAAATTTTCTCTTTCGTTTTTATTATTTTGAATTAAAGTTCAAACATTTAGGATTCCAAAAATACCTTACTTTTATTTCAGCGATAATTAGAAGCAAAATTATAGCCCAAAATGTAAACCTTTATACATAAGTTTTTGTGCTATATTAAAATCTTAACTTGAGTTTTTCGGAAAACTGCCATTTTCATCGTTTACGTTTACAAGAAATCTCACTTCCTAAAAAGTTTTTAAGATATTGAAATAAAATTTGGTCACAAGGTTTTTCTCGTCTATTGGTATATTATGAAGCAAAATACAGCTCTTTAGCACGAGTACATTAATTTAAGAGCTGTTTTTATTCAAAAATACACATTTTATGCAAAAAAAAATCATGTTTTGTATACAACGTTTGGTATATGTTAATAAATTTAAGAGTTATTGCAATTTTTTTGCTTCATAACACAAGTAAGTGATTTGCTCATATATTGTTGAAAAAAAAAGTAAAATATATTGAACATATTTTGTTATAGAATGTTTGGCATAAACGCAAATATTTTTGCTAAAATTTGACCAAATATTGCCAAAATTTGAAAAGTTAATTAAAATTCCCTTAAAAGTTTATTTGAATTCATAGCTTTATTCCCTGTTTTAACTAAAAACATATCTGTTTAATAAAAATTTCATATTTTTCAAAAAAAGTGCCCCGAATGTAGGCACATACCTTAGTACGACTTCAGAAAAAAGAACGTTACTGAATTCAGCAATATGTAACATTTTAGCAATAACGCATGCATACACACAAATTTGTTTTTATATACACTTCATGACCAAAAGTAACCGGACATATTCAATTTTACGCGTATTGTGGAATATCTACAGAAATATTTGGCGATTTTTCTGGAACTTACGGTATATAAAGAACATGTTTGACATCATATTTTTCATCAAAGGCTTGATCAGGAGAGCAATTGGGGGACAAACGACTATTTTAATAAGAAATAAATATAAACGTATTTTTTTTTATAACATGCTCCCATTAAAACTTACTATAATCCAGGGGGGGAATGTGTATTTTAAACTCACTACTAAATTTGGTAATATTTTTCCACGTTGGGCAAAATTTGGCGCTATTGTGGTAACCTTGCCATTAGTACTTTTCAACAACTACTCATTACTGAAGCTGATGCTGATTTCTCCAAAGGAAATCAAATTATAATTGAGTAATGATTAAGTAGTGTTTTTACTATGTCTTTTGGAAATGTAGGGCGCTTGGCGGCAGAGCCCTCCCCACACCTTGGGGGTCGAATTTTGAAAATTTCTGAAACATATGTTTACTAATTTTAGTTATATTATAGGCATGCCAAGTTTCAAGATTTTATTTCCATTGGTTTTTGATATAGGGTGATTTTTTTAATTTTTAAATTAGCCTCGTCTTGCCTCCCTTAGGGATTGAATTTTAAATAATCAATGTCCGATTCACGTATTGCTCTCAAGAAAACATACATATTCCAAATTTCAAAGCTCTGCGTCAACAAGATGTGCGTTGAAATGAGTAACAAGATTTGACTGCCACATGCAAACAGAATTGTAAGTGAAATTAAAGCAAATAAAATATTATAAAATCTTTTCAAAATAACAGACATTACATTACACTACATTAAAAGATAAAAACACTAAAAACAATTTAAAAAGACGTTTCAGATTCATTCTGAATCCCTCATCAGCCAATTCCCACCGTAAAAATCATACTAGGTTTTAGTTCAACAAGTAGAAAAACATTACATCACGTTACCAAAAAATTATAGTTAAAACAAAATTGAATATTCCATTATTAGAGATGCAGCCTCGTTAATTGCTAAATCATCAGTTCTCGTGTACCAAGCTTTAAAAAAAAATACGACTTGCATAAATGATGCAGATTTTTTTTTTTCTTGGAAGCTTGGTACACGAGAACTGCTGATTTAGCAATTAACGAGGCTGCATCTGTACCAATAGAATATTCAGTTTTCTTTTAACTATAATTTTTTGGCAACTTGGTGTAATGTTTTTCTACTTGTTAACTTTAAAACCTTAGTATGATATTTACGTTAGGGATTAGCTGATGAGGGATTTAGAATGAATCCGGAACGTCCTCTTAAATTGTTTTTAGTGTTTTTATCTTTTATTGCAGTGTAATGTAATGTCTGTTATTTTGAAAAGATTTTATAATTATGAATGAATTCATACGTAGTCCTTTTGTTTATATCAAAGTAAAATATTATTTGCGATCATCGTGTAAAATAAAATGCTCAAAATTTCTATAGCTATAAAAACATTACTATGTGGATCTTGTACAATTTGTGTTCATGTGTGTATAAATAGCACGTATATTCTTGAAAAAAAAAAATAAAAGTTTCTATAAAAAAGTTCAAGAAATTTCCGCATATTTTTTTTGTTTATATCGTGCAGGGTTTTCAGCCAAATCTAAAACCACTTTCAGGAAACTTGACAAATTACTGTAGACACAGTGAATTAGAATTAGATTATAAATATATTTAATATTTGATGAAGTTTGAGCATTTGCAGGAAATAACTTTTAACTGCACATGCGTGAACTATATATATATATTTTTTACTTTCTTCTATCTTTACAAGAAGAAAGTATTGGATTCGTGAAAAATTTCGGTTTTCGACGGATTTATACGTTTTAGAATGCCCAGAACACGATTTGATGTTTTTTAGAAAATGTCTGTCTGTGAGTCTGTCTGTCACTCTGTCACTCTGTCACTCTGTCACTCCGTCACTCTGTCACTCTGTCACTCTGTCTGTGAGTCTGTATGTGACAAAAATTTTGTGGGCGCTCTATCTCAAGAACTAATGCACGGAATTTCACAAAACTTCATATTTAGTTAGACCTCGATATAAACTAGACCTGATTAGTTTTTGGTGAAAATCGCCCAGCAGGTGGCGCTGCTATGCGGCATTTTTCACGATTTCTGCAATAGCTATATCTCAAGAACTACTGCACGGATTTTCATAAAACTTCAGATTCAGTTAGTCCAAGATATAGTTTGGTGCTGATTACTTTTTTGTGAAAATCGCCCAACAGGTGGCGCTGGTATGCTGCATTATTCATAATTATCGCAATAGCTCTAACTCAAGAAAAAATGCACGAATTTTCATCAATCTTCAGATTCAGTTAGTCCCTGATATAAATTAGTGCTGTTTAATTTTTGGTGTAAATCGCCCAACAGGTGGCGCTGCTGTGCTGCTTTTTTCACGAATTCCACAAGAGCTGTATCTCAAGAACTATTGCACGGATTTTCATCAAACTTCAGATTTAGTTAGTCCTTGACATGAATTGACGTATAAATTAGTGCTGTTTAATTTTTGGTGTAAATCGCTCAACAGGTGGCGCTGCTATGCTGTGATATTTGCGATTTCCGCAATAGCTTTATCTCACGAACTAATGCTTGGATTTACAAAAAATTTCAGATTCAGGTATACCTTGATATCGTTTAGTGCTGTTTACTTTTGGTGTAAATCGTTCAACAGGTGGCGCTGCTATACTACATTTTTTTCAGAATTTCCGCTATAGCTCTATCTCAAGAACTAATACACGAATTTTCATCCAACTTCAAATACAGATATACTTTCATATGAATTGGTGCTAAATCGTTGTTATTTCTTGTACTATTTAAATGATTTAATTGCTGTGATTTATATAGAAGAAAGTTTTGTGATGGCCACAACATACTAGTTTTCTTTGGCGTAATTTAGTACTCAACCATCTCCACCTATATACTAGACAAACTGATACTGAAGTACTAACAGAAAAATTACGGCTGTTGCAAACAGATTTTTTTAAGCGTTTGTATGGTCCCCTCAATTTAGACATAAATATTTTCTAAAATTTTTTTCACGTATTTTATCTAAGAAAAAGAAGATGGTGAAAACCTACGAAGAGCGACATTTTTACATCAGTGCCTAGACCTAATATTCAGGAAGCGATGAGTCCCCTGTATAGGACAAAGCATAGTTTCCAGACGATTATCCAAAATATTGAGCAATACTGAAGTCTGACATATTTTGATGTTAACAATTCATAAAATAATGAAGATAGATTGAAATTGATAACATTATTGGTTAGATAGTTTCAAAACGTTTTGTGGCCCTTGATGAAAGCAAGCTCTGTCAAGGAACATTACAAGATTAAGAAATTTAGCATCATCCTCTATCATTCTTTGCATGTCTGTTACAAAGTCCATCCTGATAGTCCAATCCTCCAGTTCTTTTGCAGTAAAATTTTTTTGATAAGATGAACTGTACTTATACATGATAGTACAAAAAATATACTGAAGGGATGAAAGAAATAGGAGTTAAAGAAAAATTATCGTATTCACGTGATTCTGATAAAACCAACTCTTACAGAAAAATGAAATTAAAAGCTCGTCAAAAGCGACGAGATAAAATTATTAAACTGGGTTTATCCAACGCCCCTAGATATTTCAGAAACCCTTGACACGCGTCAGGAAAACGTAGCAGGCAAAACAAAGAAATAAATAGCAAACAACTTGCATGTTTCGATTTCGTTGGCTCGTGGAATTATTAATTCTTATCTATATAATAAAAGCCGAAGTCATGTGACTGTCATCAACAGTTCCGGGATGACCGCTTCACTTTTTATATGCCAAGCGTCCATTTCGGTACTTTTATGTTAACAGGGCGCAGGTGATAAATCGCCAAATACTGTTCCATCGCCATCATTTCATTTAAAATATAAACGGTACTACTTGGTTATCCCGTCGACCAATTTTGCTAAATTATACAAATCGCCACACTATTCACCAAATTATAGAAATTGACATAATTTTTATTTTAATTAACGAAAGAACAAATAAATTAGTAAAAGATTAATAAAAATACAAATAAAAAGTCGAATTGACAATCACTTGATGACGTAACAATCATGTGTATCGTGTTTGATGTCAAGAGATTGTGACATTTACGATCAACCATTATTGGCATTTAATTTTATAGTTTGGTGATAGTTTTTTGGTCGACGGGATAATCAAGTAGTACCATATAAACTTATCACTCATTTCATTTAAAATACATAACTTTCATTTAAAACACTAGGGGGTTCTGCCCCCTACAAGCTACGCTCGTCAACCCCCGTTCAGACACCGCAGACTCTAACAGCACGCTAATTTGATCGACTTTAAAAAGATTTCGGAAGATTGAATTATAATTTGAATCTGACAATTATAATCTGACATAATTTTCACCAAACTTTTCTTTCTCTTTTTAATATTCACGTAAAAATATTTTTGTTAGAAATGGAATATTATGATCATCTTAAAATATCAAATAAATGTCTAGCGCAATTTTTAAATTTAAACTGTTTTGCAATATTTTTTGTTCATTTTACGTAATAAGTGTAATGTGACGAAAATGTGACGTAAATTCTCCTATTTAAGACTTCTAACACATGTTGATGAATTTATTATTTTACAATATTCTTTCTCTTTTAAAATTCACGAGCAAGTATAGCTTTTATAACGTAATTTTCAATGACTTCCTGCTTTTTATATTTTCTGTTTATAATAGTCACGTGTAAAATAAATTTTTAATTTGAAGCAAACATTATTGTTTGCGCTGTTTATACAGTTGGCAACAGTTTAAATTAATACAATTTTCTAAATTTTGTAAAAAATATCTCTCGAAATGCTAAGAATTTGTATTTAAAATAGAAATAAAACCTCAAAAAATGAGTCAAATTAAAATTCGAAATGCAGTCTGCACACCGGGAAATTCTGAAGCATAAAATGATTAAATTCCTATGTACAATTTTTGCTCCTATAAAACTTTTTTAATGGGACGATTTTATCCTACTTTGGCATTAAATATCTCTTAAAATAATTCTTCGATTGTAAAACTGTCTGCATCAGCGTATTTATCAAACATTTCTCTATAATACATATTTTTTCATATTTTTGTATGCAACAGTTTTTTTAATATTAACGAAGAAAGGCCATGATTAAGCATTCAAATTGGATGCCGATCTGTCGGGAATATCTACGCAGATTTCCATTGGTCTATTTCCAAATCGAAACTTTTTTTTTATATATATAGAAGGACATATGTCAAAGTAATTTAAAAGGCATAGATGTCATATACGCCCCATATTGGCGCGACTTTTTTCCGTTGCCAATTTGGCGAAAACATCAACAGCATAAACAACATCATCCAGGTTACCATATCAAGCAAAATAACGACACTTTGGCGCCAGTTAAGTACCCGTTGCGTATATGACATTTGCGTCAGAAAAATTCGCGCCAATATAAGGCGTATATGACATCTGTGCCATTTAAAATACACTTTTTTCATCTCTAATAATAAAAGCTTAACTCGTGTGACTTTTATAAAAATACTGGCTGAGAGCTTTACTTTCCATATGATAAGCAGCCATTTTTAATCAAAATTATTTTTTCCAATAAAACTGCACAAAAGTTAAATTTTTTGAAAGATCGTTCAAAAATAATTGATGTTTAAGCGATAAATTAAATTCAAATATGGATGTATTCTGAGACAACTTCAGTTGGAATTAGGCTGACAACTCAATATCTCATTCCATCAAAGTAAACAAACAGTAGCGATTCGTTCATTTTGGCGATTAAAAATATTAAGCCATGAAGGTAATTATTTGTAAAGCGAGTTCGTCAGAGAGGTTCTTAAAATAATTAAGCTGATTGTGATTTTTATAGCTGTCAAATCATGAGGCAGAATGCAGTTTTGTTCGTGACGTCATTCGCCTATGAACCAACGGAATAAATTTTAGATTTAAAATTGAGCTCGCTATTCATTGAACGTGAATCATTTTTTACTATTATTATTACTTAATCGTATCAAAACAACTTATTTGCTATATTTCGGAAATAAATTATTTGTTTACACTATAACTTACTTTTTCCGTTCATTCTGAGGTGGATATTACCATTTAGTACTTATTTGATGATGAAAGAGCTGCATCAAAATTGTAACACGGAATTATTCATAAATATTTTCTTTGAGATGCAGGCTAAGAGCATTTCTCACTAAATTTTTGCAATTTAAATGATAGATTCAGAGTAATTTTGTTGACCCTGACGCTGGATCCCTTTGGTGTCATAACTAGCTGAAATGCGCTAACAGGCAGAGGATCCAATTATGGAAGATTACTTAATATGTTAAAATTTCCGCACTTGTGAACGTATTACAATTCATATGCAGACGGAAATGAAACAAACTACATAAGTGAGTTAAGTGGTTTTTGACAAGAAAGAGGAAAGATATAATATAAAAAGATATACGAAATGCTGCCATAATCTTATAGAATTTTTCATTCCTCGGTCAGAATCTTCCGTTTTGGCGAAAGATTAAATAAATAAATTAAATTATAAATAAAAATAACATGTTAAAATTCTTAGCATACATTTAAGGGCGACCAAACTGGTCGCCAGAGGCGGCTAGTTTTCTAATAATAATTAATAGTTCCACGAGCGAAAGAAAACGAAACATGCAAGTTCATTGAATTTTTTTCTTTGTTTTGCCTGATTTGTGTGACGTTTTTGTGACGCGTGTCAAGGCATTTTCCCTTATCTAGGGGAAATTGGTTTATCTCTAATCTTGATTTAGTTTTTATTGGTGAAATTAGTTATTAACTTCGAAATTTACCTGCGCCTGTAGACCGAGCCGGCAGGAATTTTTTAAAGGTATTTTTAGAACCAATCTTTCCATTCTGAAACCTGGAATCTTACGCACATTGATCAAAACCAACTCTGCTTCTTGTTAGAGCGATTAACATGTACTTTTATTACCAAATTAAAATCTGTGTTAATTACTACAATGTAAAGAGAAAAAACTTTTTTTTAAACCATAATAAAGAGAAGTCGGAGGGACACTGCTCTGCAGTCTAGGTTTCCTCTCCTGAGCAGTCGGAAACGGAATAGGGACGAAAATATACAATAACATATTTCGAGTTACACCTGATTCCTAAAAGTGCGTGTGTGTGTGTGTGGGGGGGGGGGGGGGGGTATTAAATTAATTCTCTACATGAATTTTATACTACGTTCATCTATACTGAAAATTCATAAGAATGAAGGAAGTGTCTATTTAATTAAAAGAGAAATAAGTAATATCATAATATAAGTATGAGAAGAACCATAAAATAAATTGAAAGGGGTCCGGGGACACATTTAAAAATAATTTTTATTTATTGGGTTGAGTTAAAATTTTGAATTTTTTTGTGATAGTCAATCATATCACTTGTAAACACAATCACGTGATATAACTTTCCATATTTAAAAAAAATTAAATTAAAAATTTATTAAAAAAGTAGGGTAATTTAAAATCAGTATAACTTGAAATATCATTTGCAGAATTTCAATTGTTTTTCAATTAAATAAACAGAAATATTTTAAATTAAATTTTGATTCAGCATTTTAAAAAATATTAATTTAAAAAAATTTAAAAATATTAAAAGTAAAAATTAAAAAAATGATGTAACTTTTGTTTAAAAAAAATCAGATTTTCAAAAGTAAATATTTTTTTTTCTAATTTGCTGAATCAAAATTTAAGAAATACAATTGAAGAAGACATGTTCTAAGTTTGAACCATTTGTCTTTAACGGTTCTTGATTTACAACAATTTAAATAAGAGAAATTGTGAAAAAACCCATCATGATGAAAAACGCATTTCCATGGCAACCATTGCTTGAAAGCTAGATTTTGAAAACAAACCAAAACGAAAAATTTAATGTTTCCTGTTCTAATTAAGATAGAAACATGATTTAACCGTCATTTTAAGCGAAAAAAAAAAAAACAGAGAAATCTTTAAGACCATAATTTTTCAATTCCTACTATTAGTTCACACTCTCCCTATATTTATTTATTTATATATCTTGTTCAAATTTTCAATCGTTAATTAAATACTTATTATTCATCCTATCAAGTTGAAATAAATTTTTTTTAACTTGTACTGGATGATAATTGGAGTTAATACAGTTTTTCAAATATTAATTCATTAATTAAATTTTAATTAATTAATTTTAGTTTTACATGGGAGACAAAATGGCGGCCATTGGTTATTGAAGCATTTAATGCATCTTCATATCTATAAGGGGGGTTACCATAGGGGAACCCTGTTTTGTCGCCAAATATCGCCAAGTTTGTCGACAACTTGGCGATATATCGCCAAATTTGGCGACCAAAATGACTTGCCAAAAGTGACGCCAACTTGGCGATATCTCTAATATTTCGCCAAATTCCCATAGTAAACCTACTTGCTTATAGAAAATCAACAAATTGAGATAGTTTAATGCAACAAAAACTAATATGAGCTTAAGGGATTATATTAAATTTTTCTTTGATGACCTAAATAGGAATTGACTTTAAAAACAAAATTTTTATATTACTTGTTTTTTAGCAAATTTGAAGATTTTTGTGTCCCGGATCCCCTTAAAAGCTGGGTTAATTACTGCAATGTAAGGAAAAAAAACTTAAAAAAAAAACATAATTAAGAGAAGTCGGAGGGGCATTATGCTCTGCAGTCTAGGTTTCCTCTTCTGAGCAGTCCCTCGTTTCGGAAATATAATATAACCGCGAACGAAAATATACGATAGCATATTTTGAGTTACTGTTTGTTTTCGGA
Source organism: Maratus speciosus (assembly GCA_963932465.1). Lineage (NCBI taxonomy): Eukaryota > Metazoa > Arthropoda > Arachnida > Araneae > Salticidae > Maratus > Maratus speciosus. The sequence goes on along the minus strand of OZ010794.1, from coordinate 368,047,219 downwards.
TAGCTTAACCCTCCGCGCTATTGCGCAAGTGTCAGATCTACTTTGATTTTAACAAAATAGGGGTGAACGAAGTTTATTTAGCTGCATTTTTTAAAGAATGTCCTTTTGAGGAAATAATAGCGATTTATGTAAAAACGTTTTTGTAGTTAATATTTATAAAAAAACGGAAACACTTTAAAATTTTAAAAAGTTATGCAGTATTTTTGCTCTTCGCGAAAAAATTTTTAAAATTATATTTAAAAAGTTTATTTAATTTTAACTTCTATTTTAACTTCTATCTTCAATAGAAGAAAGTATTGTAATCGAAATTTTTTAGACTTCCGGTTTTCGACGGATTTATACGTTTTAGGGGTCAGAGATCCCCAAAAACATGTTTATAGAAAATGTCTGTCTGTCCGTGTGTATGTCGCCATTGTACCATCAAAAAGGGTATGAAGTTATGCATAGAATTGAACCAAATTTTTATTTTAAGTTTTTGGCTATGGCAAGCTTGTCCTCCCTGAATTTGGAAAAATTCACCGTCAGGGGGCGCTACAATAGCGATTTTTGTGCGATTTTGAATATTGTACCATCAAAAAGTGTATGAAGTTATCCATAGAATTGAACCAAATTTTTATTTTAAGTTTTTGGCTATAGCAAGCAGGTCCTCTCTTAATTTGGAAAAAATCGACCGAAAGGAGACGCTGTAATAGCGATATTTTGCGATTTTTTTATTGTACCATCGTAAAATGTATGAAGTTATGCATAGGATTGAACCAAAAAAATTTTTTAAGTTCTTGACTATGGCAAGCAGTCATCCCTGAATTTGTAAAAAATTCGCTGGTAGGGGGCGCTGTAATAACGATTTTTGTGCAATTTTGAATATTGTACCATCGAAAAGTCTATGAAGTTCTGCATAAAATAGAACCAAATTTTTTGTGTTTGTTTTTGGACATGGCACGAAGGTCTTCCCTGAATTTGAAAAATTTCGCCGGAAGGGGGCACTATAATTGCGATGTCTATACCATTTTCATTATTGTACCACCTAAAAGTGTATGAAGTTATGCATAGAATTGAACCAAATTTTTTGTGTATGTTTCTGGCTATGGCAAGCAAGCCGTCCCTGAACTTGAAAAAATTCCGCCAGAAGGGGCGCTATAATTGTGATCTCTGAGCCATTTTCATTATTGTACCATCGAAAAGTGTATGAAGTTATGCATAAAATTTAACCAAATTTTTTGTGTGTTTCTGGCTATGACAAGCAAGTCTACCCTGAATTTGAAAAAAAATCTGCCGGAAGGGGGGGGGGGCTATAATAGCGATGTTTGATCCATTTTCTTTATTGTACCATTGAAAAGTGTATAAAATTATGCATACAATTGAACCAAAATTTTTGTTCATGTTTTTGGCTTTGGCCAACAGGTCCTCCTTGAATTTGGAAATATTGCGCAGTAAAGGGGCTCTGGTGATAGCGATTTTTGTATACTTTTCTTGATGTTTCGTGGTTCTATTGTGCATCGGCAGCTCGTGCAGTGGCAGAAACTCGCTTCCTACTAAGCCGGATATTCGCAAACAGCTTATAACAACAGAATAAGGAAAAACGACTAATTTTAAAAATCTCATGATATAGATTAACTCCATTTTAGTCCGTTTAATCGATTGAAGCAAAAATTTAAGATGAAAATCAAAGTTTTGATAGTATTGAACTAATAATATGGAAGTATTAACATGTGTAACTAGGTTTTTAAATATTTAGATGTATAAGAAAGAAGAAAGTCTTGGGATTGGCACACCCAACTAGTTTGCTTCAAAATTCATCTAATCCAAAATTGGCAGGACTCTTTACTAAATTGCTCCCATGAGACGTGACGCAGGCTTTACGCGTACCGTTAATGCGCTCATTGGCCGCGCGACGTGGTGATTTTATGTTTATACGACGTTTGACAGAAAGCGGATGCATGGAATTTTTCGACAGAAATTGTTCGAATTCTCACCTGCTAACAGCTTCCTGACTGGTAGTTTCTGGACATTAGTTTTTATTCTAATTTACTCACGATCATAACGATGAAGTTATTTACATCTTAGGATTGGAACGTATACATGGAAATGTGGTGAATAGTTTTTTATGTTGTTCTGTTAATAAAAGCATGAAGGTCTAATCTGACTCATTATTTCATACTGGAGGAACTTCCATATTTTTCATTCCACTGCCTGTATCAACTCATTTCATGATTCTCACCAATGTCTACAATTCTACAGTAATGATTTCATAATCGAGACTCTTCCATAATTTTCATTCCATGGCTCGCATCAATGTCTACAGTACTACATATATATACTAAATGAATACTACTATTCATATGCTAAAAATATTACTTAATTGTGTACAAATGACTAATAATATAATCTTGAGAAACATACTATGGTCAACATCGGTTATGCATACCAATTTCATTATATCTGAAGTATTGTAAATTGAGTAAAATGCATCGGAAAGGATTTTTGCCTATAAAGCATAATGTAACGGAATTCTTTTGTGTTTCTCGAAAAACGAACTATAAATGCTACTCACTTCATACCTAAGAGAATACATTCTGTAGTAAACTTCAATAACTTATGAGAATTGAATGGCAATCCGTGTTCATTAAAGGGGTCTCAAGACTCTTAAAGCTTCAAAATTTTCAAAATTTTAATTTTTTTGGATGTTAATCTCTTATCTTTTCTGAGAATTTTGATATAATATTTTCCTTGAAATTCCCATTAGAACAGAAGTTATAGATTTTAGAATTATACTCGCTCAATAGTTGAAGCGGCGTTTCCGAAACTTTGTAGTCATTTTTCTCCAAATGACGTTTTTGCAGGATATCTCGACACGCAGGATATCTCAAAAAAGTCAAAATATTTTTCAATGAAATTTTCAAAACATAAGTTTCATGTTAGTCCGTATAAACTGATCCTAAAATTTCCTTTTTATTGTTTTAAAAAAAATTTAGGTGGTTATGCTTTTGAATTTTTTTTAATTTTGTACTAACTAAATACAACTTTGTATTAAAAATATAAAAATGCTTTAAATGCAAATTTATTTAGGTTCAGGTTGATTACTACAATCTGAAGTATAATTAAGAACAAAGAATTTCATTCTAGTTGCAAAATTTGTTTTGTAATCCTGCGCGGAAACTGTTATACCAATTTTCTGCTCGACAAATGTCTAACAGTTTGGAGCCTCCTCAAAATACTAATTCTGCATCTTTCAAAAATATAAATATAAATATATGAAATGAAAGAGCGTACCTATATCTTTCATCCAAATAGACATTGTGTTTTAAAATCATATAAATTTTAAGATGTTAAATGTTAAAAATGGTCTTTTTTTTTTAATTTTCTCCAATTTTAAGAGTCCTGAGACCCCTTAACCCCTTGAAGGGCAGCGGTATATTATATATACCACTTAATTTAAATTCGTAAATGCTACATTGGCCCCAGAATTTAAGAATTAAATTTTGTTTTGTATAATGTACACGAAGAAAAGCTTTTACTTATTTTCATATAAATTTCTTCATAATTATCGGTTCCAATCAATTATTTTGACAGGTATGGGGAAACAGTGCTTTTACCCCCGAGTTATCTCGGCACAACCGGTGAAGTGGTTAACATTATAGTAATAGAAGTACTTTTCCCCCTCAAAGGGTTAAGAGAGTTAGAGCGCTGACAGGCTGACAGACAGGTGGCCAGGCAGATAAATTCAATTCATAAAAATTTATATACTATATATTAATAACTGAATTGTTTTAAAAACAATTTTTATCATTATAAGTAAATTTAACTGTATCTAGTGCCAATCAATTTAAAACTAATGCAACTTTGCTCACTGGATGCATAAAGTTAACATCTGACCTATATGTAAGCATTTGAATTTATTCACAATAATAATTTCCTTTAAAGTATAAAGAATTCTTCAAAAATTGTTTTATCTCAAAAAATATTTTTCTTCCTGAAACCCAAATCCTTTACAATCGCACAAAAATGATTGATATGAGAATGGAAAGAAATTCGATTTTTACTTCTATCGAGAGGTTTGTTGTAGCCTTTAAAATACTTTAAAAAATTCTTTTAAAAACTTTAATATGAAAAGCGGCTTTATCATATCAATTTATTTCAAAAATGCATTTCCAGAAACTTTCCAAATAACATTATTTAAATTACTTCAAAAAGAATATACTGAAAAAGTTTTTCAACTCTCAAAATTTTCAGTGAAATCCAAACACAAAAAGCCATTTCTTACTATTCACAAAACATCACGAAAATTCACAATTCAATTTCCTTTCTAAATGTAAATATTTTGTTTTTCAAATTTCTTATTGTATAAGATGTTACTAAAGCGAAAGATGCAAAAGATATTTAAATCATTGCAATAATTCGTATCTCATTTCAATTTCTTGTTGGAGATATTTTTCTTCGTGTGTTCTCGCCGTTCAATATATGCATTTTAACCCTTTCTGGCGCAGTGGTCCCATGTTGGGACCACCTAATTTTAATTCCAAACTTACAAACGGCAGCAAGAAAATTTTAATAATATTTTGCATTTACAATGAAAGTTTAAAGTAACAAACTTTTAATCTGTAAAAAGTCGTTTGTAAATTACAGTGTAAGTCATCATTTCATCATTTTCCGAAGAGAATTTGTCTGTGCCGGAAAGGGTTAAGGGGTTTCAAGACCCTGTTAAAACTGGAAAAATTGAAAAAAAAAAGAACATTTGCAACATTTAACATCTTAAAATGTATATGATTTTAAAACATAATTTTTATAGGGTATAAGTATGATATAAATATACCAAGACATAAGTATGTTCTTATATTTCATATATTTAAAAAATTATAAGATGCAAATTTAATATTTATAGAGGGCTTCAAATTGTCAGACATTTGCCGAACAGAAAATTGGTTTGACAGCTTACGCGAAAGATAACAAAATTAATTCTGAAACTATAACGAAAATGTTGGCGCCGAATTATATTTCATATTCTAGTAATTTACCTGAACCTAACTTAATTTGTATTTAAAGAATGTTTATATTTTTAATACAAATTTGTGTTCAGCTAAAACAAAAATTTCGAAAGATTCAACAGTATAATCACCTAAAAAAATATTATCTTTAACATCAAAAAGCAAATTTTAGGTTCGGTTTATACAGATAAACATGAAACATATATTTTGAAAATTTCATGAAAAAATATTGAGAAGTTTTTGAGATATCCTGCGCATTATGTTTAAAAACATCATTTTGCGAAAAATGACTTCAAAGTTTCGGAAAAGCCGCTTCAGCTATTGAACGAGTATTATTCTAAAAGACATAACTTCTGTTCTAATGAGAATTTCAAGGAAACAATTATATAAAAAAGTTCAGAAAAAGTAGGGATTTAACGCATTTGTGCCTGAATTTTTGTTTTCTCAAAGGGTCAAGCCGGATTAGCATAGCGAAATGGATCCCACGGCCAATGTTTGAAATAACATGTGTGGTAATAAGGCTCACAATAAGAATATTGAGTGTTTTTAGCCCCTGACCTTTACTTGTCCTTGAGATAATCGGCGAAGTATGCGCCGGCGCTACTATTTTTCAAATACGTTTTTCTCAAAAAATGCAACTGTTAAAAAAAATGAAACCAATGCCAATTATTGAAGAATATTTTAGTTCACATTATATATTTTTTTCACATTTTGATACCATTTTTAACATAGAAAAATAAACAAAAATATTTTTCAAAAAAATTATTAATGTAATAATTTTATATTTACACCAACCAAAAAATTACAGAAAAATGCTCCAAATATGTACTTTTACGGGAAAAACTTCGTTAAACTCAAGGATGCGCTTTTTAAGTTATAGCAAAAGTAATGCTAGCAACTTTCTAAAATATTCCTAACTTTCCCTGTTTGTATTTTCCGAAATACGCTACTATCAACGCATCGGTCGATTCCTGACATTTCCACTCAGATAGGATGTGCAATGCGCCAAAATAAGAGAATGTTGCCATACATACCACTTCCCTATAGGTTTGTTTCGTGTTTGCAAACATTCTGTTATTTTGGCGTACTGTGTGTGAGTAACCTTCTCGCCTAACAATATCAAGTCGATGGTCTAGTCGATTGTGCAGGTAAAGCTGAATAAGGGCTGTAAATATATAATGTTATTTACTTTTTGCCAATTTCGCCACCCCCCCCCCCCCAGCCTTCTGTTATCATACGTTATCATTTCCTGGAATCCCTCTAACAATATTATTATCAGCATCTAAAAATTCTTTTTATTTTTACAATTTTTTTTTTTTTTTACTTTCTTTTCTTTTTACATGTTTGCAATGGTATACAGATATGGTTGTGCATTATTTATTTGCATATTTTACTGATTTAAGAGGAGAAATCCATAAAATATCAATGTTATATAAGAAATAATTTTATACCAAATAACATTTTAAAGAAATACTTATTATTTAAGAGTTTTTAATAATAGTTCTTTGTTATATAATTGCATTGAACAGCAATATTTTCCTCTTGCGCTTTGCCCTTGCACGGGGCTAAACAGAATTTTTTGTAAACAAAACAGATGAAGCTCATTCTTTCCCATCTTTTACTAGCAAAAATAACAATTATCATATCCTATCTGGTTTCTCTAACAACGAATTATATACGCATATGGCAGGAGAATATTAATGATGAACGTTGGGGTATTCCATATTTTGAAATGAAATGTTTTATAATCATTCAATGGTTTTAATAATAACTTTGTATTTTCATAAAAACAAGAAAACAGACTTTAAAAAAAATTAAGATACCAGATGTAAAGAAAAAGATACCAAAAAAGTAAATTTTGGTTTGATCAAAAATGATAACGATATCAAATGACAAACCCCCGTCCCCCTACAGGTATCTTTCGATGTCAAGTGCCAGACCTCCCCCCCTACACACACACAATCCCCCTAAAATGATATGTTACATCTGTGCACTGTACAGCCCCATAGCGTTCTTCTATGTGCAAATCATGGTAGGCAAATGTTACCATTTTCTTTGCCAGTTATTGTTATTATTGCGCGAGAAGGATGCGCTGTACGCCAAAATAACAGAATATTTACAAACACGAAACAGATCTATAGAGAAGCTGTATGCATGGAAACATTCTCTTATTTTAGCGCACTGTGCATCCTGCCCTGCTGGAAATGTTACGAATCGACCAATGTATTGATAGCAGCGTATTTCTGCAAATACAAACAGGGAAAGTTAGGAATATTTTAGCAAGTAGCTAGCATTATTTTTATTATAACTCAAAAAGCGCATCTTCGATTTTAAAATAATTTTTTTCCTTAAAAGTACATACTTTGAGCAGTATTCTGGAATTTTTTGGTTTGTGGAAATATAAAATTACTAAATTAATAATTTTTTAAAAATATTTTTGTTTATTTTTCTATGTTCAAATTTGTGAAAAAATGTGAAAAAAATATATAATACGAACTAATATAGTCTTCAATAATTGACATTGGTTTCATTTTTTTAGCTTTTGTACTTTTTGAGAAAAACGTATTTGAAAAATAGTAGCGCCGGCGCATACTTCGCCGATTATCTCAAGAACAGTTCAAGGTCAGGAGCTAAAAACCCTCTATATTGTATTCTCTAGGTGAGCCTTATTACCATACATGTTATTTTAAACGGGCAATTTCGCTATTCTTATCCGGATAGACCCTTTGTTGGTAAAATCCCTTTAAAATGTTCAAAATAAACTGGAAAAATAATTTTAAAAAATTACACTAAGAAATTTTTTTATTTCTTTGATAAAATGTAAAGGTACTAAATATGGGAATATGCATAATATTTGTAATAGTATAATATGCATAATTATAAGTTGTGTCTAAATTTATATAAAATATGCTTTTAAATTGTATTAATTATTATATACTATAATTTGTATTTTTACGAACTACTAAAAATATATATCCATTTCATTACAGAGACTAACAACATTAGAGTAAAGTGGGTACAGATGCCACAGTTTTACTTTTCTTCTTGTAAAATGTACAATAAGGAAAACAAAAACAAACTAAGTAACCAGAAATCATTAATTAAACCCTTTGGAACCTAATTTCTATGTTAAACAAGTTAAAACCCTCTTAATAAAGTAGACTTAATTATTTTCTCAAACGTCATTTTTTAACATCATTTTTTATGTATTGGGTAAGATGCCGCATGGGGTGTGGGACAGATGCCGCATAGAGAAAGAGCTAGGTTGTTGTTGTTTTTTTCCAAGCAAATCACAATTTTATTTTCTTAAACTACTTAAAATGAAAATAAATAACAGTAAACTTACAAAAATTATATATATCACTAAATTGTGAAAAGTTTAACGAAAATGCAAAAGTGTAAGCTCTACAAATAAAAGTAAAGACAAAAAATTAAAATGAAAAGAAAAGCACTTGAATTTACATGAATGAATAGCATAATTACTGGAAACAATAGACAGCATAATTGCTAAAAACATAAATCACTGGTTTACATCCAGGTGAACATTACAGTTTGCTCTTAATGTAAGTATTAGTTCTATTGTATTTAGGCCGCAATCTGTTATTTTTTTACTTTTTTTTCCTTCTTTGATTTTGTATATGCATTCCCCACAATTACACCACACTTCCCATTACAAAAGTAAAGTGAACCGTTTTCATGGAACTGTCGATTGAATTTGATGTACTGAATCCTGTCTGCTTTAGACTTTGTTTCTTGATAAGACTTCAGACACTCAGCACATCCAGAGTCATCAAATTCCAATTCAATACTGCCATCAGAATCTATAAGCTGAACAATTTACTCATTGTTGAAAGATGACTAATATTTTATTTTATTTTTCTCTCAAGTAAAGTGTTTTCAAGTTGCTCCTTCCCTTCTTTTTTTTTATACTTTTTACTTCCACGATAGCTGTCGTTTTTTGAAGCTTTCTAGTTTCTTTTGATTTTTATTTCTTTCTTCATTTTGCTTGTTTTAAACTCTGCGATTGTAATATTTGCACACTTTTGCTTTCTCTTACTTAGCTATATAGGTCTTTTGACCATTGGGATAGGAGATATTTTGTTTAACAGTTTAGATGGTGAGAATTGTAAACGACCTACGTTTTCTTTATTCACACAGGGTGAACCAACATTGTTCCTGAGAATATTTTGCTAAATAGCAGAACGCACTAATATACGTTCTTTTGAATGTAAGTTCTATTTAAATCGCAGTGATGAATTTATTGAACCGAAAAACAAAAATAAATTTTGCTGCATCAGTCCCTCAACCTCGGTGCGGCATCTGTCCCATAGTGGCGGGTAATATGCCGCGCCGCCATTTTGTGTCATGATAGCGACGCGAGAGAAAGTCAAGCAGATGACTGTATTCTACGAGGATCTAGTCTACAGTTGCAATCGGTTTTGGGATGAAATCTCTGCTTATTTGTCTTAAAATACAAAATAAAACTTTATTATAATAATTTTAGCAACTTACCACGCAGGTTCAAACCATAAAAACTGGCATAAATATGTAAATACTGACAATTAAGCGGTGGAAACACGTGCAACACAGCACACAGCACAGGGGAACAAACTTCTTAAATTGGTCTAGGGAGCGCTAGTGTCGCCAACACAATCTCTGCGGCATCTGTCCCCCAGTTTTCCCTATAAGTATTAGTAATAATAAACTAGCCATCATCATATTTGAGGCTTAAAAACAATTCGTTTCATAATCATCTTAAAAAGAACTTTACATAAACAACTGTCCCTTAAACGGCTGATAAAAATATGTACCCGTTCGGGCCTAGCGCCCTATATTTTGTGCATTACAAAAATGCATAAAAAATAGACTTGAACATATAATTTCACAATTTAAAAAAAATACGCATTTGAAAGAAGTCTACAAGCTAAGATTATGACTTGTTTATTTGGACCCTTGGTAGAAAAAGCAAAAATAAAATTGCTTTTTACATTTCGCCACCTTAAAAAAAGGAAAAATCTATAAATTCCGAAAAAAATTCTTCATTTAAGCAAATAAATATCCATCTTATGCTCTTATCTTTCGGTAACAAATAAAGTCATTTATAGATAATTATTTCATACAATTTTCATGTAATAAAGAAGAAGAAATTTATACAAATTTATTAAAATTCGAAGCGTCCCAAAAGTGGGACGCTAGGCATAAATAGGTTAACATATAAAAGAAAAATAATTTCGAAAATATTTTATCCTGAGACCCCTTAAGAAAAGATAAATGTTTCTTAACCCTTAAACGGCGGCTCCGACAGCATCTGTCCGGCTTATCATGTATTCTCTGACAGATGCTCTCCGAGACTCCTTATAATATAGGAATGTATATAATAACAACATGAGAGTTCTCACGATAACCGAAAAGCTTTCTTTTTTTTTAGAAACTAGGAAAAATAATACATTTTCGCGATCTAAAGAAGAATTTGGGGTAATTCCACAGAAAATTCTTATTTATTTATTTATTTTTTTTTTTTTGGGGGGGGGGGGGGAATAAAATTTATAATATGTTTAATTTAAGGGTATGATTGGAAAGACTGATATTTTTATGTTCTATAATAAAATTCTAATAATATGCATTGTAAATTACAGTTTACAAACAAAGTTAAGTACCATTATTGTCCTTGTAAAGTCATAATGTTACGTCAGTTACACAATAAAAGTTACGTCAGTTACATGTGTAAATACCATTTTTTTTTCTTTTTTATTGTTCAGAAATTAATTAAACAAGTTACTGTTATAATTTATCATTACTTTAATTACTTAGTGAGAACATGAAATTACTTTTTTTTACGGGATAGTTTTGATGATTTTTACACTTCAATGAAGACAGAAAAAATGTTTGTTTATTTTATGTAACGTCAGTTACAGAATTTTGAATTGCAATTTTTGGGACTCAAAGAGAGATTTAAATAATCTGCAGGTATTAAGTCCTTAGTAAGAAATATTTTAAATTGTAAAAATTTGTTCTAGCTTTATTAGTAAATTTTCTACACGGTTTTGAACGGTCACTGTGTTTCAGCTATTTTTACACTTCAATGAAGACAGAAAAAATGTTTGTTTATTTTATATAACGTCAGTTACAGAATTTTGAATTGCAATTTTTGGGACTCAAAGAGATATTTAAATAATCTGCAGGTATTAAGTCCTTAGTAAGAAATATTTTAAATTGTAAAAATTTGTTCTAGCTTTATTAGTAAATTTTCTACACGGTTTTGAACGGTCACTGTGTTTCAGCTATTGGGCATGTGACGGAGCTAGTGACGTTCTACAGACAATCGTTATAAAAAAAGCGTAGTATACGAAGTTAGAGCGATTTATTTCTTGAAATAAAAGTTATATTCATCAAAAAGGGTAAGTTTGGCTTTTGTTGTATTTTCTTATAATATAGAGATAGTAGCAGATGAAATATAATGTAGAAAAATCCCTGCTGGCCCGGCCTACAGGCGGGGGTAGTTTTCGAAATTAAGTATATTATTTGCACCAACAAAAACTAAATCATGATTAGATATAAATCCAGTTTAACAGTTTTATCTGGCTGCTTTTGACGAGTTTTTATTTCATTTTTATATAATAGTTGGTTTTATCAGAATCATGTTAAGGCGGTATTAAAAAAAAAATACTTTTCGATGCTCAACAACTAGGAATTTTCTGGCACATTTTCAGGTTCATTTTTAATAGAAAAAATACGAAACTTGCTGACGTGATTTTTGAAAAGATTTATAAGAGACATGCGGTTTTATTTTTCTTTCAATTAATTGAAACTTGAATAATAAGCAATTATTTTCTAGTAGGGCAATATTTTTCGTTTCTAACACAATCGCTTCGGGAAATTCTGTTCAAAATGCCCACTTTGACATCATTTTTGAAAGATATTCTGCCTCTATCAAAAAATATATTATTACGGTACATTGTATAGTTTCTGAAGAAGAGAATTTATCAATTGCATGCGTTTGAGAGCAAAAATCAATTAAAAAATGGTTAAGAAAATAAGCAGTTTGGATTTGAACACACCCTTAATAAAATGATTTTTTTCTTCAACCGCTATGTATTTTTAATTTGTTTTTGCTGTAAGAATTGGTCCTATCAAAAACTTGTCTATATAAATGTTGAAGACAATATTAAGAAGCTATATGATAATTTCATGGGAATTTTATATCTTGTGAATTGATGGATTTATGGAAATTTTTCTTCTTCACACCCCTTTTTTTGGTTTTCGTTTTTAATTTTTTTTTCAGTACGAACTGGTCCTATCAAAAACTTGTGAATGTAAAAGTTGTAGACAATATTAAGGAGATGCATAATAAAATTAATTGGATTTGATATCTCGAGAATTGACGAAGTTAAGAATTTTTTTTCTCCCAAAAACCCTATCTTTTGCGCCCCTAGAGCCCATTTTTAATTTTATCAAAAACCTGTGATACATAAATTTTTGGTCCTATTTTTAGAAGTAATAGAAACTTTAAACTGATTTGATATGTAAAAAAATTAAGAAGTTATGGGTTTTCACAAAACCCCTCCCTATTTCCACCCCTTGGTCCGATTTTGCCCATTAACGAACTTGACCGAGATTTTATGCCCCTTGATTTTATATATCAGTTTAGAAGAGATTTGTGCAGAATTGTGGAAGTTATCGTGTCCAGAAGAAAGTTATATATATATATATAGATAGATAGATAGATCTATCTATCTATATAGATAAAGTTTTTTTACTGAGGATTGTTTTGGGTTCTAGGGGTCATGATCGGTGTAGATCTGCAAAAATTTTTCAGAAATTCCAACATAGAAACGACGCCAATAGGTAGTATTTCATACGAAATCTACCTAATAGAGCGCCGATTATCCGAACAAGTCGGGACTGACCTTAGTTCTTATAAGCAAAAGTTCGGATAAATGGACAAACAATTTAAGGGATGTTCGTGACTATATCATATCACACATTATCCAGTCTTAGGACTGCAGAGCTGGCGTGTTTATTATTTTTTTTTGTCTTTTTAATTATTTATTTTTTTACTTTTTTATTATTTAAATTTTTCTGTTTCTTTTCTTTTTTTTTTTTTTTTTGTCATCTACTGAACTCCATTGATTACAATTTAAGCAAAAAAGCTTTTGATTCTTGCTTCAAAGAAGACATTCTTTTTTATACTGCCATATCTCGAATTATTAATAAAAACATTAGTTGAAATGGATCACCGTTCTTCTGCCGTTCGAGCCATTTTATATCTGTTTCCAAACATTCAAAGGCTCCGTTATGAGATGGACCTGGGTAGTTTTCAAAGCATTCGTTTTCATTTTCTTCGATTTCTTTTTCGTTGTTACTGCTCCCAACGGTACACTAATCGTGGATGCGATTTCGCATACTAAATCTGAAGGGGGTAAAAAGAGAGAAAGAAGGTGTTTGGATAATTGGAAATTCGGTTTAAAAACATTTTTGAGAGAAATAGGTGGTTCGGGTACTGTAAAAGCACTTACTTTCGCGAGCCGTAATTTTCGCGAAAATGAAGATATCGGTGATTTCGCGAGCTGAAAATTTCACGAATTTTACACGAACAGATCCGAAAGTTGAAAAATCCCGAAACTACCTAAATAGAACCCTTTTTGCATAAGGCATTTCAAGAAAATTCCTTTTGTCTGAAAAATTATTTCTATTAATTGTATTATTGTTTTTATTCAAGAAATAGTTCTATAGTATTCAAGAAATAATTGTAAGTATTCAAGAAATAGTTGTAAGTATTCAAGAAATTTTTGTTCTTATTTCTTATTTAAGTAGCAACCATAATCATTAAGTTTTGGATAAGTGAAAAATTTCTGATTATTTATTATTATTTGGGGGGGGGGGGGGGTATTTCGCGAGGCTTAAATTTTCGCGATTACGACGGGCTCGCGAAAATCGCGAAAATTAAAGCCTCGCGAAAATAAGTGCTTTTACAGTAATTGGAAGTTCGGTTAATTAGAGTTCCGATAATCGGCGCTCTACTGCATTTATTAGAGATTTTTCAAGAAATATTTAGTGAATGTTGTTGAAACAGGTATCGAATAATGTGTTACTTTATAGGTTACAGCCATATTTCTTCCTACTTTCAGAGCTATTGGCTGAGTATCTATTGCTAACCCTGAGGTCCGGTATAGATGGCCAAAATCGTTGAATAAGTTTTTTGATAGAAATCCCAGTTTATAAGTTATTTATATTACGGTAATATTTTTTATGAAGTTCTACATAAAATTTGGAATAGAAAATTTGCACATCAAAAGTCATTACTATAAAAAAGAATTTCTGATGGGTATTAGGTTGCAACAATCCTCACTTACCCTGTAAAAGGAGTTTCTTTTGCTGCCACTAATTTTTTCAAATGCTTCCGAGTAGTTTTTATAGTGCATTAATCAGTTTTCTCAAACTCGATTATGAGTGTTTAAAATGTTATGAATTTTCAATTAAACATTTCCATTTGCGTAAATGAATTCATACTTTTAAAAGCAACAAAATAATTAATAAACATTTTCTTATTCAACATACATTTCGCTTCATAGAAGTTTTTCCGATGCTATCCATTCGGAATTAGACATTTTGATGTTCAACAAATATATTTTCCTTGCAATTATGATAAATTAACAACATTAACATTAACAGTAAAATTAATATGAATTTGTTATTATTTATGCATAAATTCACTTAAAAAATACAACTGTTTGATTGTGGATTGATAACATTCTAAAAACCTATATTCAGGTTTGAGAATACATATTCATGAATGCTGCACAGGATTATGTGCAAGAATATTACACCGAATTATGTGTAAGAACAGAATATTACATAGAAATATATGTACGTATGTGCACTTAATAAATATCGATACTTAAAAACTTGACTTGTATAATAGTAGCTGAATGGTCAAGGTGCTGCTTTGGAAAGTTGAAGCTCCCCAGTTCGTATCCCGTTTCAGTAAATATTGCTTGTTTACGGTAGGTTGAATTGAATAGAGAATTTTTCCTATTGATGTAGATGTATCTTTGAAGAGTTATGACTGAAATGGATTTAAAAAATAAAAATCCGGTAAAATACGGAAATAGTACTGACGTCACAAGTTCCTTATTTTAACGAAATTTTATTTTACAGTATACTTATTTAGATTATACAGGTTCTATGCATAAATTGTACATACGATTTTAGGACTTCAAAGCGACTCTAATAGAGAGATGGCATGCAGTAAATATAATTTCAGACGATCCTGTTTCTTGTAAATAAAAGTTACACTCATTTCTAGACTTAAAACAAATCTGCTGGAAAAAGAACAAGCAAAACAAACATACAGATATACGTGTACTCATATGCAATTTACATGTTAAACTATGTATATCATAGTTATCGGATAACGTTTTACACACTTAAGGGGGCTGGTCACTCAGCTTCGGAATTCTCCTTCGTAATGTTAAGTGTACGGACTTTTGATGCATTCGTATACATTTAAAATATGTTCTCGGGAAATTCATATTTTAAAAATCTTTTATCTGTGTATGCTTCTTAAAGGTTGTCTCTTTTGTTCTTAGTTTTCAAAATATTTCTAAAATCTATGCTGAATTTAATATTTTCTGTGTTAAAAGTGGGCGAACTGTGAGTAAGATTTTAACCCCTCCTATAAAATTAAGTCTATACTTTAGAAATATTTTGAGAACTAAGAAAAAAAGAGACATCTTTTAGGAAGTGTACACAAAAAATAGAAGTTAAAAATATTAATTTTCCGAGGAGATATTTTAAATATACGAATGCATCAAATGCCCATCAACTTTACATTAGTAAGGGGAAATCACAAGCTGACTGACCAGCCCCCTTAAGCGTCTAAATCGCATCAGTGTTATCATCAAAATCGCAGAATATTGTGTATTTTGAAATTGATACACTAGCCGTGTATTTGGCAACTTACACGCCAGTTTACACATGTATCATCAGTATATCTGTTTTAATGTGTAAATTTACGTATTTATTTTTTAGAGGAGTGGAATGCGCGGGTGCTGAACCGAAATGTGGAGTCTACGGGTTAACTCTTTATGTACCAAATTATGAACCAAAAAATTGGTCTACCTCGGTCATTATTTTCCATAATGTCTGAAGATATATTAGAAAATTTATATTATAATAATACGAAATTTAGATAAGGTTTTTCATTAAAACTGATTTAATAAATCGGTAGTTACAGCTTTTTTTATAACATATTTACAAGAATAATTTGATTAACTACCGAAAACTGCGTTAAGTAAATACTACAATTCTTTATAAAAACAGTGTAACAGTGTATGATGCTATCAGTAAATGGTAAGGTTTTTGTAGTTGCAAATTTTCCATATAACATTTTTTAATGCGAGAACATCTACACTTATGTAAATAGTTGACTAATTACCAATTTATAATATATTTAGTTTCGACTGTTTCGCTGTGCTTCTTAAGGGTGATCCAGCAAAATATTTTGAATGAAAAGTACAATCTACTTTTTCTTCCAAAAATTATTTAAACAATATATTTCATTTATTTTTATCAAATATTAACGATTTGTTCAAATAATCCAACAACACTGACTGCCAGAAAATTACTTCACGCTTTTTTTTATAACTCTAACTGTACATTGGAAATAACATTATCATTGCAGCTAAAGCATAAAATTTTTACTTCTTTTGTTGAGGGATCTGTAGTGAATAAGTTATCAAATTTTTGTACTTTTCATTTCTGACAGTAATTATAATTATACAAAACTAAACGTCCACATATGTGGCCGAGGCATGAAGAGGTTAACAAAGGTTATTAGATGATAAATGTAAAAAAAAAAAGTTTAAAAAAAAAACGGACTCTTTTATAAGCATCCGATGCTTATCTTAAAAATCCTGCCTAATTCCATGCCCACAGTTTATGTTGTTTCAAAAATATTCTGCTAATAAACTTTAGTTTGGCATAAGTTCCGATTATTGAAAGTTCTCCTTTTTCATTTAAGCCTGATAGAGAGTAAAACATGTCCTTTATATCCACAAAGTTCAAGAATAATTTGCCATGTATTTCTCTGTAATCCCGGCGACAAAATGGGGTGATTGGAGCGAAATTCGCGAAATCGATACCAACGCTGTCTTATTGGGGTGGCTGTACAAATTCTTTAGGCTAATGTCAGACGACCGATTATTTGAACGCTTGTGGTTTTCGAAAGAAAAATAGAGACTTGCGATAGTACAGCCACACGAGCGGCCGTTCCCGTCAAAATGCGCAGCCGATATTGTCTCTAGATCCGACAATGAGATTACTATTCCATGCTTTCAATTTAAACAAGGTAGATCTTTTGCTATAAATAAATAATTCTGTAATTTTGTATAATTTATTAAAGAAATTAGAAAATATATGTATATACACAGACGGTACTGGGTTCATCCTATGATAAAGGATATAGCACCAGTCTGCATTTTTAAGCTTTTTTTCAGATGATTTCTTATGAATAAGTTTTCCTGAATCAATTTCGATGCTGATACCGAAAATGACTTCCATTTTTGTCTATCACGTCAGGATTTTACAAAAAATAAGGAGTTGTGTTTTCGATATTTTAATTATTGCGATCAAAAATTTATCACAATTTCATTTTAAAGCATTTCATTAAACATGTTAAAAGTACTATAAAAATGTCCTTATAAGTTCATGATATTTCTTTAATAAAACGAAAAGCAAACAGTGTTCAATTTAACAAACTTTCTTCTTTTTGTCTTTCTTGCAGATCCTCCTTCATCATTTATGTCCCTCTTCAATACTCAACAGTAGTCTGTCCATCATATTTGCATTCCATCTTCCCCGGTACATATTCTCCATCTCTTTGATATCTTGATGAAAGTGCTCACTGTACTCTTCACTATAATGTCTCAGATTTTCTGGAAAGTAGTCGATATGGGAATGCATAAAATGCATTTTTACACTCATATTACAGCCCAACTTCTTGAAAATTTCCAGCATTGTTTCAACAATATTCCCGTAATTTGGATCTTTCTTATTCCATAGAAAGTTTTCGGTAACACATTTGAAGGCGGTCCATGCATCTTTTTTTTTTTTTTTTTTTTAATCTCATTGATCGTTTTTCAAAATCTTTGTCCTTCATCAGTGTTTTTGATTTGAGAACCAACGATAATTCCAGCTTTTAATTTTTCGTGTGTGATAAAGGGAAATTTCATAGTAAGTTACTTGAAGCAATTCCCATCTTGTGTTAGAGCCTTTACAAATTGCTTCATCAATCCTAATTTGATGTGTAATGGTGGAAGCAAGATTTTTTGGAAGTTTACGAGTGGTTCATGCACGATCCCTGGGACAAAAATTTTCTACTCTGGCCTAACCAGGGTTGTTATGATTTTGCCCGACCCAAAAAACCCGGGTGGGTTTTTTCTGAAACAACCCACTTGAAAAACCCAGGAAAAAACCCAAGTGGGTTTTTTCAAAATTTCCACTTCCTTCTGCTTTTCCCATGGTTAAATATATATACTTATACCTATATAACTTATATAGAAGTTTGATTTTTAAAACACACAAAAAAAAACTGAATTTAATCAAAATATATTTGTAACAAACAAAGTAGCCAAATGAAACTGTCACTGTAGCAAGACTTGGGAGATATTTTTTAGTCAACTGAAAGTGCAAGTAAATTCAGACCAGTTTCTGAGAGAGATTGAAATGCAATAGAAACCTTTCAAACTAGTTACTCCAGTTTCAAAAGAAAAGGGATTATGGAAGGGGAGTTGGAGATGTATGATACTGTTCTGTTCTTGGAAATCCCTCCTCATTGTCCTGAGGTATAAGAAGGAGAGGACCAGTACAACTCAAAGGGGAGGGAGGGAAGTTTATATTGTTATGTTCTTGAAAATTCTTCCTTGTTGTCCTTTCTGTTTTTCAGTAAGTGGGGAGAAGAATGCTTTGAAAAGAGAAAATGGAAAATTCCTATTTACCCCAGGCTAAGGGAATGTTACTATGCCTAAGAAAGAGTACAGCAACACATTTTGGAAGGCAAACAATTCAAAAGAAAAAACAATGTTGCAATCTATCAGTAATCAATGTGTTTCAAAATTCAATTTTGAACAAAAATTAACTTTTTCTAGAGAAAATATTTATTTTATATAGGCAGTCACTTCAATTAAAATGAATAAAAATACTTTATCCTTAACAAAATATTAGTTTAAAAGTTCTGATTCAGCACTAGTTTTAGTACAGTACTTTAATGATTGTTTTATTGTTAAAATTATTACTAATAATCAATTTATCTAAAAGCAAAGCATAATTTTGACTAGGACTTCCCTCAGAGGGATTAGTCTGAGCGATATTACTGAGAACATAGATTTAATAATAACATGTGGAAGCAAAGAAAATGAGATGTTATCTTTAATTGTCCATATGCTGCGATAAATTGAAATGAAGAAAATAAACGAATCGTAGAATTACAAAATCTTATATATAAATTCGTATACACTGTTTTAAAAAATGGGAAATCTAACCATTCAAGACAGCCATGCATGGATATAAAATTGAAAGTACGCAATATATTAAAAGTAAAATAGAAAATGAAATACTAAATTACTTATATCGGAATTTTAACTGTATAAAATGATGTAAAGAGCATAATCAGACGCTCCGCACCAATTTGAGTAACTTTAAATGACAAATATATGATGTTTAAAAAGAATGGACTATACTTTATATGGTGTGTGCTGTCCCGGAATAGTTAATATTGTACAATATCTGTTTTCCACGGATGCAATGAGGTTGTCGATAACATTTAAGGGATTCTCTCCTCAAAATCTAATATAGTATCAAAGTACCGAATACATCAACAGTGGCATGCAATGCTTCGTTTGAGTGTGTTTTAGATATGCTCGATCGGATTTGAATGATGAGTGTATGCTGGCCATTGCATACGCTGTATTTTTTTGTTTTCAAACATATTCTGCACAAGTTGAGCTGTATTTAGCATGTATTAAATAAAAGAAATCGGCAATGATTACAACATAAAGTATGACACAAGATCTGAATATATCGTCTGCATAACTTTTAAGATGTCAAAGTGTCATTTGAAGTAATTTACAAATCCATACATATTTATTCAGCAAATCATGCAAGCTAACATACGCCAATATGAACCCGATTATAAAATTTCACCAGAATAAGTTGATATATAAAAAATCTACTAATGATAATTGAGATTATGACCTTATGATAAAATGTCTAGAAAAATGAATCGGATAAAAAATTCATATCACATTTAAAACGGCACTTCCCTCTGTTAGTGGCCTTGGCGAGAGAGAGAAAAGCCTAGAGTAGGAACACTTTAACAAGTACTTTCGGGCAACCTACTCACTGTTTCATACAGGTCTTTATTCAATATTTACACAATTTATTTAATGCTAGGTGGGTATCTATCAGTTTTGTTTCATTTAAATCGCATGTTTTGCGGAGGAAATGCAGCATTATGAAATATTTAAAGTTGCTGTACCTAATAATTCCAAATTAATAGTAATTGAGATCGCTTTCCGTTAATTTCATCTTTTTAAATTTTTTAGAAACCATTCATAGAGACAATTGTATATTTTAAAACTAACCCGAAGCAAAATTTCAAGATTTTGGGCTCAGCAGTAACACAGAAATAGAAAATTTTTGAAAGTTTTTTGTTTTTGCACTGTTTTATAAAGCGACATTTTTAGAAATTGTTCTATTGCAAGAATTTACGTCATGATAAATACAGCCATGTCAATTTTCATGTTTATATTCCTAACAATTCCATGTACTTCGTTACTTAGATCTTCTTTAGATCTTTTTCCGCTTTGTTTAGTCTTTCTATTTTTTAGAATTCGTTCTACAACGAGCATTTACATCTTATTAATTACTACCATGCCAAAGTTCTAGTTTCTAACCCCAACAGTATCCCAAAAATTTCAGAATTCCAAATAAATCATAGTTTAGAACCTTTCTAGAAATTTTTACGTTTATCCGTCAAATTGAACCTTTTAGAGAGCGTTCATTACGAGTATTTATATCTTAAAAGTAACTACCGCAACAAATTTAAAGTTTCTAACCCAATCAATATCGCAGAAATCACAATTTTAGAACTTTTTTGCTCCTGTAGCAATGTAGGTTCTTGCACCGACATAAAATAGTCTTTTTTAGAGCAGAGATGGCCACCAACATTTTTTTAAGTTGGCTATGTAGTTTCAGAGATAACACCTCACAAACGTACAAGCATTACTAATATTATATACTTTATAATATTATAACGCTTTAGAATATTAGCATTAGATGTACAGATACAAAAGGCATTTTATCCGTTACAAACTAAAGTGCCGGCGTTGCCCAGAATTTGAAGGATGTTTGTTCTGAAAAATCAATTTCAAAATTTAACATACAACACAAAACAAACATTTAAAAAAGCAGTCGAAATGTTGTATGAATGAATCATATGAAAACGCTACATAAAAATGTATAAATGTATATAACAGACGCAAAAGAATACAGCTATAAATGAACTTATTTCAATTTATAATTGGAGCAATAATGTTAAAATAGGCCAATAATTTCCCTAATCGGGTTTTTATCATGCTTCAATACATTTTCCACACTCATATGACGTTATACTATATCCACCACGTCCTTTATATTTCCAATATGACGTAATATTTTCCTCTTTCACGTGGAAACCTTGAAATGTTATGAAGTGATATTCACTTTCATTTAAATTCGTCAAACCATTTATTTCATTTTCATATTTCACGTGAATATCTTGCAATAGAAAAGTTATGACGTAATATTCATCTTTTTTATAAAATTCATCAAACTATTTATTTCATTTTCATTTTTCACGTGGAAATCTTGCAGTAGAAAATTAATTGTTGTAGTAATACTTTTATTGTGTTTTTTAATTGTTGGCAACTGCTATAACGAAAAATGTTTAAATTTGATAAGAAATTGCTGTTAAATTGGTGGTTTTTTATTAATTAAAAATTCACTATAAATTATTTCGATTCCGGATTACTTTAGTTGCCTCGGCCATGTTTTAATACACATGTCCGTATCTTTTCACAATTTTGGCTTACAAATTGTGGATTTTTATAAAATTACAAACAGACAGATAGACAAGTTTTCATTTTTATATATCTCTCTATTCTAAAAAAAGTAACTAACGCTGTCACCGCCGCTGCCGCCACCGGTTTTGAATTTTTTGTGACCGGAGGTCTTTCTTCGTTAATATTAAGAAAACTATTGTTTACAAAAATATGAAAATCGGTGGTATTATAGCGAAATGTTTGATCAACACGCTAATGCATACAGTTTTCAAATCGAATAATTATTTTAAGCAATATTTAATGTTAAAGATGATCAAAATCGTTCCATTAAAAAAAGTTTTATAGGAGCAAAAGCTATACACAAGAATTTAATCATTTTTAGATCATTTTATTCAATAGAAGATCCCGGTGTGCAGATTTCATTATTTCTTTTTTATTTGACTCATTTTTTGAGGTTTTATTTATATTTTAAATTCAAATATTCAGCATCTTGACAGATATTTTTTACATATTTTAGAAAATGGTATTAATTTCAACTGTTGCCAACTGTATAAACAGCGCAAACAATAATGTTTGCTTCAAATAATAATAAAAAAAATTATTTATACGTTACTATTATAAACAGAAAAAACCCCTTCAAATTAGAATTAAATAATTAGGTATAAAAAGCAGGCACTTATTGGAAATTACGCCATAAAAACTATATTTACATGTGAATTTTAAAAGAGAAAGTATATTGTAAAATAAATTCATTAACATGCGTTAGAAGTCTGAAATAGAAGAAATTACGTCACATTACACTTATTATGCAAAATGAACAAAAAATAGTATTGCAAAACAGTTTAAATTTAAAAATTGCGCGAGACAAAATATTAGAGGTTAAATATTAGATTTTTTCAAAATTTTATTATTTGTCGTTTGATGTGAGGTGTTCAGCTATAAGTATGCAAATTTTCATGTCTCCAACATAATTAGGGGCTGAGTTAGAAAAATTGCTTAAAATACACAAGTTAGAGCCCAGAGGGTTAAATAATAGACTTTTTCAAAATTTTATTATTTGTCGTTTGTTGTGAGGTGTTCAGCTATAAGTTTGCAAAATGTCATGTCTCCAACTTAATTAGGGGCTGAGTTAGAAAAATTGTTTAAAATACAGAAGTTAGAGACCGGAGGGTTAAATGTGACTTTTTCGAAGTTTTATGATTTATCGTGTTATCGCAAGTGTTCAGCTTTAAGTATGCAAACTTTCATGTCTCCAACTTAATTAGTGGCTGAGTTAGAAAAAATGCTTAAAATACACAAATTAGAGCCCAGAGGGTTAATATTAGACCTTTTTCAAAATTTTATTATTTGTCGTTCGATCTGAGGTGTTCAGCTATAAGTATGCAAAATTTCATGTCTCCAACTTAATTAGGGGCTGAGTTAGAAAAATTGCTTAAAATACACAAGTTAGACCCATAGAGGGTTAAATATTAGACTTTTTCAAAATTTTATTGTTTGTCGTTTGATGTGAGGTGTTCAGCTAAATGTATGCAAAATTTCATGTCTCCAACTTAATTAGGGTCTGAGTTAGAAAAATTGCTTAAAATACAGAAGTTAGAGACTGGAGGGTTAAATATGACTTTTTCAAAATTTTATGATTTATCGTGTTATCGCAAGTGTTCAGCTATATGTATGCAAACTTTCAAGTCTCCAACTTAGTTAAGGGATGAGTTAGAAAAATTGCTTAAAATACATAAGTTAGAGCCCAGAGGGTTAAATATCAGACCTTTTTCAAAATTTTATTATTTGTCGTTTGATGTGAAGATTTCAGCTATAAATATGCAAAATTTCATGTCTCCAACTTAATTAGGGGCTGAGTTAGAGAAATTGTTTAAAATACACAAGTTAGAGCCCAGAGGATTAAATATTAGACTTTTTCAAAATTTTATTATTTGTCGTTTGATCTGAGGTGTTCAGCTATAAGTATGCAAAATGTCATGTCTCCAACTTAATTAGAGGCAGAGTTAGAAAAATTGCTTAAAGTATAGAAGTTAGAGACCGGAGGGTTAAATATGACTTTTTCAAAATTTTATGATTTATCGTGTTATCGCAAGTGTTCAGATATAAGTATGCAAACATTCATGTCTTCAACTTAATTAGGGGCTGAGTTAGAAAAATTGCTTTAAATACACAAGTTAGAGCCCAGAGGGTTAAATATTAAACCTTTTTCAAAATTTTATTATTTGTCATTTGATGTGAGATGTTCAGCTCTAAGTATGCAAAATTTCATGTCTCCAACTTAATTAAATTAGGGGCTGAGTTAGAAAAATTGCTTAAAATACACAAGTTAGAGCCCAGAGGGTTAAATATTAGACTTTTTCAAAATTTTATTATTTGCCGTTTGATGTGTGGTGTTCAGCTATAAGTATGCAAATTTTCAGTCTCCGACATATATAGTTTCTGAGAACGGGCTCTGTGACAGACGGACAGACAGACAGACAAAGGAGTGTGACAGGTAGTGTTTCGTTAGATGAACGAAACTCTCAAAACATGCTGCGGATGTCTGTAACAACATCCTAAAATTACATTACCATCAGCGATCTACCAATCCCGAATTTAGTTTATATTCGTTTCATATATTCTTATTCTTCTGTGTGGCCCTGTAAAATAACTATCAAAATTATATACAGTAAAACCTCTGAATAGCGGACACCACCGGAAGGCAGAATTTGTCCTCTATTTAGAGGTGACTGCTACTGAGAGTAAAACATGTACAGTTATTTAAGAGTTGGTAATCGAAAAAGTGTCCGCTAAATAGAGGTATCCGCTAATCGGGTGTGTCCGCTATGGAGGTTTTACCAGTAAAACCTCTGAATAGCTAACACCTCGGTAGGGCAGAATTTGTCCTCTATTTGGAGGTGTCCGCTACTGAGAGTAAAAAATGTACAGTTATTTAAGGGTCGGTAATCGAAAAAATGCCCACTAAATAGAGGTGTTCACTAATCGGGTGTGTCCGTTATGGAGGTTTTACTGCATAATAATATCATCCTTTACAAGAAAATTGCATGCTGTATGATAGACAGACAGACATCCAGAGAAAGTTAACCTTCCGGAGCAATAAACACTCATGTCTTTTGTTTTAATCATCCACAATTGTATATTTCATACAACAGGCTAAAAACGGTCACCGTGGTACAGAGTACTGTATTATTATTTGTTTGCCCACCAAAACTGGTTGCCACGGGTTGTTGCAAGGTTTGTGATCACGTGGTTGAAACTGGTCTATTCAATATTATTGCGTGCGTATTTTTTTTTTTTATTATTTGCTCCATGTGTTCAAACCAGTTGTCTACGAAAACATCAACCGGTGAAAGTGACGCACACCAAATTTCTGTGACGTATGCAGATAAACTGTGCTTTTTTAAGAGATTTTTCTATATAATTTTTAAACGGCTTGGAACTTATTTTTCATAGTAGGTGCATTCAGTAGGCGACCCTCATAGGTACCTTCTGGTGCAATCAGAAACGAAATCCGATAAATATTTTTTGAGTTATGCTTGACGAAAGGTTTTTATTAGGCTTTTTTTTTAGTAGGACATGGCGTTAATATCCATCGTAGTAGTAATGTGTCCGGACAGTAATATTTCGCTGAGTATTAGCCTTCGCTTCGCTCAGACAATTATTGCCATTAATTATATATATTTGTAATCAATTAGCTACTATAAATTTAGTAGTAAGTACTTTTTTTTCAAACATTCTGAACCACCTCCTATAACACCAAAAAACCTGAAAAAACCCCAAAAACCCTGAAAAAACACAAAAAACCCTGAAAAAACACAGTGGGTTGGGTTTTTTCTGAAAAAAAAACCGGGCTTTTAACAACCCTGGGCCTAACTCTCACAATCCAATGCTTTGGCTCAGCCCGACTGTCCCATTCACATAGATGCCAGGCATTTTTTTTGTACTCAGCTTGTTGTCCTACTAGTATTCCTATATCTTTGATGTCACCGCAGATAAGCCATGTGTGTACCTCATACTAAATATTTCTTAACAGTAGCTTCTAAAAGTGGTTAGATAAGTTATCAAGTATACAGACGTGCGTTTACGTTATGTATGACTACCACATAAAGCTTGTTCTCAGCGATGAATCTTTGAAATCAACTCCTGTCGATTGCAAACAAACTATACGTGATAGAAGAAAACTAAGCACAGTTTTGTAATCAGCATAAAAAAATGCATTAAGGACAGTCATTGTTTTTTAATCATCTGATTTCACACAGACTAGTGTTATTTACCGAGCATTTCTACTTAAAACATCCAAAATTGCAGGAATTACTTCTTTAATACATCTGATGTTAAATAAAAAAATTCACCATATTTTAAGAAATACAAACGACTGCAGATATTATTAAAATGATGATAATTGTTATTTAACTTTCATTTAGTTATTATTTCTTCTTTATTATTATTATTAAATTTAATCAAAAATGCTATAAAACACCATAGTAAAACAAACATCTTAGCTACATAAAGGAAAAACAGAAACGACAAATTTCCTAAGTGTGAAATTTCCGTTATACTAGTCAGGAAGCATGTGCTACCGCCCCATGAGCAAAAGCAAGATTTTTTCCCCTTTTCTAGTGTGTCAGACCTGCTTCTGCTTTTCCAGTAATGATGCGCGTTTTACGAAGAATGTTTCATATTTTCCATTCTTCTTTATTTTTATAGTGCATTTAAAAATTTAATAAATATAATTGTTATCAATATAATTGAAACCATATCAAGGCTGATGAAACCTACAATATTAAAACTTAAATTGAATAAGAAATTTCTTTCCATGGTATTTACGAAAAAATGTTAAAAAATCATGTATCGATAATATTGGAAAATGAAAGATTTCCAAAGTTGACGCCACATCCAAATAGCCTTTCAATATTTTATCAGAGAATATTAACTTTTCTGCCACACAAAATTTTACAAGAAAAAAAAAAGAAAAAAAAGAAAGATAATAATAAAAAAAGAAAGTAAAGAAAAAAGGAAAGTAAAAGGCCACTTTTACCAAACTTAACTGTAATTGCTTCAAAAATATAAATGAAGTTAGCTTTCCTTTCAACGGGGTTTCAATAATTCTTACCGCTAGAAAATATTTATTTTAAAAAAATGTGTTAGTACGTTTAGCGTAAAATAGTACACTTAAAGGTTTACAGGGACCACAATTATCAGCTTAAGTGTAAAAAAGCTTCTAAAGTCTAATCCAGATAGTTTACTTTTACGCAGTTCACGGCCCGATCTAAGCAAAAATCTTATACAAATAGCTAGAAAATTTTTACAAAAATGTCGATTTTTTTAACCATCATTTTCGTACAATTAAAAACCTTTTGAAAGAATAATATATATGATAAATTTCAACTTTTAAGCTTTTTTCCTACCACTATTTTTGATCATAAAAATTTGACTTATTTAATTCTAGGTTTTCGATGATTAAATAAAACAAATTTATATGTTAAAAATAGTGGAGCGATAATAAAAAGCCATAAAATTTGCAGGTATAGTATACATACTTATGCAGAATAATAATAATAAAATACAGTATTTTTCCAAATGCATGCTCGCTGTAAATAGAACCGGTACCGGATATGACCACAGGCGCTCTGTTTCGCTACCAGCTTCCCCATATCGGATTTTCAAAACCAGATTTAACTTGCAATGAATTTAATTTAAGAGGTCGATCCAGGCAAAATCTGCGGTCTTTATAGGGCTACTTCACACAAATTCATTTAATAAAACAGGCCTCTTCTCAAAATACGTAATAATAAAACAGGTCCTTTCACAAAATTGTATTATACAACTATAAAACATACTATTCATTAATTATTCTAACGTTGTTAGGTTTAAAAATTTGTAATTTTCAAAGAAAACAAGTTCCCCAGAATGGAAAAATTTTAGCAGAAGGATTTAAAGAAGTTATTAAAAAAATGCTTATTTCGAATTTCATTAACTGGATTTCATATTTTGTAACAAAATATTACTTTTCACACATATAAAAAAAATTCCCAAAAATACTTTTTACTTTTCGCAAAATCCGCTCCCCCCTCTCCGAAAAAAAAATTAACAAATTACAACGACCATTTGGAAAAGGATTTTTTCAAAGACTAAAATTTAAGACATAAAAAATCGCACGGAGTTGATCATAAATTACGTACGCCTTGAATTAAACATTAATAGTGTTATTACACGGAAAAATTCCAAGCGACAAAAATTGCCTGCAACTCCTATTTGGTGTGAAATATTTATATGTATTCATTCCTGTCCTATTTAACTTTTTAGGGTTTCGTTTATCTGACGAAACCCTATTCGTCTCGCTCCTCTGTCTGTCTGTCCGTCCGTCTGTCTGTCCGTCTGTCTGTCCGTCTGTCTGTCCGTCACAGAGCCCGTTCTCAGAAACTATACACGTTGGAGACTTGAAATTTTGCATACTTATAGCTGAACACCACACATCATACGACAAATCATATCATAAAATTTTGAAAAAGTTGGTAATTAACCTAATTACGGGCTAATTAAATTCTAAAATTAACCAATCAACCTTTTGAACGGAGCTTCAAACGCACTTTCGCCAGATCCTCCGGAGTTTCTCCTAAGGGTTGCCAGTAAATTCGGCGGATGCTCCGTAAAATCAGCCGATGCAGGGTTACCACGGAGGAAATTAAGCCGAAAAATGAAGTGGACCTTTTAAAGCGAAATAGCATATCAGAAAATATTGGTCCGAGAAATTTGTAAATGGAATAGACAGACGCAGAAAAAAATCTACTTTCATTTGGTATAAAGTTCATATTTCTGCGATGTGTATAAGTTAAAATATCCAATGTTTTAATACGAAATTTTAACTTTTTAAATATTAAATTTTTTGATTAATTTTTTTGTTATCCCGATGTCAAATTTCTCGCTGATTTCATTGATACCTATTTCTAAGTCCTATCTTAATTACAAGCTGAAATATTAATTATTATTTAATTAATCGGTTCAACTCGCAGAAGAATTAATGTCTGTAAACGAGTCGGTAACTCCCACATGTGCATTTTAAACAATTCTTTCTAAGTGAGCCCCTAATTATGTTGGAGACATGAAATTTTGGGTACTTATAGCTGAATACCTCACAGCATACAACAAATCATAAAATTTTGAAAAAGTCATACATTTAACACTTTGGGCTCCCACATGTGTATTTTAAACAATTCTTTCTAAGCGAGCCCCTAATTATGTTGGAGACATGAAATTTTCGGTACTTATAGCTGAACACCACACATCATACGACAAATCATATCATAAAATTTTGAAAAAGTTGGTAATTAACCTAATTACGGGCTAATTAAATTCTAAAATTAACCAATCAACCTTTTGAACGGAGCTTCAAACGCACTTTCGCCAGATCCTCCGGAGTTTCTCCTAAGGGTTGCCAGTAAATTCGGCGGATGCTCCGTAAAATCAGCCGATGTAGGGTTACCACGGGGGAAATTAAGCCGAAAAATGAAGTGGACCTTTTAAAGCGAAATAGCATATCAGAAAATATTGGTCCGAGAAATTTGTAAATGGAATAGACAGACGCAGAAAAAAATCTACTTTCATTTGGTATAAAGTTCATATTTCTGCGATGTGTATAAGTTAAAATATCCAATGTTTTAATACGAAATTTTAACTTTTAAAATATTTAATTTTTTGATTAATTTTTTTGTTATCCCGATGTCAAATTTCTCGCTGATTTCATTGATACCTATTTCTAAGTCCTATCTTAATTACAAGCTGAAATATTAATTATTATTTAATTAATCGGTTCAACTCGCAGAAGAATTAATGTCTGTAAACGAGTCGGTAACTCCCACATGTGTATTTTAAACAATTCTTTCTAAGTGAGCCCCTAATTATGTTGGAGACATGAAATTTTGGGTACTTATAGCTGAATACCTCACAGCATACAACAAATCATAAAATTTTGAAAAAGTCATACATTTAACACTTTGGGCTCCCACATGTGTATTTTAAACAATTCTTTCTAAGTGAGCCCCTAATTATGTTGGAGACATGAAATTTTCGGTACTTATAGCTGAACACCTCACATCATACGACAAATCATAAAATTTTGAAAAAGTGGTGCATTTAACCCTTTGGGCTCCCACATGTGTACTTTAAACAATTCTTTCTTAGTGAACCCCTAATTATGTTGGAGGCGTAAAATTTTGCATACTTATAGCTGGACACCTCACATCAAACAGCAAATGTATGTGTGTAGTTTTTCTCATATGGTACGCGACTAATGTCATTTCGATGGAACGCTCTATTATTTTCACTACCTTGACGTTTTCTAAATTCCGCGTTTGGGGGCTTAATTTCAGTTTTCCGTAAGTTAATTCTGGTGGTTTCAAAATCATCCAATTTATTGGTCAAATCTTCTACACTCGTAATTTTTGGCAATTCGTCACAAAAGTGTTCCTTCATTTCTAGGGACAATTTTCGCCTAATCTGGTCAATGATTAAAATATTTTTTAACTCTTCGAACGTTGATATGTGTAATCCCAATAACCATTCATTAAGAAAGTTTGCGATTTCAAATGAGAAATCTTTCCATGACGCTGAATTTTGTTTTCTATGTAAAAAGAATTTTTGCTTGAATTTCTCTGGTGTAAGTTTGAAACATCTTAAAAGTATTTTCTTTACACAGTCGTAATCACTGGATGGTTCTTCACTTTCACGATTTACTAAACTAACAACATCAAGCGGAAACAGTGCCAACATATATGTAACCCATTCATCTTTTTCTATCCCAAGACGCTTCGCTTGCCGTTCGAAAAGGGTTAAGTAAATGCTAATTTCTTCCTCCTTATTATATCTATTTAACAATTTTAGAACATCGGAACCCTTTCCGGCGATTGTAGATATTGGATTATGCAATTGGGTATTTTGTGTCTTTTCCAATTGTAATTTTCTTAACTCAAAATCGCGATTTTCGATTTCTTTTTGTTGCAACAATTTTTCTTTCTTTTCCCTTTCGCTTATAATCCCCTGTATGTGAATACTGTGTGTAACTTTAAGATTTAAGATAAATAGTTTTCTTTTTCACATTTTTATATCACACAGCACACAAATGTTACAAACAATCACAAACACTGAAAAACATATAGAATGATGAGGTGACTTTGGGGTAATAACCCGCTGTTAGAACAAGTGACGTTCGTAAAACATATTTTGGGGAATACTCCCGCTATAAGCAACAGAATAATTGGGGATAAGACCCGCTATAACATAACGTGCCACAATGGCAGCTCAAGAACAACTCTATACTTGAGGATAAGACCCGCTCGAATACACAACGTGCCGCAATGGCAGCTAAAGAACAACATACTATACTTGGGGATAAGACCCGCTCGAATACACAACGTGCCGCAATGGCAGCTAAAGAACAACTGAACTGGGTCACATGACCGCAAAGCTGCGGAGCTCGTTCGGCATGCGCACAAGGTCCGAACATGCCGCCCCGCGTTGCAATGTGCGTAGCACATTCAAAATATTAAAAATACACTATAAATACAAGAACTAAATAAAATTCCAATACCATAAATTAATATTACAATGCATATACAATAAGGATAAGTTGCAATAACAAGGACTATACAATAATATAAAATTAAATTCTTTGTTACAAAATTTAAGCTATTTTCTAAAAATAGTTCTATATTCTTCTTAAGAAAGCTTTAATGTAGAATAACATATAAATATTAGGTGCACTTTAAAATAAGTAAACAATGAGAAATAAGTATATACATTACATTTCATTAATGGGCAAGACACACAATCTAGATATGGATCTAAGAAAGATATTTGACGCTGTTTTAACCTTTGCAACCCTAACATTACCATCCTTTCCTGGTATAACCTCTTAATCTCTTCCTGAAATTCTGAATTTTGTACTAATCTAATTAGAGAAACTTCTGAAATTTTTATTTCTGGGGTTGTGAGGCTGCCTCTGCGCCGGTCTGCTAGCTTACATTTGCAATTGTGAAAAACCTATAAACATATTCCAGTATGCGAAGAATACTATAGTATTTACCACTTATGTTGAGAAAAAAATTTACTTCTTCAGGATTCCTGAAAAGAGAAAGAGAAATATTAGAATTGAAATGATTACAGTTATTTTTATATTTTGATTTAGTCTCTGGAATGTAATTAATCTGTTTCTGGGACAGGAATAGTTTCTTGCTCAGTCACTAAGTCATCAGCTGCTAGAAAGTTTGGTCCCCTAAACCACATTGGATTCTCTACAAGGGAATTAACACTCGCACCTCTGGTCAAGAGATCGGCAGGGTTGTCCTTGCTGGAGCAGTGATACCAAGAGTTCGAATCTGAAAGTGCATTAATCTCTATGACACGGTTTGCCACAAACTGTTTCCATCGGTTTGATGATCCTTTGATCCAGAATAAGGTTATTTTGGAATCCGTCCAATAGTACACTCTCGATGCGATTTTTTGATCTAGGATGGGTTTTACTTTATTGGTCAGTTTTGCACTTAGTAAGGCTCCGAGAAGTTCCAGCCTCGGCAGAGTTATCTCCTTTATCGGTGCAACATGACTCTTTGAAGTCACGAGATTGACTTCGACACCACTCTCTCTTTTTATTCTCAGATAAATTGCAGAGCCATACGCTATTTTACTAGCATCAGAAAAGGCATGTATTTCTACAGCTATTACTTGATTCAAGCAACCAAGAATTTTCCTCGGAATTTTTAATTCTGCTAAATTTGGAAGTTCTTCGAACCACTTCAACCACATTTCGTGCACATTAGTTGGCAACTGTTCATCCCATGCTGTCTTCTTTAGCCATAGTTCTTGGAACAGGCATTTGATTCTAATGGTGAATGGCGTGAGCATGCCTAACGGATCGAATATTTTACCAACTGCTTGCAATAGTAGACGTTTTGAGCTTTTTTGCGATGACAAGAATTCTATTAAACTTTTGACTTCGAATGTCAGACAATCTTCTTCTGTTTTCCAGGACATTCCTAATACCTTGCTTAGATTGCTTCCTAGGCTTATTGCAGCATGTTCTGCTTGAATATTTAAACCTTCCTTTTGCCAGCACTTCAGTAACGCTTCATCATTGGTTATCCATTTTCGAAGAATCATTCCTGCTTCAGACATTATTTTGTTAGCATTCAAGGAAACATCAAGAGCGTCTTGCAGCGTATCTTCGCCAGATATAAAATCATCCACATAAATATATTTATCGAGTAGGTGAACAGTTCTTGGGTGTAGGTTCGTAAACCGCTTGATGTGCTCCTTTATGGTAGCTGATAGGAGGAATGGGGAGGCATTGACTCCAAAAATGACACGTTTAAATCTGAAGACCTTGAAAGATTTTAAATCATCATCATACCACAGAAAACGGACAGAATCCCGATCTTTTTCAGAGAGTGAGATTTGAAGGAACGCCTTCTCGATATCAGAAGAAAAGGCAATTTCGTATAATCTGAAGTGGATTAAAATATCAAATAGAAGTGGATTTAAGTTGGTGCCGGGCCATAAACAATCATTAAGGGACAAATCATTGTTATCATGAGAGCTGGCATTGAAGACGATTCGGACCTTTGTAGTAAGTTTATCTTCTCTACAGACCACATGATGGGGCAAATAATAAACTGCCCTGTCTAAAACAGGTTCATTTTCTTGCACCTGCTCTATAATTCCTTGCTTTAAATATTCCGTGATTATTTCAGAATATTGTCGAAAAAGCTCTGGGTTTCGATAAAATTTTCTTTTTAGACCTTCCAAACGCTGTTTCGCAACATTGAAATTATCGTTTAAATCCTTCCAGTCTTTTTTCCACGGTAACTGAACTTCATAACGATCGCCTACAAATTTGACAGTTTTATCGAATATTTGTTGTGCTTGATCAGTTTCCGATATTTTCGGATCATGCGTTATGCCAATAGATTCCAATTCCCAAAACTGTCTTAAGGCGACAGTGGACGTTCAAAAACATTTTCTACAGTTTTTGCTCAATTGTTTTGAAATTTAATACACGCATAATTTGTGCAATAATTAAGAAAATTTCTTAATTTCATTAAAAAAAATTAATATGCAAATGAGTAATTAATTAATAATATGGTAATTAGTGATACAAATTAAAAATGCTCCATGCGCATTAAATTTTGTTTCAGAAACTTGTAATTTTTTTTTAGGATAGCTTTATGATATTATATCAAAAGTTGCTATACATTTTAAAATTATACTAAATTCCTTGGCAGAAAAAAATTAAAAACCTATAATATTGATCATTTTGGATAAAATTCAATAATAAAATATTACTTTTTGACCTTTATATGAAATAATGTACACATTTTAATAGCAAGTTTTGTAATAAAGTATATCAACAACAATATTACCAAGTATTATGAAAATTGGTATAAAATTAAGACGCATGGAGCATTTTGAACTTACTCAGTCGGCGAAAATTCTCATTTTGAGAAAACTGGATTTAAAGTTTTATTTTAAGTGTAGATTAACGATTGTTTACGTTAGAAAAACAGCTGTATCTCTGCAAAAAATTATCGGATTTGAATAATTTTTATTATATTTGAAAGTAGAAGATTGCCAGAACATTTTTTCCATAAAACAAAAAATTGATTTTTTAATGTTTTTTGCGATTTTGAACGTCCACGGTCGCCTTAAATTATCATTTATTTCATCGAAATCTCTAACGAAATTGCACATAGCAATATTGTTTGTTTGCGTGTTCTCCTCTAGCGCCCCAGTTGGGATCCATCCAAAAACAGTGTCTTGCAGAAAAAGTTTATCGTTTATCTTAACTGAATTATGCTTTAAAATTCTATAAAATAATTCAGCCCCAACCAATGCGTGAATTTTACCCGGTTTGAAAAATGTGGGGTCTGCCAATTCCACAATATTCGGTAAATTAATGTCCGATACATTTAATTGCTTTGATGGAATTACATCCGTGATTTTGGGAACAATTAAGAAATCTATATTCTCCCTGAAAGAGCCATCTTCGTATGTAATTATACTCGAAATTTTATTTTTTACATTATAAGTATAACCGTTTAATCCTGTAACGGGTACATTAATTATCCTTTTTTTAAATTTCAGCATGTCAGCGCAATCCTTAGTTAAAATATTGACATTGCTAGCATTATCCAATATTACTCTAAACTTTCGTTTATTTCCGAAATTATCTTCAATATAAACCAAGCATGTACTCAATAAAATTGATTTTTTTTTCTTTACTTATATTATTCAAGGTCCTTAAAGATTCGTCATTATTTACCAAAATGTTTTTCGTTTCTCTATTTACCGCACCTGCAAGAGGGGAGGAAATTTGGGGGGAAGCCAATTCATTTTTGGATTTATTTTCTTTATCTCGATGAAGCGATGAGCTGTGTCGCAATCCACAGGTATTACAGTTATATTTTGAAGTGCAAGAATTTACGAAATGAGAATTATTCAAACAATTGGTACACAGCTTATTTTTCTTCACAAAATCGTATCATTCAGAAGCATTCATTTTTAGAAACTGAGAACATTTGTTCAAATTATGAAAAGCCAATTTGCACAGAATACAAGTTTTTCCATTCGATTTATCATTCGAATTTAGCATGAAATTTTTTTGTTTGTTCGAAAGAGGAATGTTTTTGTTTAAGGGTTTTGAAGCAGAGTATCTATTTACGCTTTCTAACGTAGAACTTCGGTTTTCCAAAAATGACATTAATTCATTAAATTGTGGGTATTCTGATTTTTTAATCGAATATTCAAATAATTTTCGAGATTCCTTATCTACCTTTTGCAATATAATATTGATAAGGATAGCATCAGACAGACTGTTTTGTTCATATTGTAATACTTTCAAAGCCTTCAAATTTTTATTTACACAATCAATAAAGGATCTCAATTCTTTAGAAGACTCGTAATGTATTTTTTCATAATTAATTATGGCTGATAAATGAGTGTCAATGAGCAAACGTTGATTTTCGAATCTTTCAGTAAGTGCTGTAAACAATGACTCAAAAGAATCGTCTGGACTCTCTAATTGTTTTGCTTCATTTTTTAGCGAAGCTCGCAAATAAAACAGCTTCTGAGCATCATTTAACTGGACATTATTAATAATTAAATTTGTAAATTGTACTTTAAAGATTGACCATTTTTCATATTTACCATTGAATGTTGGTAGTGGGATTTCAGGTAACTTAACTTTAATATTATTCAAACTTAAAGATTCAATACTATCAGCATGCACATTTATTTCAGAAACTTTAAGATTTTTAAGAAATATGTTGAGACTTACGTCAAGTTTCTCGAGACGATCTTCGAGTTCATCTAACTCGTTTTCAACTTCTGGTAAGTCCTTAATATCAGGGATATCATAATATTTATCCCGTATTTCGTTACCTTTGCTTGAAGCTCAGGTAATTTTCGAATCTTTATTTCGAGCTCGGTACTCGAGTAATTAATTTCGTCTGTATTATCTTTTACGAAATTTTCTAATTTCGTTATAGTACCTTTAAGAGACCTTTTGTTCTATTTAATTTTTCCATAGCAGCTATTTCGCTGCGAAATCGACGGACCACAAAATTGTATGTGAATACTGTGTGTAACTTTAAGATTGAAGACAAATAGTTTTCTTTTTCACATTTTTATATCACACAGCACATAAATGTTACAAACAATCACAAACACTAAAAAACATATAGAATGATGAGGTGACTTTGGGGTAATAACCCGCTGTTAGAACAAGTGACGTTCGTAAAACATATTTTGGGGAATACTTCCGCTATAAGCAACAGGATAATTGGGGATAAGACCCGCTATAACATAACGTGCCACAATGGCAGCTCAAGAACAACTCTATACTTGGGGATAAGACCCGCTCGAATTCACAACGTGCCGCAATGGCAGCTAAAGAACAACATACTATACTTGGGGATAAGACCCGCTCGAATACACAAAGTGCCGCAATGGCAGCTAAAGAACAACTGAACTGGGTCACATGACCGCAAAGCTGCGGAGCTCGTTCGGCATGCGCACAACGTCCGAACATACCCGCTAGCAAATTTTTTACTAAATCCTCATTATACCATTCGGATTTTAAAATTAAATCAGTCAGTTGACTTTTATTAGCACCATCTGGAGGACTTAAACCTAACTCTATTACCGCAGTAACCAGATCGATCTTTTTAGACCTTATTAAGTGTGCCATAATTATATCTAACCAATTAACACATAAAATAAAACATTTCAATATAAATCAATAATATATAAGCACCCGATAAATCAAATGTATCTATATATATAATAATATTAACAGTTTTCTAAAATAGACTTACTTTGTACCAGATTTTTCCACAAAATATATATATATATATAATTTCTTCACAATATAACAATACAAAAAAAAATAATTATTGAATACCAATTTTATAAAAACTTGCTTCCCTTTAAATATTCTCACAGAATATATATTCCTTTCTTTTCACCAAAAAAAAAATAACAAGATAAAAAAATTATATCGTTAATACTTTTTTCTTTCAAAGAAGCAAAAAAACATGTATTTCTTAGGAAGCAAAAAAAAAACACCTTCCTATATTTCCTCTTCGCAGACACGTCTAAGCAAGGTACGACGACCCGATAGATTTCTTTTATTTAAAAAAAATGCAGAACAAAAAATCACTCTGCATAAATAACTAAATATGCTTTTTCTTCTGGCGTACACAACAAAAACTCACTGTACTGGGAAACAATAAAAATCGCACTTTCCCATTTCAACACAAGAAAAGAAAAAACAAGTGGGTAAGTGTGATCACAGATCGCACAGAGGGTTTCGTTTAATATTCCTTTCAAAACACTTTATCTTTTTGAAAAATCTATTACTTCCACATTTCGCAACCAGGAGGCGCACTCGATTCTAAACAAACATCTATCCGAGCGAAATCCCGTTTTACATACTATCCGCAGATATATTAGTGGAGGGGATTGGGCCCATAGCACCTGAGATCAGTAGGCGCACCTGGCGGTAAAAAATGGAACTAAAATATGTAAGGCTATGGTGCACAATATGAAAGAAGGGTCAAAGGGGTGTTGGCAAAAGTTGGAAAATTTCTCCCCTGGTTAAACGTAAGACATTTTCAAGATTCTATAATTTGTCGCTTGGCCTCAGGTGTTCTGCTATAAGTATGCAAAATTTAAAATCTCCAATTTAATTAGGGGCTCGGTTAGGAAGAATTGCTTAAAACACGCATGTGAGAGCCCAAAGGGTTAAATGTACGACTTTTTCAAAATTTTATGATTTGTCGTATGATGTGAGGTGTTCAGCTATAAGTACCGAAAATTTCATGTCTCCAACATAATTAGGGGCTCACTTAGAAAGAATTGTTTAAAATACACATGTGGGAGCCCAAAGGGTTAAATGTACGACTTTTTCCAAACTTTTATCACTTGCTGTTTGATGTGAGGTGTCCAGCTATAAGTACCCGAAATTTCATGTCTCCAACATAATTAGAGGCTCACTTAGAAAGAATTGTTTATAATACACATGTGGGAGTTACCGACATTTATTCTTCTGCGAGTTAAACCGATTAATTAAATAATAATTAATATTTCAGCTTGTAATTAAGATAGGACTTAGAAATAGGTATCAATAAAATCAGCGAGAAATTTGACATCGGGATGCCATAAAATTTAATCAAAAAATTTAATATTTAAAAAGTTAAAATTCCGTATTAAAATATGCTATTAAGAAAAACCGCAGCGTCGTCATGTCTACCTGCTATGAAATCTTTTGAATTGAAATCTTTTTTCTTTGTCTTTCCAATTAAAGAAAATAAATTTTTATCGATCGATTAATAGTGGATATTTTAACTTATACACATCGCAGAAATGTGAACTTTATACCAAATTAAAGTAGATTTTTTTCTGCGTCTGTCTATTCCATTTACAAATTTCTGGGACCAATATTTTCTGATATGCGATTTCAATTTATAATGCCCACTTCATTTTTCGGCTTAATTTCCTCCGTGGTAACCATGCATCGGCTGATTTTACTGGTAACCCTTAGGAGAAACACGGATGATTTGGAGAAAGTTCATTTGAATCTGCGTTTAAAAGGTGGATTGGTTAATTTTAGAAGTTAATTAGCCCGTAATTCAGTTAATTACCTACTTTTTCAAAATATTATGATTTGTTGTTTAATGTGAGGTGTTCAGCTATAAGTACCCAAAATTTCAAATCTCTAACATGTATAGTTTCTGAGAACGGGCTCTGTGATGGACAGACAGACAGACAGACAGACAGACAGACAAAGGAGTGAGACGAATAGGGTTTCGTCAGATGAACGAAACACTAAAAAAGAAAATCTTTCGTCATATAAGACGGAAAAAATCTTTCACCGCTCACTATTTAGGTCAGCGTATATTTTCTTCTCGAATACTAGAAACGACCTATTAAAACTTTATCAGATGCATTTTCACAAATGATTCATCACAGAACACTCCACTTCGATCCTTCCCGCATGAGAAAAATTTTCTTCTTACCAGCTATAACGGGACATTCGACGAAAGCAACTTTTTTTCTTTTCTTTTTCAGAACATCAGAATTTCTTTAGGACATCAGAAAATTTTTCGTACAAGTTAAATCCACACTTTGCATGTAAATGTCCCAGCCGAACCCCCAATCTGTAGAAATTTAATGCACATTGATTTTGACGAATAAATGTACACTGTGGTCGGTGTCTAGAAGTAATTAGTCCAGGCAGATTCTTGAGGGAATCTTAAACTTTAATGTTCTTGAATATATGGAGGAGGTATTTACAGATAGATTAAACATGATAATTATAACTGCCCGGCGATATTCCGACTTACTCAGGTCCGTCACCCGGTATTCGGTCGAACAGCGACGTTTCAACACGTCTGCTCTCACGAGCAACCAACAGTCATCTCTATCTTTCTCACAATAGTTTTTTGTAAGTTCAGCAGTTTTTTCGTTGACTCAGAAGTTGGGGTGGATCGTCCCGAGCTTCATTTAAAGAATGTGCTGGTCTTTGCAGTGCAGAGTTCAAACTCTGTCACCACATATATGTATATAAATATAGATAGTACAAAACATATTTCCGTTTTATGACTTAAAACACACGCTTGTATTTTATATAAAATGACGTCATTTGCATCCGCTGAAGAATTCCACATTTACGATCTAGTCTTTAAACAACATCTACTGAAAAGTATGCTTATGACGTCACTATCGCTGAATAATACACAAATCCAGCAAAAACCGATGCCATCATACAAGAAAATCGGCACAAAAAAAACGGCTATCTAATGATTTATATGACTTCATTTGTATGTAACATTAATATAGATACTTAAAATTAAATATAGTATATAATAGCCCCATGTTTTATTAGAACTCATCCTTTATATTTTTTCAAAATAGCACGTATTTTATTACATTTCTTTTTCAGTTGTTATGGGAAAATAACAACAAAAAGATATAATTACTATATTCCAACTATTTTTTCTTTACTTTCTACAGAAATAGAAGTTGCCAAAATTAAAGAACTGGCGTTATAAAGTACAAAAAAATTAATATCTCAAAGATAAATTGAGACGCAATTTTCAACCAAACTGTATTTAAAAGTACCTTTTTCCCTATACAAAGGTGCAAAAATTGATAATGTGTGATGCTTACAAGTTTAAATAATTACAATAGAGATTATCAGATTTTAACAGTACAATGATACATCTGCTTTATTTTGCAGCTGGCTTCTGCAACGGAAAGTTATTTTTTAGAGCCCAAAGAAATGGCAAATCGGGGGCAAATAACTTGTTATAAAATTAATGTAATAAATTGATTAGTAGTAATACAGTTTAGAATGAGTTATAGACACTTTACTTTATCTTGTTCCAAAAGCATTATTGGTTGCACAAAACAAAAATATTTTTAAAAGGATCAATTATTTTTTATTTGCATTTTTTCATCTTTCTTGACATTGAAAGATTGTGAGGAAAAGATTCAATTGGGAAATATTTCTATATTTCCATTGTAAGAGGATTATATTTGTACATTTCCTAAATCTATAAAATATCTCAAAAAATATTTTAAATAAAACATTTGAGTGGAGTTATAAATATTGTGCAATATCTCTATAAATTGAAATTTAATTAATTAACTTTAATTGGCAAAATCCTTCTAAAATTTATTAAATAATTGTGTAAATTTTCTAATGTAGTTTCAAAAATTCATTAAAAATGCTTTAGAAGATGAAATTTTCATGATTTCATAATTTGGGATATAAAGGGTTAAGAAAGCAGGTATCAATCAAGTAGGAATAATGCATACTATTAAACGTTGTTCAAAATTTTACCTTGGCTTTTGTGTACATATCAAAAATTGCACTAATTTTGATTTTTTATATGGTAACACTCACTTTTGGCAACATATTTAAGTTCCTTGAATCAATCAGCTAGGATGTATGGATTATTTACTTTTTACATCTATTATTTACTTTTTCTTAAATTTTCAGTGAATGAAAATGTGCTAGGGATTTATCTATAAATATCGAAAAATAAAATTAATATATTACAAGAAAAAGTACCGGAAAATAATAGAGTAATTTAAATGTAGTAAATTTTTGTCTCTTTAATAATAATAAAAAATAAAATAAAAAGCAATTTAACAAATTACAACGACCATTTGGAAAATGATTTTTTCAAAGACTAAAATTTAAGACATAAAAAATCGCACGTAGTTGATCATACATTACGTACGCCATTAATAGTGTTATTACACGTAAAAATTCCAAGCGACAAAAATCGCCTGCGACTCGTATTTGGTGTGAAATATTTATATGTATTTTTTCCTGTCCTGTTTATCTTTTTTTTAATTTTTAATTGGCTTACTCCATTTTTCTTTTGCACGTGAAAATCTTACAAATTAAAATTAACTCTTTGGCAGAAATTGTTATTCATTTTCTTTCATTTTCATCAGTTTTTATCCATCTAAAACTTACGTGTTATCCAAGCATTTCATTGGCTGTTCGGGAAAAGACTTTTCCATCGTCAGATTTCCAAGAAATCTGACTACCAATTTTAAATGAAATTTCATTCTTAAACTTTTAAACATCCGACAATATTACTTTTTACACCGTCGGATAGAGAAAAAAATGCACTTTTAAATGCAATTTGTTTGAAAGCTGTATCTCAATTTGTTTCTGAGTTAGTGATTTTTTTTTTGTAGTTTTTATTACTTTTTTGTCATAGTGGCAACAGTTTGTTGTCCATCTCTGTTGAAAGTAAAGGGAAATACAGATTACTGTATAGACCAATCAGAACACGAATAAAATGCGGATTATACTAATAAAAACCTTCAGATATGCTTTTGATTTCCTACCCTGACGAGAACAATAACCATTTTTCCAAATGGTTAAAAAGCTATCTCTCATAATGTGTTTGATAACTGTTTACTATTTTGATTCCGTGCATATTTTTTAACCAGAAGATGATTGGTTTTCTTAGAACGTCGAAAAGTACATTTCTATACATCTCGAAAACAAATAATTTGAATGAGACGTAAATTTTCACACCAATGTTTTCGACGATTGTGGTTCGTTTTATACAAGTATTAATGTAGGTTATTATTCATAATTGTTTTGGCATGAATTTATTAATAATTTTCTTATTTAAAAAAGGTTTTTGGAAAAGAAAAAAAGCAGAGATTATCTTAAGGTCTATTCATTGTATCTCACTGAAAAAATAGTAATGCATAAAATATTTTTGGGAAGAAGAATAGATTAAATTTTTTTCACATGAATTTAACAATAGCCTCCTCAAAACTCTTTTTAGTCTATAAAGATTTAAAATAAAGCATACAAAATGTGCATTTTTCCGGGCTGCCTCGATCCAAGGAACTTAAATATAGCATCAATATCGTGTGAGTTACTATTTTCAATTTAAAATTGGTATATGTTTTACTATATAGACGACTCTCGGTCTCGGTGTAATTTATGCATAGCATTAAGTAATAGATATTTAAACCAGTAGATTGGTACTTACGGATTTTTTTACGATTATTTTTAGCAAAATTAGTACGAGGTGAAAATATATAATGTGAACATTAAAAAAATCCACAATCTTACTTAAAAGGCGACTAAAGTAATGAAAAAGATGTTACAAGTTCAAAATATACATTTTATTTAAAACGTCTTAGTACTTTCAAGCCTTCCAAGCTCATCATCAGAGAATATCTTAAAAAGTAAAAGTTGTTTATTTATACAAATACGTCACTTTGTTTTAAAAATGAGAGAGCCAATAATTACTAGAGTTGAAAGTAGAAGTAGCAGTAGCAGTTTCTTGGATTGAATTTAATTAGAGGAAATATATATTATTATTATCAATTGTAGTTCCATTTATTTTATGACATCACTCTGTTTCTCATACGTCACTTTCCATGGTTAGAAGAAAATATTTAACTTCCGTACTTTAAATTTTAATACGTCACTTTGCTGAAGTTTTCAGGATTTATTTTCAGGATATACTGCTACTTCTACTTTCAACTCTAGTAATTATTGGCTCTCTCATTTTCAAAACAAAGTGATGTATTTGTATAGATAAACAACATATACTTATTAAGATATTCTCTAATGATGAGCTTGGGAGGTTTGAATGTACTAAGAAGTTTTAAACAAAATGTATATTTTAAACTTGTAACATCTTTTTCATTACTTTAGTCGCTTTTTAAGTAAGATTGTG
Organism: Maratus speciosus; assembly: GCA_963932465.1. NCBI lineage: Eukaryota > Metazoa > Arthropoda > Arachnida > Araneae > Salticidae > Maratus > Maratus speciosus. The sequence continues at coordinate 368,003,359 of OZ010794.1, read as the reverse complement.
GAACTTTTTAATGTTCACCTTATATATTTTATATTGAATCAAGGTGAAAAAAATTGCGTTTCGTCTTATGTACGAGGTGATCACTATATTTTCGAGCCTCTACGTACATACATCAGTTTTAAGTCAATTTAAATAAGTAACTCTTACTCCTTCTAAATTCACTATTTGAAAGAAAAGTAACTTGTAGAGAAAATTAAACTTTTTATGCCAAATATAATTGAAGGCGTATGAGATAATTGTACCAATTTTATAAACATTTGTTTAGGCCAGCCATACTCAACCTGCGGCCCGACGACCATTTAAATTGCAGCCCAAAACACATAATCATTAATCCAGGTTTTTTTTTTTTTTTTTAAATGAGATTTGTATAGTTTTTAAGACCTTCACTGTTATTTTATATATTTTCGTGGGAAGACAAAATCTCTTGTGTTATTTATAATTATATTAAAATTATATTAAAAATCTTAAATGTCGATTTCTTGGTCAAAAGTTATTTTTTACATATTGGTCTATTTGTGCTTATAATGCTGTATGTATTTATTATTCATCACTAATCATTCTTCCAAATTAATTAAGTTTGCGCTATATATTTCTACAATTAAAAAAATTGATTTATTAGAGAAAATCTCCTAATTTGCTTTCTTTAGAACTTGGAAATTCTGCATTTTTATATTATTATGTTTTATGTTTTCTAATAATACATTTCAGGGTTAAATATTTATCGCAGAAGCACTAAAAATTTCTACACTACCATTTCCAAACAACAAACTTCTCGGCATATTTTTACATTTCCGGGCATTTTCAATAGAAATCTACCAGGAAGTTTATTGTTCGGAAATAGTAGTGTTAAAAATTTTTCGTAACATTTCTTCCATGACAAACTTTCAAATCAACTGATAATATTAACTTTGTATATTTCTTTGTTATACTACTTATGTTATCTTACTATTTTAATTAAGCCCTTTATTTATAACTGTTTTAAGTGTGTTGCGGCCCGCCTAATGTCGTAAACATATGTTTGAGGCCCGCAAGAAAAAAGGTTGAGTATAGCTGGTTTAGATCGACGTTAAAAAATCGCTTATTGGCTGTAATATATTTTCGACGCTAAAACTCAGGTTTGAACCCATACTATTCATATTAATTCCACTAAAAGTTTTCAATAAGTCTCGTCTAACAAATAAATTGCTTCTAAAAATCTTTTAGAAGTCGAAGGCTTAAAACATGCATTGATAATAAGCATAGGGAGGCAAGATATGAATTGTGTGATATTATTAAATTGCACCCCAAAAGATTTACTCAAATACAGAGATGCCAGGATGTAATGGAATGGAATACTTTGTGTATCCCTATAAACGATTTATAAACTCTACTCTCTTCATTTCCAATATCGAACATTACACACTAATCGTCAGATACATATAAAACAGATACATACATTTTAAGGGAAGATATTGTTTTAAATATTACATAATTTCCCCCATTAAATGCTTTGTGGATGTTATAATTTAATTATTTTAAAGTTTTCTATCCTTTTTAGGGTTCCGTACATAAAAAGTTAAAACTGAACCATTATAAGATCACTCCTGAGTCTGTCTGTCCGTCTGTTACACCCATTTTACTCGTAAACTATGGAACGTGGAAAGTTGAAACTATCTGAAGTAATGTGGAATTTTCCACATATTTATAGATTATTAACCAATCACAAACATATTTAGGGGAAATGTAGAGGGACTAATTAAGCTACTTTAAAAAAAGAATCTTTTCTTTGTATGTTGTGTGGGGTACTGTGTGAAAGCTTTCATAACGCCGAACTCAAAAATACATTTCTATTAATTATAGGTATTATATTTTAAGAGATACCGTCGAAAATGTAATGCAAAAATATGTTCCCCCACCTTCAACTTCCGAATTTACTGAAACCAAAATTATGAAAAAGTTAGGGGTAGTAAAAGTTAATTTAAACCTTGCAAAAAAAACTATAGCGATTCCCTTAGGTCAAAAGATTTTGAGAAAATCGCATTTTTCCTTTACACACAAATTTCGATTTGCGGACGTTCTGCAAAGGAGATGAAAAGTGCTGGCGGTACCTATTGACACAGAAGTATAAACGGATTGTTGATAATGATTTTCGAAAAAAATTGTCGGTAATTTGCCGAGATATTAACTCTGAAAGACACGGACGGTTTGGACATACACAAAGACACATCTGCTTTTAAAGCCTATATAACAATTTTTAATGATCAATTTGTGCAATTCAATATCCAGTTACTAATTCAGGTATATTTATTGTACGAAACCCTCTATGCGCGAATTATACTCGCACTTGACCAGTTATTTATTTATATTCATAGGGCTCCCACTCGGTCTGTTTTTGAAAAATATTTTTTTCATACAGAATCTTTCTCGTTTGATGTTTTCTTGCAAATTGAGTATGTAACTTCCCAAATTTGAGTATGGACCTCCCCTAAGTGTATTTAATTGAAAAATATGTGATATTTTCATTGTCTTAAAGCATTTTGTTTAACTTTTATTTATTATTTTGTAGGATTGAAAAGTGGTTCCCCATGATCAGTGGGTTTTGATGGACAAAGACTACATTCGAGTAACCGTAAGTCCGGAATGAATATCAGACGTATTTTAATCTAACCGGCACATACAAAATAATCAACAAACATGCAAACATTTTGAGGACATTGCAAATGTTTGATAACCTATCAATGTGTGCTTCTGCCTTTATGTTGCTGATAGTTCAAAATCGAAGTTATCGTCCTGAATTAGATCTCAAAGTAGATTTTATATTAATAACCTAACTTCTTCAACTTTTTTATCATACTTGTTTCTACAAATTGTTATGTTCGGTAGTTTTTTAAGCAATAGCTTTTTCAAGTCAAGCCGAAAAAGTGAAAAGGTCACATTAAGTTTGATTAAGTCAGCAGCAGCATTAATTTGTTTTTTTAGAATAGAGAGATACCATAAACTCGACCCTATTCTGTCCCTCAATTTGTATGTGGAAATTGCCTCTGTTTTGTAGATTGCAGATCTCATTCAAATTGGCCCAAAAGCTACCTATATAAACGTCAGTATGTCTCAGTTTCTTCGAAGTGTATCTAATTGAAAAATATGTGATATTTTTATTGTCTTAATGCATTTTATTTAACTTTTATTTATTATTTTGTAGGATTAAAAACTGGTTCCCCATGATCAGGGGGGTTTTATTGATAAGGACTACATTCGAGCAACCGTAAATCGGAAATGAATATCAGAAGTATTTTAGGTCCAGCCGGCACATACACAAAAATCAACAAAATATGCAAAAGTTTTGAGAACATTGCCAATGTTTGATAGCCTATCGATGTGTGCTTTCGCCTTCATGTTGTTGATAGTACAAAATCGAAGCTATCGTCCTGAATTAACTCCACCACTGAAGTTATTAGGTTAAAAAAATTTCGTGATGTCACATATATGCCACATAATTTGTAAATAGTTACATTTAATACTATGTAACAACGCGTCATTTAATCTTCTTAAGAAGGTTTGTGCCGCACAATATGTTTCCGTAAGAAAAATACAGTTCTGTTATTGCATTATTCGTAGGAGGATGGAGAATATTTTAGCATAGCAAAGAATGATTCTGAATTGATTGTAAATAAATAACATTTAATAACTTTTATAGCTTTATCAATATTTTTTAACACTTTACAACAAAATAGAAAGCGTTTATGAATTAGATTGTCTGGCCGTGATCTAACTACAATAAATGTAGTCAAATAGCCATGTAATTGATATATATGTCATAGAAGTTTACACAACATGTTTTGTATTGAAAATGTAGTGTGTAGCATTTATAGTTCCTTTACAGGGGTACTCAAAAAGGGCCGTTACATTGTGCTCTACAGGGAAAAATCGAATGCAGTGTATTTTACTGATGTTAAATTATTACTAAAATTAAAAATTTGATATGCATAACGAAGGGGCACAACAAGATGGTCACCTCTATTATAGAATAGCTTGTGTGTAGTATTTTACTTTACAAAAACATTCAATAACAGTACTGTAGCTAGTACTAGAAAACTAATTGTTGGAAGTGCCGTTTTCATTTGTGGTTTGCATTTTTAAATTGAACTTTTTTTTTACATAATAATGTAAAATTACATATGTATAAAACTACAGGGTGTATCTGAAAAAGGGGGTAAAACTTCACGGGGTGATAGAATGCAGCTATACGAGCAAATTTCATCATAAAATATATGGTCGGAACGCAAGCGGTGAGAAGTTAAAAGGTAGTGTTCCATTGTCGCAGCTAAAGAATCAACATGAGAATGATAGGAGATACTCCAGAAAACATTTTCTTAACAGGAATGTAATTAATGTACATGCTCAAAGAAATTGCTCCAAATATATTCCGCCATCTGTAATGCAAGCATCACACCTGCGGGATAGGGACTGACGCACATTTGCGAAGACACCAGGCATTTCCCGAATATCTCCGGCAACAACGATATTCCTAGCGACTAAATGCATATTTGTTTCAATGGGGCACTCGTAGATTAGGCTTTTCATATGGCCCCACAGGAAAAAGTCCAAACACGAGGGATCCGGCGATCTTGGTGACCAAGCTATGGGACCACCTCGACCAATCCATTGACCTGGGACAGTGGAAAACTACCTTTTAACTTCTTACCGCTTGCGTTCCGACTATACATTCTATGACGAGATTTGCTCATATAGCTACGTTCTATCACCCCGTAAAGTTTTGCCAGCTTTTTCAGATACACCATGTATAGGTAATATAAAGGGCTGCTGAAGAGAATCCAATTGCATTTCCAGTTATTGGCGGAAATTATTGAATGGGGAGTTTCAACCGTGTTAATACATATTCTGACTGGGCTAAATTTTGTATTGTATACACAAATATTTAGATTATATACAGAGACCTACAAAAGAATTCGGATATTATTCTGGCTATGAACGGTAATTACTGCAATTGTGTTTTCAAATGTGTTATGCGTTTCTGAAATTGTTTATTTGGAGATCATGTTTCACTTTACTAAAAGGTGAAGCTTTCTTGCAGTATTTTGAATGTGTTGAAAAATGTTTCAAAATATATGTTAAACAATTTCTTTGAAATAAGTTTCTGGAATTCTTTTTTTGTTAAAAAAAAACTGACAGATAAAAATTCAATCTTGGACAATGTTTAAATTATTTTTTTTTAAGAGTCAGTACCCTTTCAACTAACAAAATAAATGAAAAAACGGCCTCTATAAAAATTGCAGTCATAACTTACAAACTTTTACTTAAATATTTAAGACACATATTAAAAAAGATTTATCAATAAATTTCTCAAACAAAGTATACACATATATAAAGTTTTTTTAATTTAATTTTACAGATAATTAAATTTTTACGAAATAATTATTCTTGTATGGAATGCGCGCAGGATTTTTTCACATCTGAATGGTTAAAGCAAACCAACATATATTTTAATGAGATATAATGTGTTTTCAAAATGGCTACAGCGGAAAAAAATAATACTTTTTGATCACAAGAAAAGAAAAAAGGAATTCTGCGTTTTCAGAATTTAGTGTCACCCCCAATGAAAAAAAATGTTTATAAATACAGATAGTACAAAATATATTTCAGTTTTAAGACTTAAAACGCACTCTTTCATTTTATATAAAATGATGTCATCCGCATCCGCTAAAGAAATCCTTATTTACGATCCAGTCTTAAACAACATCTACAATAAAGTACATGTCCCTATCGCTAAATAATACACAAATCCAAAAAAAGAGGTGTCGCCATGCAAAAAAATCGACAAAAAAAAATCGGCTATCTAATGATTCATATGCCTTCATTTGTTTGTAATATTAATCTAGATACTTAAAATTAAATTTATTTTATAATAGCTCCATGTTTTAAGAGAAATCATTCATTTATATTTTTTCAAAATAGCACGTATTTTAATTACATTTTTTCTGTTTTTATGGGAAAGTGGCAACAAAAAGATATAATTACTAATTTCCAACTTTTTTCTTTTTTTACTTTCTACAGAAATGGAGTACTTGCCTAAATCCAACTAATTGTGAGAAAAACTACGAAAAAATTAATACCTCAAAAATAAATTGAGATTCAGTTTTGAAACAAATTGCATTTAAAAGTAATTTTTTTCCCCAATACGACGGTATAAAAATAAAAAATTGGCACTGCTTAAAAGTTTAAAAAATTGCAGTAGAATATTTAACCGTACAATGATACATCTACTTTGCTGTACGGCTGGCTTGTACAACGGAACATTATTTTCTGGAGGCGACACTTTAATTGCTGGAGAAAGAAATAGCACACCGGGGGCTAAAAATCGAAATATCGAGGGGGGGGGGGGATGAATACAAAAGTAGTCATGAATTCCGGATTTCTTACTTGAGAAACATAATAATAGGTCGTTTTTGGCCTCTTTTCATTTAATACATTCAGTGAGAATTTTGAGAAATTCTAGACAGCCATTTTTCAGAAATCATGCGCGCACTGATCAAAATCGCCGTTATGAGAAAATTGACTTTAAATATTAAATCACTCCTTAATCACATAGAAAAAGCTCAAAGTGTTTAACACATAACTTCTCTTCTCATGCGAATTTTTAAATGACGTACTTTTTTTTAGTTTACCTAAAGAATTCTATTTAATAATTTTTTAAATGGACACTTTAAAAGGTATCTAAAACTTTAAAAAACTGCTTTATTTAAAATATTTTAAAGCACTGATTTATTAAGTTATTCCATTCTTCTTTTTTTTTCATATCAAAGACGGCATTCTTAACCTTTATCAAACTAAACTCCATTCATAAAATATATTCTGGTTAAAAGAACATCATTTTTTAAAAGTCGAAGAAAACTATTCCTGGCGTAAATAAAAAAAGAATATTCAAGAAACTGCAGTCTTTAAATAAATGGCTTTTTATGACAACATTTTTCAAACTATTTTAAGCCCATAAATCTCTTTCTAGATATGAACTGCGTTTAAAAACATTTCATTGTTGATATGAAATATGTTATTCGTGTCATCCATCACATTTGTTTCTTTGGATGCTTAATGGAGAAATAAATGTTCTTGTGGAGAAAGAAAAATTGCAGATAAAACCTGAGAGCAAAGTAACCCTTTTAAAGGCTTATATTTCTTATGCAATGTGAATAAAAACATCTCTTTAAAGAATAAATGAGGAAGAAAGCAATCAAAAACAGTTTCTACAGAAATTCCGCATTTTGAGAAATTTCCACATACATCATAATTTATAAATTAATTGTAAAAAAAAGTATCCATACTCTGTAAAAAAGAACAAAAGATTCTTAATGTTAAAAAAATATATTTCAAAGCTAAATACCCGCAATACACAATCTTCTGTGAGAGCGTAAACTATAAACGTTTATACACAAACAAAAGTAATGTAATTTAATGTTTTTTTCTTTTTTTTATTGATGTAGTTTACATTTGAATTATGTTTTTAATTCTGAAAATTCAGTGCAAATGAAAGCATTTTTTTCTAGTTTCTAAATGTCATGATCACACATATTACTATTTAACTGTTATTTCAGTTTAAAAACAATGAACTCTAAAAAAGATTGTAAAGAGTAAATAAACTAAACTTTTGGTTTTACACTTAAAAAAAGACAAATCAGGTTTCGTACGGGTGCTTGAATTTCCAGTTTAAGAAATTCTTTGGTACCAGAATTTTCTTATAGAAAATCTTTGCTTAAATAAGGCAAAATTTTGAGCGTTTAAACTGCATTTATTTTTCTATAAAATAATACTGAAATTTGGCCTTGAAAATAACGGTACCCGTACGAACCCTGTAAATGATTTTTAATCTACGAAAATATAATATAACCAGGAACAAAAATATGCAATAACCTCTTCCGAGTTACAATTTCCGAAAAAAGTTCTTTACTTATAGAAAATCCAAAAACAAATATATTTTCAAGATTTACAGAAAAATTTATAAAAGCAACATTTATTTTCCTGCCACTGACTTTAAGAAACGTTTATGTGTAGTTTTTATAGTGTACCAGCTAAATTACCCGGCGTTTCCAGGAATTTTAATTTTGAGAATGTTTGTTCTGAAAAATCAATTTCAAAACTTTAACATGCAACATAAAAAAAAATAATAATAAAATAAAAGACAGTCGAAGTGTTGTACACATAAATCAAAAGAAAACCCAATATAAAAATTTATAAATTTATATAAAAGACGCAAAATGTTAGAGCTACAAATGAACTTATTTCCATTCATCATTCGAGCAATAATGTTAAAATACGCCAATATTTCCGTAATCGAGTTTTTATCATGCTTCAATACCATTTTCCGCATTTATATGAAGTTATATATTCACCACGTCCTTTATACACTGCTCAAAACAATTAAAGGATATTTGAAGTTTTATATAAAATAAAGATTAAACGAATTTTTTTTTTGCCGAAAATAGAAGAAGAAAATCACAAATGCAAATTTTTCTGGTTTTCAAACTGTGGAGTATGCAAATTTTGAGTTCGACGTCAAAAACGTCGCTTCAGCGGCAGCGAATGAAATTTGACTTTCAACTGGATAAAAGAGAATGAAGACAAGGATGATCGGCATTCAGTGATTGCTTTGTTTCGATGAGTACGATGTCTCAGTGAAGTCATTTGACAGATTCAGAAGCTTTGAGAATTATTGGTAGGTTAGAAGGGGGCCAAACTCAAGCCGAAGTAGCGCAAGCCATTGGAGTGTCACAAAGTTTCATTTCCAGGATCTGGAACCGTTTTTTGGAGAGTGGATGTGCAGGCCGAAGACCAGGGCAAGGTCGTAGATGGGCAACAACGCCCAATGAAGATCGGTATTTAGCGTTAACAGCTCGGAGACACCGAACCATGAACGCTACTCTTCTCCAACAACACCTTCGCTCGGCTACAGGCACCACGATTTCAACCCAGACTGTCCGAAACCGGCTCCATGCTGTAGGTCTGTATGCTCGCCGACCGATGGTATGTGTTAGATTAACATCAAGGCATCGTCGCGACCGCAGGGAGTGGGCAACCGAGCATGTCAACTGGAGGAGAAATGAATGGAGCAATATTCTGTTTTCTGATGAGTCCCGTTTTTCTGTGCATCCGGATAATAGGCGTATTTTCATCTGGAGGGACCGTGGCAGTAGGAATAATCCTGCGTTCGTGCACGAAAGTGTCAGATTTGGCTGTGGAGGAGTGTTGGTGTATGGTGGCATCTCCATTGACGGGCGCACTGACCTCTACATCATTCGAGATGGAGCTCTGACTGGTCGCCGATATACGGATGAGATCCTCAGACCTATTCTAGTCCCTTACACTGCAGCAATCGGAGATAACTTCATTTTAATGGACGATAACTGCAGGCCACATCGTGCAAACCTGGTGGAGGATTTCCTTTTCGAAGAAGGATTCGTTCGAATGGAATGGCCAACGTGTTCTCCAGACATGAATCCAATCGAGCACGTTTGGGACGCTCTGGGAAGACGAGTTTCTGTCCGCCAACAACCCCCACAAACTCTCCAAGAACTGGAAAGAGCTCTTCTGGAAGAGTGGGGCAGAATACCGTAACTCGTCATTAATAGCCTCATTGAGTCCATGCCTCAAAGGTGTTCAACGTTGCTGGCCGCCCGTGGAAACCATACCCACTACTGAAAATGATTTTCTTTGAAGAAGACACCTTTTCTTATTCTTTTTTTCCCATATGCACAAATTGTGTTTTTTTCCTTTAGTACACAAATGCGCAATAAAATGCATTTTTTTCTGCCAAACATGTGAAATTTATTCTCATATAACCTACTGTGTCTGTCGACCATGTATCAATCAGCTAAACAGTTTACCAGATACAAAATCCACCTAAAACTGCAATATCCTTTAATTGTTTTGAGCAGTGTATTTCCAGTATGATGTAATATTCCATTTTTTTTTATTCGTCAAATTAATTAAATTATTATAATTTTTCGCATGGAAATCATAAAATAGAAAAATTATGACGTAACATTCACTTTTGTTTTTAATTCGTCAAACTATTTATTTTATTTTCATTTTTTCACGTGGAAATTTTGCAGTAGAAAAGTTATAATGTAATATTTCCTTTTTTTAATTTCGTCTAACCATTTATTTCATTTTTTCACGTGGAAATCTTGGCAACAGAAAAGTAATTGTTGCGTTAAGAATTTTATTGTGGATTTTTACTTATTGGCAACAGGTATAACGAAAAATGTTTAAATTTGATTGGAAATTGCTGTTAAATTTGTGCTTTTTTATTAATTAAAAATTAACTATAAGTTATTCCGATTCCGGATTGCTTTAGTTGCCGCGGCCCTGTTTTAATACACTTGTACGGAACGTTTCACAATTCTGGCTTCCAAACTATGGATTTATATAGCATTACAGACAGACAGACAAATTTTCAGTTTTATATATTAGATTAATCTGTTTTCTCTAACCGGAATACCGGTTTTTCGGTCACTAACAATTCTCAAGTACACATATTTACGTTTAACAGCATATTTTACTGGCGGACATGATAAATTAACATGTTTAAATTATTTTTTAAGAAGCTGTTTTATTATAAATATTTTAAAGAACTAATTTATTAAGATGTTCTAATATTTTTTAACTTTATCAAACAAAACTGCATTCATAAAATATATTCTGGTTAAAAGAACATCATTTTTTAAAAGTCGAAGAAAACGATTCGTGGCGTAAATAAAAAAAAGAATAAATATTCAAAAAACTGCAGTCTTTAAATAAATGGCTTTTTTTGACAGCATTTTTCAAACTATTTTAAGCCCATAAATCTCTTCCTAAATATGAACTGCGTTTAAAAACATTTCATTGTTGATATGAAATATGTTATTCGTGTCATCCATCATATTTGTTTCTTTGGATGCTTAATGGAGAAATAAATGTTCTTGTGGAGAACTGGAAGTTTTAGATAAATGCTGAGAGCAAAATAACCTTTTTAAAGGCTTATATGTCTTATGCAAAGTGAATAAAAACATCTCTTTAAAGAATAAATGAGGAAGAAAGCAATGAAAGAATGTTTCTAAAGAAACTTTGCATACTTAGAAATTCGGAAGTACATCATAATATATGAATTAAAAGTAAAAAAACAGCATGCATAAAGCCAAAAGTTCAGCTTCTTTACACTCTACGGTATGTTATACTCAAATGTCTTTAAACTAAAACAACAATTAAATAGTAATATTTTTGATCATACCATTTAGAGTGTAAAAAAAAATATTTCGATTGGTGCTTAATATGAGAACGTGCAAAAAATAAATAATTTAAAATTTAAACTTCAATTCTTCAAAAAAAATTAAAAAATGGGACAGGATATTTTATACTCCATGAAGATTTTAAAAATGAGCTAAGAAGATTTAACACTTTACTGGTACGGATTAATATTTTACGTTAGTTCGATAGCAATACAAATCAGATACAAAATTTTATAGAATCTGTCGCTAGAAGGTGCTATTATCAATTCGCTAAAATTATTTTATTCCTCTTATTTTATAGATAGTTAGAATTAAGAAAGACAATATAAAAAGACTAAAATATAATTTCCATGACTAATTTAGGTAATTATTGCTACGGAGAAGGTATTTATTTGAGTGATCAATTCCTTAGTACTAGCATGAGCGTGTCCTAAATAGCTAAAATAGCCTAATATGCCCTAATATCTAATTTAACCTAAATAGCCTTGCACTAAAAGAATTTAAAGCCCAAATTTTTATATTAATACTTTACAAATTTTTATCTATTTTAATAAAACAGCACCAATTTTTTTAAGACATTCCTTTATATTTTAAAAAATATAATTTTTTATTTGTTGCAGGTGTGACATTTATGTCACACCTAGCAATGTCTAAAAACTAACTTTTTAAAGCTGAAAATGTTGCTCGAGAAAATCTATGATGCTATATTAACCCTGTAGTGCGCAGCTTTGCATATATGCAAACAACAATGTTTTGAATTTAATAGGGTTTTTTTATTCGTATATACCTAATTGAGCCCAGAAAATTAAAATAGCAATATTTGCTTTAAATAATAACAGACTTTCCGTATTTAAATAAAAGGAAATTAACCATTGAAACTTTCTAGTGTAAAGTCAGATTATCTTTACTAAGTAATTTCTAGAACGTATTATATAATGGGAATTAAAGGGTTAAAGGTTAAGCTTTATAAAATAAATAATTATATAAAATAAGGTATTTGGAGACATACTTATTAAAATATTTACTAATTTGTAATATTTTAGCGTAAAACAGCCACCCGACAGTTGTTTTTACTTGTATTGCAGATGTGCAACAGAAGAAAAGATTGACGTATTATATGAAAAATGTATCTCTGAGGGGTTTTTTTTATTTTTCATTAATTTTCCTGTGTAATAAACCTTTCAGAGAATCACATATAATTTTTTCGAAACAAAATAAAAAATCGCGCATTTAAGGGTTAAAGTTAATAAATCTTGGTTCACTTAAAAATTATTTAAATGTTTCATCTTTCAACTCTTTAAGTATAAAGCAATTTAGGCGGAAAAAGTGTCAAACACGCAATCGTGGATTCAGTGTAGCATAATAATATGTTATTGTACATGCGTTAAAACCATTCACGGAAGGGACATTTACTCTCAAATGTATCATCAAAGTATTAGTTGATAAAGTCTAGTCCAACTGAAATTTCAGATGATGCATTTACCTGAAAAAAACAATTTAACCCTTTATATACTGAATTATGAATTCATGAAAATTTTATCTTCTAAAACATTTTTCGTGAATTGTTTAAATTACATTAGAAGATTTACATAATCATATTGAATGATTTAGAGAGATTAATTCAATTTGAATTTATAAGGATTTTGTGCAATATTTATAACTCCCACTCAATGCTTTTATTTTCATTTACACTCAAATGTATCATAAAAGTAGTAGTGTTTCACTTTGATAAATTCTAGTCCAACTGAAATTTCAGATGATGCATTTACCTGAAAAAAAACCCTTTATGAATTCATGAATTATGAATTATGAATTCACGAAAATTTTCTCTTCTAAAGCATTTTTCGTGAATTGTTTAAATTACATTAGAAGATTTACATAATCATATTGAATGAGATTAGAAGGATTAATTCAATGTTATAGGAATTTTGTGCAATATTTATAAACCCAACTCAATTCTTTTATTTTAAATATTTTTCTTAGTATTTTGTAGAATTAGGAAATGTACAAATATAATGCTCTTACAATAGAAATATAGAAATATTTCCGAATTGAAAAATTCCCCTCCCCGTATGATAACAAGCTTTCAAATAGACAAAAAGAATGTCATAAATCTTCTACTTACCATTTCTGTCAGAGGTAAGTTCTCGCTTGCTTCTGGTTCGTTCTGCCGAATTTGATAAGACTTAATTTTA